>JACCHZ010000116.1:9615000-10215000 GCA_018907045.1 Wiebesia pumilae
TTCTAAATACATAAAGAAATTATTTCGCATTATGAAATTTTTACTTCAAAGCAGATATATTTCAATTTTTATACCTAAAAGAATTGTAGCTGTAAATTAAATCTTTAGAATAGTTAAAAAATATTTATTTATCGTTTAGTATGACTTAATGTACGAAAACTTTGATCTCATTATGAAAAAAATACTAATCTTATATTAAATTTTTTCTGCGTAATAATAATAAATTACTCCTAATACAGAAGAATTATGTTTTTGTATGTACGTTAATGTAATACCATGAAATAAAAAACAATTTATTGTCAAGGGCATTTTTTCAATTCTCGTGAACATACCTTGTATTTGGCATCCTTAATTAAATTCCATTGTTACCTCAATGCATAATCTAAAGCTTGAAAGAAAAGTGAAATAATTCTTATTTTTTCAAAATGAAATGTGCATATTTGTTTTTACTTATTTAATGCTATTTACTGATATCACAAATTAGCTTTTCTTGTACAAGCGAATCATTTTCTGCATAACACCTAGTAAAATTGGAATAACAACTGGAGTGCGCGAACGCAAGTTTGGTACAAACTCGTAAATTAGGTTGTCCCAGCCGACTGCTTTTTTCCTCTCTTTTTCTATCGCCAATCTTTTTTCATCTAACGAACCACAGGCATGCAAAGATACCGCGTAAACATCATACTCATGTTTATTCTTTTGCTTCCCTTCTAAAGAAAACGAAAATACATATACTAATATATTTTTACATCTAAAATCCTTGGGTCTACGAATAAGTAACTAAGAATAAGTAACAAGTTGATTCATTTTTAATGTCTCTAGACGTAATTATATGTTGGTAATTATAACTTTTTATGCATTAAATTGATCGAGTTGAAACAATAGATAGACTAGGTCATTAAGATTAAGACTAATAAAATTTATTCAACTTATTTGGAAAGAATACGTTGATATAGGTATGAATTGAATATGTAGATTTTTATTTATGTACGGATCTACATGTAGTATTTGCTTGTATTCTTTGAAGTTATTAACAATCAACGTTAACATTTAAAAAAATTTTACTTGTTATTATTGTTATTGTTATTATTATAATTATTATAATAATTATTAATAATATAAAAAGGTAAGAATAAATTAATTAATAGTTGAAAGAATTCCATTAAATTTTAATTCAATGCAAATTATTTAAATACTTTCA
Organism: Wiebesia pumilae; assembly: GCA_018907045.1. NCBI lineage: Eukaryota > Metazoa > Arthropoda > Insecta > Hymenoptera > Agaonidae > Wiebesia > Wiebesia pumilae. The sequence continues at coordinate 9,616,202 of JACCHZ010000116.1, forward strand.
AATTTTCAGGATTACTATATATATTATACGTATATATTACTCATACGAACTATAAAAATATCATGTTATTTTTCTTATCTTAAAATGAAATCATATCTTTATAATGTAAAATCTGATCGGATAGCATTTTTTTATTATGTGGTTTTAACTTAATAGCAAAACTTCTTATGTTTATTCTATTTTGATAACGTAGTAAAAATAAAATCTTAATAACATATTGAATATAAAAAACTTTATCTGATCTGTGTAGTAATATGTTCACACACACACACACACACACACACACACACACACACAAACACAAAGAACTTTTCGTTTCATATGAAATATAAATTATATAGAACTTTAGTTATAAAAGTATTAATGTTGTTTTAATTTCTGCAAAATGTATAAAAAATTGCTGAAATATCATTATTGTGATTGTTTCAGTATTATGAATAAGCAGTTAAATATTAATATTTTTTTATTCTAGACAGTTAGCATTGTTATATATATTTTTTTCATAAAAAAATTATATTGCAGAAAATCTGAATCAATAACAATTTTAATGCTTATAGCATTCACGGTAGATCTTTTAATATATACGTATAACTATTATTAGTAATTTGTAGTCAAATAAAAAATTTCTTTGAACTTCATTGCTGTATCATTTGAAATATTATCATTTAACCAATTATTAAGCAAGTAAAGCAGAAATACGTAAAGAAATGTCCAATTCCAAAGAATTATATGTATTTATATATATACATCTAGAATAACTGTTAATAAAAGTCTGTGTTTGTTTATGTATATTTCCTCGATTGTTTTTTAATTTTCTACATGCTGCTTATAGTATACAATACATACAAAAAACAAAATTATTATATATATATATATATTTGTTTAATACAAATTTTTTTTTATCGCAATTATTGTTTCTTTATATAAAATATAATTTATCAAACGTAATAAAACTGCTGTTGAAATAAATATGTTTTTATTTTAGTAGACTGAAGTGGCTGAATGTGCTATTTGTGTGCTTTAAAAATAGCATTTGAAAACTTTGCAATGTTATAATTCTTAATTTTCGGAAACATTGAATTTATAATTGAAATTATATCTGAAAATTTTTTTCACTCTTTTACCCAACTGTGCATCAAATAACATGTAAAATATAAAATACATATGTTGCATTTTCTTATCTATATAATAAACTATAAGTTTTTTTCGAAATTTATCTTTGATTATAACTATTGCTTTTCAAACTTACAATTGAGAAAAAATCTAACAATGGAGAAAGTAATATGTATTGTCATTTTTCTAATAACAAATATTTACAGTTAATTTAAAACATAATTATTGTTTCAGTTATTCTTAGTTACAGAAAAAGTGGAGGATTTAGAATAAACATTAAGTATCGATGAATTTACGATATCTAGAATGCAAAATTGAATATTGAATCAATATACTTTCGGGTAATAGAAAACAAATATATTCATATGTACGTTTTCATGAATGAAATAACAAAACCTATAAATATATGACATGAAAAAAATTACCAAAAATACAAAAATTCAATTGGTTGTTATTCCGGTATTACTAAAATGGATGATTTCTAGCTAACGTATGATTTTTGACATGTAATAATCAGTCATATTAACCAAATCACGTTGTAAACCGGGTAAATATTTTTTTTAATCGTTGATGAACGTTTACAAAAAAAGTTACTTCAGCAAAAATTTAAATAACCACGTTGTTCAAGAATATCAAAAATATTCACTTACTCGGGATATTTATTTAACCCAGATATAATCATGTCAAACTAAGTAGTTCTACATAAATTGCAAAACGACGAGAGAGGCGGCGTTACGTATAAATCGGCATCACTTTAAATCATGGCTAAATAACGAAAGTGCTCGCCGCAAGCTTGCGAATCTGGATCATACATTAGGTGAGTGAACGCGTGCTTGAGGAATCTTGTGTTATTATTATAATCTTGACACGTATTGACACGTATGACTGTCAAACTCATCCAAATGCGGTGCATCGATGACCGGCGACGCAAAGTCTCTACGATTTCAAATGCCGGTGAGTTTCGCGTGCTGCGCTGCCTTCTTTTAGAGAACGGCTTTGGATCTGATACGTTTTTGCATTTTGGATAATAGTAGTCAAGACTGCATTTTTAAACGTGTACTCGAGTGCCAGTTTTAATGGATGGAGTTTGTTCACTCCCAAATATAATTAATGATGAGCGTACTCGTAAAATGTATCGTGACTATTTTCGCTTAATTACTCTGATGTTTTAAATTTTTCTTAGGTTTTGTGATTAAGGAATAGTTTGTAATAAAATTAATGTTCCTCACCGAGACCGAGTTCACCGAAATTATAAAATGGACATTATTTGTTAACAATTAGTTACCAAAAAGTTTTCAGTTGAACTTTTTTCCATCAAAGGAAGTTTATTACAGACTTAACAGCATTCATACATAAAATAGAACATTTTCAAGAATAGAAGTCAAAGTTTTAGTAAAAAAATGATAATAATTGCTCTTTATTTACGCTCCAGTTTAATGCTTCATAACTTCACTTATTAATAGGTACACTTATTAATTTTAGAGATAATATTCTTGATTTACAACTATCTTTATTAACTAATGTAAATTAGTAATGCTTACTTGAACGATAAAACACGCTTGGGGTTCTCTTTAGAAAGTTTACACCTACGTTTAAGCCTACTGAAAAAATATCTTTCAATCATTGGAGCTGTTGACAGAAAAGCTTGTCGAAAAGTAAAAAGAAATTAAATACATAAGATAAATAGGGCTTCTTCCATAGTTCCATAGTAGCAATTTCTTAGTCCTTTTTCTTTTATTTTTGTTATGTTTTTCTACTCGTCAAAGCAATCTTCATTGGGAAAGTAAATGTTCATTCGATTTAAGTATCTTTTTCGTGGTGTGAATTATATTTAAAATTATTTTAAAAACGTTTACTTTTAAATTTTCAGCAATGATCAGTAAAAAAATGATTCGTAAACGGATCTCGATTTACTACAGCTGCGTGTGTTTAGTTTCAGGCAAGGGTCTCTAAGCGACCTGTCATAAGTGGGTCAGTCATTTGTTACGAAATATTAATAAAAGAAAATAATTAATTTTCCAACAAGTGCACAACGTTCAAAATAAAATTAAAAGAGATACTTCTAATCAACGTATGATTTTATATTACGTTACATTATGCCTTCAGCCCCGTTTCAAGAAAACGAATTCCGTTATAATTACTATAACAGAATTTTATTCGAATTGAAAAAAAAGAAAGCGAACCCTAATCATCTCTGCGATGACCTATTTTTAACGCAATAATTTATGGCTTCAAGTTAATTTTATAATCATCATTGTAGACTATAGAAAATACCGTAGCGTAGATTTCGAGAAATAACTGCTTATCAGATACGATTTCTTCTTCCGTATCGACGTACCACTAAAATTCTTCAAAATTCGCTGGCTAACGATTGACGTTGGCGATTCCAAAGCAAAAAAGTCGGGACCTCGACTTCTGACTCGCACGTGTTGGCTATGAAGGATGCGCGAGCAACGCTATATAACTCAGCGCTCGTTAATGAGCGTCGAGTCGCTCCATTGTTCCCGGTCCTTAGGAGCTCGTAACTCGGGCGACGAGCGTTACTCAAGTTTTTCACCAATACTAAGGTTACACATGCGCGTAGGAAGTCGATGCGTTCCTCACGATATTTCTCGCGATATTTCATTTCTAAAACATTGTTTCTTGTTGATAGGTTAAGGCCAGCGATTCGCACGTTTCTCCAATTCGGCTCTCCAATAGCTAAGAATATGATTGTGCGTGTGACGCTTTTCACTGATGAATATTCGACTACTATGAATAACAAGAAAAGTCATTGTGATTAGGTTTTGAATAAAGGATAAATTATAGCAAAAGTTATAATAAAGGACAATTCAAATTCAAAGATTTATTTCTTCGATTAGACTACTTAATATTCAATTCGAAACTTGTTTCTGTTATAATTATCAATGTATCATTTGTTAATGTTCTTTTAACGCGCTACGTACTTTCATAAATTACGTCATTTTCAATAAAATTACCTTATAATAAATATCAATTTTATATCCGTTCATTGACGCAATATATTTGTACATATTTATTAAGCGAAGTTGAGGTCAATTTGAAATAAGTCACCTCTCATATTGATCAACAACCTCAAAAATGAGGCAGATAGAAAACTGATTAGTTTTTGACTATCGAATTACTCTTTTTTATGTAATTATCATAAGTTTGTATAAGAAGAATACATAAATGATTTATTAAAATTTACAATTACATTCCTTTAATAAAAAAATAAACAATCAATAACTAAAAAGTTATTTTCACAACAAGCATATTGAGTCACATTGTAGTTTTTTCTTGGTTTACCATAATGCGATAGTTAATATATGTATTAAGTCAACTAAAGTAAGGAGAGGGTATAGATTTACGACAAACAAAAGTCATAATCCAATAATGAACTTTAATGTCAGAATAAATTTAACGTAGTTCAAAAATCTGACTTCAAAAATTCTGACTTCAAAAATCCACGGTGAATTACTTATTTTTATTTTAATTACGTCTATTTATGCAACAACTTTTCAACGGAAAATTAAATATAGATGCCGTATGATTAACAATACTATTTAGTAATAAGTAATAATAAAATAATTTAGTAATAATTTAACAATACTATTTAATGTAAGCTAGTAGTACTGTAATAAATAAAAAGACTTTTTTTATAATTAATATGCTAAATTAGCGGATATCCTAAGATATTTTTAAGTTTATCTATCAATAGAATTGATTTCTCGATAAAGCATACAGCAAGATTGACTTACAATTAGTAACATACACTGAAATCCTCTGATCTTCAACAAACTTAAGACAAGATTCAACTGCATATCTCTATTGTCGAGTGCAGCATATCGAAATAATAACATAACGAAACGTGTAATTGGAGGAAACATATTCTTCAAATATCCATTTTTAATGCTTAGACTAATCGCTGGTAAGTGATTTTAGTACTGCATTATTAATTTAATACCAAATAAAAGCAAAAGATTTCGAATGAACTTAGATCGAATAATCGATTAATAATAATATTAAGCATTGGCCATTTGATTCTATGTCAATAAATGCATATCGATTCTCCTTATAGTTCAACTGGCAAATTGCAAAATTGACTGCAATGTTGCAATTTTGATAGCGAAATTTTAGCATCAACTTCCCCTTTATTTTTTCGACAATTTGCCCGCTTCGACTATTCCCTGTTGAAACAGTCTCTTATCTCTTCAGTGGCGATAGTTTCATTTTGCTTGTCGCGTTCAAAGAAAGGACGGTAGCAAAAAAGGACTCGAACTCCATTCATCCCTGTAATACGCTCAGGTTAAAATGTTACTAAGTCCCATGCGCTCAGGAGAAAATAAAAACAGCGTTTTACGACGATTTATCCTTGTGCTGAGAATATAAAGCCGAAACCATAGTTACTTATCTGCCGCCGATAATTCGTCAGATGATAGATTCTGATTCTTTTTTTTCTTTGAAATTCATACGCTGAGACAGTGAAGCTTGAGTAGAAAAATAAGATGCCAGTTTTTATACGTGCCTTTTTCATGCAAAGTCACATCAGGAGATAATTTGATGTTGAGGGTTGCTGGTATTGTGATAGGATCGAAGATTGATAAAGCTCTCACTGAATAAATAAATAATTATCTACATAATTAGGATAAGAAGTATAGTTTGCACCAATATATCGATTAAATGTACAATATCACTCGGTTGATTTCGTATTTTTTATTACATATTCAAGCAAGATAATAGTCGAGGTTTTAATACTGCGACATGAACGTTACTTAAATAATAAGACGTTAAATTTATAGTGCGTCATGCAATTAATATGATAAGACTGAAAATTGAGAACAGATGATTCAGAAATATGCAAAATATTTTGAAAATATTCAAATATTTTTAAAATTGAAATAGGGCATTTTTATATCTTATGTAGGCGGTCATTTGGAACAAATTCGCAATAAGTTTTCACATTCTTTGTGACTTTAAAAAATGATTTCTCTTACAAGAAGAAAGTGCAACGTTTTGTATTATTTTCTTCGCTCTTGAAAGGAAATGATTTAATACCAGAAGAACAAGGTTTATTGAATTTTTATTCTTTAAAAATAACTTTAAATAAATAGATGAAACGCGAATAAAGATTTCTGAGTCATTTCGAGTTTTTAAAAGCTTTATTATCTTAAATTGTTAAGATATTTCATTATGTAAGATCTGAATTTTATAAAATTGGTATATATAAGTATAATTAATAGAAATTTTGTTCATTAATGATGAAAAATGAGAAATAGTACTCACTATTTTATAACTTTTAAATTTATTATTGATACATTTTTTCTTATTATTTTTAATAAGATTGAATTTAATTTTTCTTCTAACCTTAACTGATCTTCTAATGAATAGTTTTACCTTTCTAAGTAAATGTAAATTTTATTCTAAGATATATAGTTCAAAGATAGTTTTTTATTACGGAAAATGCTTATTTCAATTCGATGAGAATATATTAAATTTACAATGAATTGAAATATTTAATAATAAATTTTCTTTCTAATCTAAATTCAAGCCTTATTTCATTATACTGTACTTTTATAAAATTTGTCAGTCAACTAATAGTCACTTCCATTCTATAAAGTGAAGGATTAAAAGAAAAGAACGTAAAATCTCATCACGAGATGTTAGGAGTCGTATGACCTATTACTTAAATCAAAAAATAGACCTGAAATTGTTCGTTCACATTAACGTACGATAAAATAAGAAATTAAATAGAATTAATTGTAAAAAAGGAGTGTCTTGGAAAATAAAAAAATGAAGAAGGAAGCGAACTTTCGGAGCAATAGCATGGAAAACAGGTTGTTGCGAAGAAGATAGCATACAAGACTTTTCTTATTTCAAGCCTTTCTACATTAATACAACCTGCAACCGTAAGGAGAGAGAGAGAGAGAGAGAGAGAGAGAGAGAGAGAGATTTTCAATGCAATCGCAGAACGCACAGAGCGACTAAAAGCAGAAGAACAAGTTCAAGGCGACAAGATGATATCCTCTTCATTGCTGTACGAATCTCTATACTTTTCTCAGTCTCCCTCACCCCACTTTCTCTCTTTCTCTCATATATTTTTCACTTCAAGTCATCGTTGCGGCCCCTTCTTTTTTCCGCACTCTCCCATACTTTCTGTTAAGCCCACATTTTTTTCTAATATCTTCCAACCTTTTCAATCTCACTTCGACTCTTATTTATCTTTCTTACACTACGTGCTTTTATCTTTTTATACTATATTTCGTACAGTATTGGCTTATGATCTACTCTCATTCATCATTAATTTTCTCTACTTAAACTGTATTCAGATATAGCAAAATTTTATAATTTACTATTATTTGAAATTTAATATAATAAGACGATTAAATGTTGCTTCATATTTCGTTTGGTACTTTTTAAAATAGTTTATATTAAATTATATAAATTATATGCATACTCGCATTAATTCCTTTTAATTTTCTGGAAATTATCAAGTTATTTCTAGCTAGTTTTAAGAATAACTTTTTCTCTTTTAGTTTTTTCGTGTTTGTCAAAACACTGCTGTAATCTAATATTGTTTTATTTCTATTTCTATGATTTTGATCATGTACTGATAACTATTGTTTGGATTTTATTTCTTTAATTAGTAGTGTGAGAAATAAATTAAATGAATTTAAAATATTTATTCTTTTTTCAAAGTTTGGAAGATAATGTATTTTATGATGTTAAATACTTTAGTCGACGTGTAAAAATTATACTAAAAGTAAATTTATGCAGATTAAATTTATGTTAAAAAATTCATATAAAAAATTTGCATGAACTTACTTTAATCGTAGTTTCTGTTTATTCAGTATATTATTTATTTCAAAATTCATAAGAGATTTTTAATTGGTTGATATAGCTACGAAGAATAAAGAATTTAGATTTGTAATGAATAGTATTACAATGAAAACATTGGCATAATTACTATGTTTAATAATCACTAGTAATTTAATAAAGTACTTAAAAAATGTTTGTTTCTATTTAGTAAGTTATTTAAATTAGTCAAAGCAAAATCACATATTAAAGAGTATGTAAAATATTATAAATAATTGCACCGAACAATATTAGTAATAAAATCTCAAATTTTATTGCATAATTGTGTACCTGTAATTGTTAATTCGAATGTACCGAAATATCGTAACTGGTTATTGTCGAATATTTATTACCGAATACCGCTATTGCTGTACTGTCGGTGTATCGGCTATTGCCAATGAATGGCGTTTTTCATACTTCTTTACCGATGGTAAATTTTTAAGTAAACTGTTGGTCCATGTACTTTCAGATTCTAGGACTCGTTCTGGATGCACATAACTTTGAAATTTAGCTTAAGTCAAGGCTATTTATTGAAATCGTATAAATTTCTCTTGTATTGGAAAAAATGTTTGCGTAATCTTATAAAAAAACGTTTCTACTAATTATATGACGAATAAAAGTGTAAATGAAAGGGGTTAAAATTGACAGTCGATTCGGGTATTTATCAATTTCAATCAGTGCATTTATTAAACAGTTCAAGTGCGTGAATTAGGCTAAAATTTGTCGAAAAGAAAAGAGTGCAAGTGTATCCCTAGTCCAATTAAAATGGTTACATCGTATTCCCATTACCATATGTCGACGTCTAAAATACGAAGGAACGCCAAAGCTGGATTAAACAACGAGCCATAACTTGGCTAGAATTCCCGTCTTACTCCTTGCATTTTGCCGCTGGTCCCATACATATACCATGCGGGTACCTTCTCCTCATTCCCTTTCCCAAGGCCTTTCGTAGCGTCCAAGGTCACTGCTTGCGAGAGCAAACGAGGAGAGAGAACAGAGGAACGGCGAACGGAGACAGAAAGCTGCACGCAGTGCCGAGGTGTACTTTAATCCGTTGACTCGTGGCGCTCGAGGTGCGCACTCGGTACCTTGAGCTGACGACGGCGTCGGCGGCGGTGGCAGTCGTTAGCCGGACTCTTATTTCTCGGTCTCAGAACGACGAGAGGAGCAACCCACCTGCACGAATGAGTGTGTCGGTGAGTGAGTCGCCGAGGACGTCATCTTCCGCCCGCTTTGTACAGGTATTCGGTTCCTCTCGGGAGTGACGCGATGAAGCCGAGATAAAGTTTTGATCGTTGGAAGCGCCGGGGCTCAGATCGATGCCCGTAGCCGATGTAAGCAGAGATAGTCAAGAGTATTGTACCCGGGGCCACTCCAAGCTATATCGATACGTGCGGGTAGGTCGTATGTACTCGCTAATCGAGTGGGATTTAATCAATTGCGATCGTTCAATCAGATCGGATATCAGGACTGTCTGAACACGTGCATGCCTTACTATCGACGCCTTTACTACTTGAAATTTTAGTATCTCGCTATCAGCTTCTAACCGAGCATTCGTTTCTAACTCAGTTTTTTATTTTAATATCATTTCTTATTCACCTTTCTGTAATGATTTATATATTTTGATTAAAAACGTAATTAAAATAAGCGCAACAAGTCATATTTTAAACGACAATTTTATTCCATTTTAAATAAGAATTTTTCATACATTTTTTTCCCTCGCCGCTTACGCACACATTATCTTGAATATTGTGATTCAATAACTTTCTATTTTATTCACAGTTCGATTCATTAAAATGGCATCTATTTTCAAGGGAATTAAACTATTTGGATGTTATTACGTATTTATTTCACATGGTAAATGAAAAACGTGCCTTAGGAATTAGAACAAAATTAGTCTTACTCTAATCATTTTTATTTTTTTTAATTTTTAATATTCGCAACTTAATTTGACTTTTTAAGTTGGCTTTCAAATAAATTTAAGATTGTCATCAACGCATTATTATTATAAGTATTTTCTCTGCACTTCCTTTTTCAATTAGTATTTTAAAATATTTTGAATTACATTAAAACAGGAAAAAAATTGGAACTAAATCACTTTTGCATAATTCGTATTTCAGAGTTAACATACATTTATAACTGACAATATAAGTATTTTATTTAGTAACATACATCCTGTATTTGAGCAATCACTGGTACTTATATTTCTTTACATTTGAATGACTAAATGCTTGAATAAATGAAAATTTAGAAATATAAAATATTGCCTACACCGTTTCTTCGTAAAACAGCTCCTGGCTGGATGTTGAGCACGAATAACGTCGTCAACAATACTTAATATGAGAGGTCAAAAATTAAATCCTTCACTTAAAATTTTATACATATTTTCGTTGCATGTCTTTTTCTTAAATTATATTTTAATTTTCTTAAAAAAAGTAACTTATAACTAATATTGCACAGCTTATCAATTATTTTTGAAATTACATTTCAGAATACTATGCAAACAAAAAGAAACCATATATATTTTATATTAGTTTTTCCTTTACATCATATTCTATAATTGTATTTTTATTTTAAGTTTAAAACGTTATACTATGATATACTGTTTAATATTGTTCATGTACCTGATAAATACTATAAAAACTTTACGTAGTTTTCAATTCTTATGTTTTATGATTCAAGCAATTGTGCATAATAAGTGGTATAATAATAATATTTATTATCTCGTTACTGATGCATATTAATGAAAGAAGGTCAATTTTATAAATTAATCATTTGTTTATAAAAATTATCATAACATTTTACTCGAAGAGGATGTCAAATTATTGCTTCGCAGCTTCATAACAATTTAAAGAACAAATATTACTAGGTTTCGATACCTACGATAGTATAGTCTTGACATACTTTTACAGAAACGGAAAAAGAATTAACAATTAGAACATGATAATCATCATTAACATAGTGATTTAAGCTCCAAAGATATAGAAATAATAGCTGCAAGAAAAGTACGATTATTCAGTCGCTACATCGATTGACATTAGCGCACGAGCTTAATAGTAAATTTATATCGTTTCTATAATCTATGGAAATATTTTTGTTTTATCGTTAATTCGTAAATAAGATGAATGTATCATAATACTTTAACTTAACATTTGGCTTTAGAAAATTAATTTTTAAATTATTATTTATATAAATTATTTCTATAAATAATTGTAATTATATAAATAATTATATAATTTATATAATTATGTAATTATATAAACAATTGTATTATAATTTGACCCGGAGTTAAACTCAAAATATTTATATATTATTTTTGCAACTGCATGTGATCTATGAGGCTCTTTAATTGTCATATATATGTTCATACATATTCTATTAATGTTTACAGTTGCTACTTCTTTTTCTTTCTATTAGCCTGTCTGCTCTTATAACTATTTTCATAATTTGCTATGTTAAACAAAAGAATTTTTGTGGTACTTTACGACATTGATTTTGAACATTAGTATTATTTTTTTGAGAAACAAAATGTACATATATTGATTAAATAGTTTTATATAAATATAAATTTGGTTAGTTATAAAAATAAAAAATTTTTCAATTGTCAAACTAACTAGTCTTAAAATTCTTATTGAGTTGTTATTTTTATTTCACTTTACAAATAATTGTGATTATTTTAACAGATATTTGATTGATTTGTAGAAATCATATAGACACAATTCTCTATTATTACTACAGATCGAATTATCTAAATATATCAAGTATTTAGATAAGTTGAAGCTATCATAGAGGAAATATCTGTAGACTCTACGAAATAATAGGAGAATATAAAGTTACTTTATATTTAAAACTATTTTTACAACATTAAAATTATTTTTTGTACTATTGGAAATATTGTTTCATTTTGAAATTTTTCATTTTTCGTATTTGCGAATTCTTTGTAATATAAATTAAAATTTTTTCACTTCACAAAAATCGATTATACATTATATTATTCTCCTTAATACTATGAGTAAATTGTTCTTTACTGTCAACTATTTTTATTACTTGTCATTTCGATTTATAAAAAGAATAAATAATAACAATTTAAATTACTAAGTATAATTTTTTTTTAGAAAAATTAGTTAAGATCGAAACTTAAATATCATTAAACCCTAAAAATGGAATATTTCTATTTAAAACATTATTCTAAAATTTTAATAACAGAGATTCGTATTGTCCAAATTTTCTAAATATAAAATTCGAATTTTATAATATATTCTTTTATTTATTTATTCTTCGGCATAACTGTACGAATTTTATAACCTTGAGATTTACCAACGTTCTTTATGATTTTTTGAAAAATCATTTATATTTAAAAACTTTTTTAGTTATTTATTACATATTAAACTGATTAGAGTAATGTATATGAACTATTTTTTTAATCTACTTGTAATATTTAAAAATAAAAGAAGAACTACATCGAGAATCTATAAAATGAATTTTAGCTTTAAATATATATCTTTTCACTGAAATCCTTTCTCCAGATTTATTACAATTTACTTCAAATTAAAGAAATTTTCTATAACTCCTATATATATATATATACTAAAATTTGTAAATATATAGTAACCATGAAATCTTAACTACATTTTAGGACAACTTACTCATACCCATCAATTCTAAGCTTAATTATTTTGAAAGAGATTTATGGCATCATTTATTCACATATATACAGATGTACGTTCCATCAGCTTTTTTCAAAAACAGTATTGTGCTAGACATGTTCACTGATAGTCTTCTAATAGCTTAATACACTTCTTCAATTTTTAAAGTTTTCAGATACTACTTAAGAATTATTATGTAAGTGCTCAATAAATACATTATTTAATTTTAAAACTTTCGAGTTTGTAAAAATTAAATTCAAATAAACATAATTTTATTGTACCATAGATATTGTTATCAGTCTCTTATATTTAGAGGAATTATGGTATTATGGATTATTTAGTGATTGACAAAATTTGTTGCCATTCATCATATTGATTTATAATAATCGCTAATCTAAACATACTTTATTTGCACAAATAATTAATTATATTTATGCAGTTACTCTTTAACATATATATTATAATAAACTATTAACTGTGAGCATATTTGACATAAAAATTACGCAAAAATTATATTATCATGAAGATACAAAAAATCAATGATTTCAAATAAATTCCAGACTTCTCTTTTAAATAGTATTAAATGTTATAGCAATAAGTAGGAACACTTAAAAAAATATATGACAAGTAAATTCTTGATAAACTTAAATTAATGTATGAATATTTCTTGAAGATTTACCTTTTACTTATTTAAAATTTAATTTTTAATTTAAAATTGATAAATAATAGAAAATATAAAAAATATTTGTAATAAGTGTAAACTAATTGATTAATAATTTATGTTTTCGTCTACATTAAATTTGCAGATAAAAATAATTTTTAATTTTTTAATTATATTTAGAAGAATTATTTCTTATTTTGATTTTTTTAAATTGGTTCAAAATAATAAGTATCATATATTTTCTAAATCTCGTAGAATTTTCAAATAGTAAAAAAAATGATTTATAAATGAAAATAATGTATTACTGACAAAGCGCGTAAACCTCATAATATATTGTTAGTGATCTTTAAAAAATTCTTTACAGTTAAGTCAATTCCATTACCTTATATTTAATAAATACTTAAATATTAAACATGAATACTATTATTAATCGAATAAAATTATTTTTCATGTTTCTTAGCAGTTTATAACATCTCTATGTAAAGTTAAAATGAGTAGTTAGTTTGTAGAAAAATGATTACAACGTTAAAAAAAGTGTTATGAATCGTATAGTATGCACTTGCAAAGCAAATTACTAAGTGAGCAATCAGATTATAGAAATATAACTGTTTACTCAAAAGGTGCAACTTCTGAATGAATATTGCAGCTTTATCCTTTTCATAGAAGGATCTCGATTATTAAAAAGTGTCCCTAACTTTGAGGTTAAAAATTATTCAAAAATAAAGTTATTATCAAATTAACTATGAGAATATTTATCAAAATAACTAAATATTAGTTAATAACAGAATAGCGGTCCATTTTTTAAAATTTAATAACTTCTTCTTTCGAATCATAGAATAACAATCCTTCAGGTGGTTGTATACATAATAAACTTCCTAGCATTTAAAATGACGAAGCTTAGTTTTGAATACAGAAAAGAAGAGCTTACGCCAATCATAGTAAATGTAAATGGCGAGTGCGCCCGGGCATTATAAACCACAAAGAAACCTGGTCGATCAATTTCCTTCTTATTATATGTGTGTACACATTTTGTATAGAAGAACCAAGAGCCAGTTTTTCATCTCTATCTCTGTCTACCTTTCCTCTCCTCTTGCTCACTTGCTTTTCTTTGTTTTTCTCTTGGCTTATCAACCGGTTTTTCAAGAAAAATTATTTCTTCTTCTTTTTTCACTCCGTTTATTTCGTTCTGTCTCCTGACGGTTTCTCTTTATTGTATCGCTAAAATTACAACGTTTCTTTTTTTTTTCATTCCTTCTCCTTCTCCTCCTCCTCCTGCTTCTTCTTTCTTCTTTTTCTTTTTATATTTTTTGATTATGCTCTTATATATACTAATTCTTTTTCGCGAGTAGTCAAAAAAGAAATAGATAAGGTAAGTGAGAACGTTCGTTTCTGATATTTCGAAGAGTCAGCGTTTTGTTGGTGACTGCTATTGAAAGAAAAGAAATGCGACAAATTAAGATTTTAATCTCTTATATTTTATGTAAAAGTATTGAATAAGTGTGCAAAATCTTTTTTCCAAAAGAAAAAAAATAGATAAATGATAAAGAAACGAAGTCAATGATAAATATGGGCTTAAAGATGACTTATACGAGCATTTTTGGCTTCTCATCATTAACATTATAAAATCTCTTTTAAAAAGTTATATGAACGCTGCTCAGCTACTATCAACTGCAACATTAAGAATCGTGACATACTTAATTAAATATCAATGTGCAAGGTAATTTAATCGTGACATCGCTATATCTACTTTGTTTGGGAAAACTTTCAAACATTACGAAGATTTTGTTTCTTTTGCTTAGAGTTTTATTGAATTGTTGTAACAAATTTACTCAACTTTTAAAATACAATCAATAATTTGTTCCTAATTTTTGTCATTAAAATAGTATTGTCTAATCATCAATGCTATCATAAAAGCCGAAAAATACTGATATTAAAGAAAAATTGAAAATCATAAATTTAGAATCATAGATAATATAAATTAGATCAAAAAGTATATTTAAAATTTTTAATGAATATATACATAAATCTAGCTTTCAGGTTCATAATATATAATCTTAATTAACGTATCTATCAATTATTTATATATGAATTTATATATATAAATGAATTCCTTGCATTTTACCACATAAACTCTAATAGCATTGCATGTTTATGGAGAATCTTTATTTTTTTTAAATAAATTATAATACTATAAAAGTTAATACTATTAACTAATATAGTTTTATCTTATAAGGAAATTTATGACTACGCATACTTAGTTTATTTACATTTATCTGGAAACAAATATTTATTTTCATAATTCCATTAAATTCTGTTTATCATCGACCAATTATTAGTTTTAAAAACGATATGACATTATATATTGTAGATGAATTTATCGAATCATAGTCATTTTCTACATTTTCAACAATATGGATTGATATATTTTTTAAAACATGTTAAAAGAATTTGCGCTCTTTCAGTCTATAGAAATTGAAAACGAACGTAAATATAAAAGAATATATTCATGATATGCGTAAAATAAATTGTAATATGAAATAATACTTAACATTTAAAATATTCATGAATGTTAATAATAAATAAATTGAATTATCACGTAACTTATAATGAATTTTCATTGTGTAGTTTATATCTAAGTTCAAAATCATTTTTCCTGTATCATAGTTTTTTTATGTCATATTTCTATTGTTATAGATCACTTTGTTACTGCTTAATATGATTAAAGTTATTGTGTTTTTAGAATAATTTTTATTAGTTTTCTATTACAATGAAGATAATAATAAAATTTTTAAATGCAGAAAATTTATTTATGAAACATAGTGAAGGTAAAATATAATCAGATTCACATTTTTCAAATACATTTGCAATATTTATATGCAATATTTTTAAAAATATTTGATGCAAATATCAAATTTCATGAGGACTTCTACTATTTGTAGAGAAAAATGTTGCAACAGACTTTTGAGTTTTGTAATCATATATCAAGTTAATAAGGACGACAAAATTTAATTTGCGGTACCTAATTAAACGGTACCAAAATTACCAATGAAAAGATTTTTTAATATATATTGTAACGAATATATTAATTATTAATTAAAGATAAAAAATTTAATTGGAATAAAAGTATTAGATTATATAGTGAACCTTTCATAATGTGTTTTCTTAATAAACGTAATAACTATTCGAATCATTTGAAAAGTTGCATCTACTGAAAATCACATAAGATTTTATACCATTGTATATTTTCGGAGTTTATAAAAAGAAAAATGTTAATAATTGTAATATTTATTATTTCGCGTCTATATTTTTCTTAAGTCTCAATATTATCATGCTATATTATATGATTAAATTAATTTGAAATTTTTTTAATATGAACGGGTTAAGAAAAAGTTAAAAATTTGTAATAATTAAATAAAAGTAAATACAATAATGTGTGACAATTTCAGCAATGATACTGTATATAGTAACATTTATTTATAATGAAATTATACAATAAAAAATAGAATTAGTTGCAAAAATTCGATGAATTTATCAAAATCTTTAATTTACTATGCATTTTTCAAATAATTTAGAGGTAAATCAGAATTAAATAAAATATAAATAAAATTTAACATATATTTATATAATAAATAATAAAGTTTTTAAAAAATACTGTTAAATAGCAATTAATATATAATACATAATGTTACAATTATGCGTGGTTTCAGGTTCTATTTAAATGGTATAATCAATTTTTTTTCAACTTATTTTTCAACTACTTTGCATGTACAAATATTTATCTAATAATGCATTATATTACATAATTATAACTTATTATATATAAAAATAAATGAATATTTTTAAAAATGTAGAAATATAATTTACTTTAAAAATATTTTTTAAAGTTAATAGATGTGTAGCTATTAACTTTATAAATAATTAAATTTACGTAATATCGTTATTTAACAGATTAATATTATTTCAACTTAAAAATCTTTGCACTTTTTTTATTTTAAATCTAGAAGTCTATTTCAATTTGTAGCCGCAAACATAATGCGTTTCTTGAAGATTATGTACTCGAGTTATAAACAATTACCTGTAGTTTATTTTACCCAAAAATTACATATCATTCCCTCAAATATTATATAATTTATAAATGACTATCAAGCACTTTTTTAAAGATCATTTCTATCACTCCCAAAGTCTTGGAGAGTTCATGATAATGTTATGATTTTATATAGTTACTTATGTCTTTACCATAATCGTATTTGATTATTTCATAATGTGGATATTCTTAAACTTATTAAAAAAAATAGCAGCTAAGAATGGTAAAATCTCTGTTATTAAGATTTTTTTGTCTACAATTTATTAATACATTATATGGTTTTATTGTAAGATATAATATACTATGGCATAAATGCAACAGTCTCCAACAGACAATTTTAAATACACACACATAAAATTTCTTCAACAAATAATTAAATAAATCCTAATTACGGTAAATCTATTCATTACTTTCAAGTTATAATATTATTATGTATAAAATAATTAATCAAAATATCTTGTTTATTGTATGCAGATTATATACAAAGTTAATCAAAACTTAAATATACACTTTATTGTATTATTTATTGCTATAATAAAAATAGTGATATAAAATTTATTCTTAAAAGATTTTTGTTCTGATGAAAATAATGTTTATCATTTGTAAGACTAAGTAAATATTTTAAATAAACCCTTCAAAATTCATTCTAAATACGTTGTAATTATTGTTTAAAAAGTTGTCATTAAATGTTTAACTGAATTATTTCAATATGGTTAATGTAATTATCCTTTATAGTAAATTAATCAGTTCTTTATTTAATTTTAATAATTATTGATCGGATTTCGTCGTTATATTTCACACAGTTTTAATTTTAATAAGTTATCTATTATTTATTATATTAAGTCCTATACTATGACAACAGTTACATTTACGTAGAAGAGGAATCACAAATTCTATTATAAAATAAATTATAGTAGAGCTTGTACATTAATCGATATGAGTTTTACAAAATGAGGAAATTAGGATAGATTTCAAATAGGATAGATTTCAAATTAATAAAATTTATTAACATCGACATGATGTCGAAATAAAGTACTATTTACGGAGCTATTAGAGGACTAATGTATCTAAGGTCTAAAAAAGATTATATACATTAATAATAAAGGGGCATTAGTATTATCTGTTAGTAAAAATGTATGTAAAAAATAAATTCATGAATATATGTATCTACAATACATAAATAATAATACATGGTACTTGCCAGCAATAACAGAATCCGAATATTTATAAAACAGCAATTCGTTTTATAAATTTAATAACACTAGGTATCAAAATTTTGAAAGAAAAGTACAAATTTTTAGTAAAATTAATTTGTAATGATTCAATTCATATTTAAATCTAAGCGCATAATCGTTAACTAAAAATTTAATGTTCATAATTATTTGTTACATTAAAATTCATTCAAACTTTTTTTTCTAAATTAATAGTTACATTTATTAAAACACGATAAAGTTTTATTTGTTTATTTATTTGTTTTATTTGTGCGAAAGTATAAAAGAATGGTTTAACCTTTAGTATATCTTTAAATAATGCAAAATAACACATAAATTGAGACAATGTTAAAGTTATTTAATGACATTGACTTGATTTTTTATCGATATTTATCGCATTTTAAATAAGAAAAAATCACTCTTCAGACATAAAACTTGAAAGGTTGATAAATCAATAATCATTTTATTTACATGTACCATAATAGTTGCAATTATATTGATTACTTTTTATGATGCCTCAATTATGGTTAATTTGAAACATATCTATTTTTCTACATTACTAAATGCAAATACATAACAATTTATGTACAAACTATACAGAAGTACAGAAATAATTGTTTTCTCAAATTTTTGTTAAAATATATAAAAGGTTTTTCTATAAGTAAATAATTTTGAATGAATATTTGTACATGTGATATTACTTAATATATTAGTTCTAATTTATACTATATGTGTTATATTGTATTCTAGACACCTAAAACTTAGGTAGAAATATTACAGTTTTTTAAATTATATCAATCAAAATCTATAAAATAATTACTCGAACAATTGTTGATATATTTATATAAATGAAGCTGCACTTCTAAATACGTAATTTAAATATATTAAATCACTTTGAGTCGTAATTGCTAAGTTATAAAATATAAATTAATATTATATTATCTTTATAAGATACAAGCAATATTTATAAAGATTAGAAAATATTTTTATTTTACTTATAAGCAGGCATTCATCTCATTTAAATAATATTACTAGATTGTATTTCACTTAATAAATAATAACTCCTTAAACAAATATAAAGCTAGTATAAAGTACACATTACAATAATTTATTAAAAATTTTTTGATTTAATTATTGATCATGATCGAATCTTACTTAATTATATATTAAGAACTCTTGCAATAAATAAATATTTTTCACTTTCTTAATTATCAGAATTCTTATAAAGATAATATATAAAAAAATATAAAAATAAGTAAAGTAATTCATTAACAGTTATTCTTAAAGCATTTAAATTTATAAATGCATTTCTAATCTTGAGAAAAATTAGTCAAGAATAAGTTTTTAAATTATATTTAAATAATAATTTAAATTAAGTTTCAATCAATTATTTCCTTTATTTTAAACTAACGATATTAATTCTTATACTTTTAAAGAATATATTAATCCACACAGTTTGAAAGAGAAAAAGTTATTATATAATTTAATAAATTTCCAATGTCTATTATTTTTAAATACTGAAGAAATTTTACGAAAAAACTTGATCAAGTGTTATTTCAATTTTTTTATGTTAAAATAATATACGACTAGTGGTTGAAAATTCGCTATTACAAATAGTATCTATTCTAATGAATCTATTTAATTGTAGAGAAAAAGTCCATTAAGTAATCTAAACTTATTTGACCTATAAAGACTTCATTTCAGCCACTTAGAATTTTTCATATTATCGAATTATAGTATCGAATATAATTTTATCTTTATGAATTATACGTAAAGTCCTCTAATTATGTCCATTGCTTATTACTTAGTTAATTTAATAAAATGACCTCTTTAAAATTTATTACTATAATTAGATTACATACTTAATATAATCGAATGAAATTATTGAAACATGAGTTAGGTTAACAAATTTTTTATAAAATAGAGATATACAAGCAAATTTTAAACACTAAGTAACGTAATGTTTTTTCGTAAAAATGTCATTCATTAATTTTGATATCCTAAATAAACAGAATACTTCATACACTATGCGAATGCTTTTTATTTGATCTAATAAAATTATGTCTAAAAAATTTAAGAACTTTTACGTTACGAGATCTTGGGTTAATAACTATCGGACTTGTAAATATTTCTTAAATAATTTAGTTTTAATATAAAAAAAATCAAGAACATTTTTAATTACTTCATGTTTTTCGTATTATGACTGATAACTTATAAGTTCTAGTTACAAAACTTTAAACTACATTTTATATAATTTTGAAAACTCAACGTACAATACAATTATGAGATATAACTTCTAGAATATATTTTTATTTTGAATTTTAATATTTAAATTTATCAAAACATTATCTGACTTTTCGATTGTTTAATAACTTACATGTAACATAGAGGTATAAAAAATACTTAATTATACTGAGAATACTTAAATACTGAAATATACAGTGTTTTTCATGAAAACCAAATTTTTTGGTTTATATGATAACTAAAAGGTTTTTCTTTGAATTTATTTTTGTTCAGATTAATAATAATTATTTTTTATTGCGAAGTTGAACCCAAGATTCTATGCTATGATTTGGTAAAATGCAGTCTCTTATTTTAAACCCAAAAATTATTGCAGCATTTTAAAAAAATTAATAATCCATATTTCTATCTCTAATCTTATACATAATTTAAAAATGTATAGAATCCTTCATAAAATATAAAATTTTATAACATATATTAATGATTTTGGTTTTCGAAGAACGTATAAAATAGTTGTAGGTTGTTAAATATTGAGAGAAATCTGTTAAAACGTATCTTTCTCTTGAATAACGAAGAATGTCCCAGAATGCTCGTCATGAAAAATGATCTTGTCGCGAACAGAAGCGTCAACGTCGATCCATTTGGAAAAGTCACGCGATCTATAGACGAGATAATCAAAATAACAACAATGCGTAGACGTTCATTTGGAGGCATAACCGACATAAATTTGCCGTTTCCAGTCTGCAATAAAAGAATGATTTCTTCGGATTGTCAATTTTTTCTTCATCACTTTGTAATATTTTTTCGGATCGTAACGAAGATTCATAGTACAGCAAACCAATTGGAATGTAATAAAATTGAATCGTCGTGCTTATATTTTCGTCCTCTGTTCACGTGCAATAGAGCAGTCACTATATTCATACGCGCAATGATATATTAAAGTGTTGCTATAACGGGTACAGAGAAAGAAAGGAAAACTAACGTGGAGAGTCTCTTAGACGGAAGGTTATACAGAAGCGTTAGAGGTAAATAGAAAATGCCTGTCATGCTTTAATAAGATTCTTTGAAGATATCGAATATTAATTTCATTCAAGTTACTGCTAAATAAATTAATATTTTAAAACATTAAAATATATAGTACACATTTCTATTTAAAGCGAAAATTTTGTGGATACGTCATCTGCTTTGAATTCGATCAATGTGGATGCTAACGTTATAAGGATAATAAAGTATTTTCATGAAAATCACGATGACGCAACTAATTTAATCAATATATGAAATTGAATCTTTACATTTTCATGGAAATTTTATTTTTAGAAAGTACTTTCATGCATTCATGCAATTTCATTTTATTAAAATTTAAAAAATTATAATCAGATAGAAAATTACATTGGTTAAAGTATACTATTACATTTAATATAATATACAATAATTATAACTGCTAATTCTGAAAAAAATTATGCATCAAATTTTGTTATTCTCTAATATTCAAGTTTCTAATACTTATAGGATTATAATAAAGTAGTTGTGATTCATAAATTCTCTAGCGTGATATTTACGAGTAATATAAACTAGAATACTATTTATTAGAAAAAATTAATATAAATTTTAAATATTACTTTTTTTAAATTTTATCGAATTTAAAATAATTTTATCGAATATTAATACAAAGCGATTGGAATTTTTTTTGGATTTTAAGAATTACAAAATTTTTATAAATAAAATCTATTTACAAAAAGAATGTAATAATTTTTTCAAATTCGCAACTATTAATTCATAGGATAAGTAACTTCTAATTATCATAATAAAAACTTTTATACACCTTGAACTTGAAAATTACGATTACGCTTATACAACTTTCTACTTGTGATTTTGATATTTTAAAGCAAAAACACGTTTCTGCGTTAATAAATAAATTTATTTATAGAAAACTTATAGAAAATATTACAACAAAATAATGCTTTCATAAACGCATAATACTAGCCTTCAAAGCGTACGTAAATAAACGTTTTTCTACGAGTTTTTTCCATTTACAAAGAAAAATGAAACCGATGACTCGTTCACGTTCACTGCCGGAATTCTAGGCACGTGCAAACGACCTCTTAATCAGCAATCGGTCACTCATATCTATTGCCTAGGAAAATACTCTTGATATTGTTTCTATTCTACTCTTAACAACTCCTCCTATTCTTCAATATTTTCATAATTATTTCACAATTAATGTGAAAAATTTTCGAATAAACTAATTTTAAGAGCTAATTTATATTTTGCTTAAAGTTTTTATAAAATGTAAAAGTCTTGTTGAAAAATTTAGAATCATCGGAACATTTTCACTGAAACTAGTGCATCTATCAACGTAACTCCTTCGATAAAAATATGCTGTATGTTTTTCATCAATTTTTTCAAGATTATATAGACTTCATTTGAAAATTGTGACGCATTTACACTTGCGTGGGAATTTTACGTTTATACAAACGACCTGATAATGAAAGGCCGCACCGATCTGAACAAGAACCAGAACCTCACGCATTGCATAATGAAAAATTGATACACTTATTATAGATTTTCTCATACTTATTATAATAAAATATCATAGTTAAGTTTTTTAGAGTTTTTAGCTTCTTTTTTGTTCTGAAGACATGCGAGATTTTTGGACATGATACTTTATACAAGAATTACAAGGCTAATTTATGTTAGACTATCTTACACGAACTAGATGATGATGCAAGTATCAGTATTTGAAGATTTTTCTTGTTAATATAAAATGAACTATAAAAATTAAATTAACATTTCAACTTTTTTTTCATAAATTTCATATGAATTTTCATAAATACTATTATTAATTTTTATAATAAACGTTGGTGATATAGAATTGAAAAATTAGAAAAATTTTATAATGCTGAATTTTCAAGAGAGGTAGGCGAATAAGAATTCGAACAATGAGCTATTTTTGGAGTAGTTTTTAGAAAATGAAATACCAGATCTTTTTAATACTTTGTCAATAATTCATTAAGTTAATAAAGGAAAAATTTTAGATTTATTGAACCTTTTTACAGATGAAGTTAAGTATTAAATTTGCGTTGTTTGACACTTCGTTCTTAAAATTATAAAATAATGAGCGCCGTCCAATTCGTGAAAGACATTTGAAATAGTAATAAAAATCTATAAGTAGTGGATATTACCTTATTAAAATATGTATTAAGTATTTAAAAACTTTGATGTTTGCAAAATATCAGCGCTATAAATAAAAAATATAATCTTCTTCATCATTTTTTTTAAGCTAATACGTAAAAAAATTATGTTAACAGATTTTTTAACATATATCGTATATATATATATGTAGAAAATAATTTAATTACTTAAAAATAAAGGGAATTTGATAACGATCGGATCAATTATTTTTGCATATCATGTAAATCAGTTTTAAAAAAGTGATTTCGAAAAAATGGATTTAACATTTTACGTATTACAGAAACTGTAGGTGCCCTCCGGTCAATTTTTACTAGTATAAATCTCTAAAACTACTCTGAATTTCGTTGTGAAAGGTATCGATATATTCTAGAGATATATTACTTGATATATTGCTATTGATTAAGAAAAAAAATTAAAAATAAATTTTTCAGAACCGGATTTCTCTTTACCTTCTGTACTTAAAATTCTAGAATATGGATATTCTAATAGACGAAATCTATACATAATGTGTTATAAAGCATAATTTAAACCATTGAATACTGAATCTTTTATTTGAAAAAATAATATAATTTATTCAATGATTTTCTTTAAAATTAAAATTCTTTAATAAAATATACTCATTGTTGTATTTCAAATATTTTCATATTAAGAAGCATACATTCAGTACTTATTAAAATATGTTATATAAATTTTAACATCTATTGCAAACATTTACTTATTATAAAATGCAATTGAAAATAGATTTTTAAAGATAACTTTGTGCCTTTCCTGTTTTTGATATACGAAATATCATATAAAAGGCTTTCGTTATAAATTACCGTAGTTATTATTTACTACTTTTTCTGCCTGTAAAAAACAGATGTTTGATTGTGGAAAGAATTGTGGGAACATTTGTTATGATGAAACAGCGATAAAATAATACGTGTTACCAAAAAAAGACAATTAAGACTGAGTTAGAATCAATTGAAAATTAGTTTTCTTAAATTTTTGGTATGATTCTATGATTATTAACGAGAAATGCTATTTTTATTTGTTATTTATGAAAGAAATTTAGTTAATTTCAATGAGTTTTATGTTAAATGGGAATCTTATTATTTTCGAGCAGAATTTCTCGATGTAATTCTGATGTAAGTGGACAGTTATATGTATATGTATGTCTCGTTAAACGCCAAAATTTAAGAAATAAATACCTATATTCTAATAAATTATTGTCATATTATTATGTATTATCGTATGTTTATCTTAAACAATTAGCTTTAAATATGTTTTAACGAAATTATTAAACTCAGAATTTCAAAAATTGTTTAGATAATTATCAATTTTATACATAATACGTGTAAACGATTAACTCTACAGTACCTGTTGTTAACTTGATTCCCTTTTTTCCTTTTTTTCAACCAATTATTCTCAAAAAATCTAAAATCTTATGAAATAGTAAAGGGAACTTGACGAATAGAGTTATTAAAAATTGTACTAAAATTTAAAAACTTATCTTATAACAAATTTCGAATTAATTTTATATAATTCAATATTCAAACTGTACAATATTTTCTGTTTGAATAATGAAATTATTCAATAAATCATTATTCAGATAGGCTGTTATTAAAATTAAAATTATATTAATTATGATAATATCAATAAATTTGTTTTTTCCTTTAAATATATCTGTTCTTAATGCATATTTATTAATAAAAGTTAGTTAAATTATCTTAAGCTCCGGATAAATAAAGTGTAAAATTTTGATTTATTTAGCTTTTTCATATATAATTATACAATATGTTTCAAAGAACATGAATTGCGTGTTGTTCAAGTATAAAGAATAGCTACATGTTTTTAAAATTACACAATTTTCTTTTTTCAAAAGTGTCAAAAGTATATATTTATATTGATAAAAACCACAAATTCAAATTGTTCAAACCATAAAATTCTAAAGACTTGCTATTTGATAAATGAGTAAGATACAGTGATATTTAGATAAAATATAAGAGATAGATTGTGGCAAGTGTAAAATCAGTTAGACATAAAAAAGAAAAGATAGTCACTTGTAAGCCTAGGAAACTGTATATAAAGGTTGCAAACTAGTGTTAACTATCGTTTGCAGAAACAACACTAGTTGTTTGTGCAAACAGAAAACAAAAGTATCTATAAAAAAGCGAAGTTCCGGGTTTAGTCAGCATAGAATCGAGAGCCTGTTCACTCTGAACAGTATTGAAATTTATGTTCGTTCGTCTATCTGAATGTTTCCGCGACATAAGCAAATGCTAGGCGTTAGTGCTTAGTTCTAACGTGGGCGCCGATTATATGGAAGCGCAAATAGTGTGTAGTCGTAAAACCGGCCCCCAGGCGATCGGCGCGTGCAGGCCTGAGCGACCTAAGCCACCCGATCTGATCCGATCTGTCGCATCATGGTTCGGCAGCATCGGCTGGGGGGAGGGGGAAAGATCGAGAGGACTACATGCAGCGCCGCCTGCGAAACTCGTATAAAACCCTGACGATGATCGGAACGCGAAACAGTCAATTTAAGCCCCCGCGATCAGCGGATATGTAGCCGTGTGTATACCACGACTTTCAACACCAGTCGTACCGAATCTCGATGGACGGGGGATCGTTCACCGATCGCGCCATATCGTCAGCGTCGCGACTCTTCGTCGGTAATTCCGCACGTGACCCGACCTTGGTCGAGAACTGGGCACGGTACATCTTCCTTTTCCCTGATCCTGCCCTGCCCTGCCCTGCCCCCTCCCCCCACCCCGCCCAGCCACGTCATCACATCACACGTGTATCTAACGCTCGTCCCGAGTCCCGTAAACGTAGACCTGGTTGCTGAGGGGTCCCGCGCATGTGACCGCTCGAGGTTTTTGTCTCGTTAGGCTGCTGTTCCTCTAAATGCTCGCTGATAAGAGGTAGTGACTTTCTTACGAGTTGCCTGCGTTGTAATCACTTTTCGGACTTCCAACGCTTGTGCTTTTTATATTTTAGACCAGTGAATTTAAACGATAATGATGCTTGGAGTTTATTTATGTAAGTGTTGAATTACTATGACCTTTGATGATCGTGCGGGAGTGAGCGTGACGCAGTCCATTAAAAAAAATTAAAGCTTTATACATTAAAAAAATTAAAATTTCGAATAGGAATCATAGCGCAACAATAATTATTATAGCGATGGGCTTCAGACGTACGCGTATCTTTCAGCATCAATGATAACTTACTTTTTTACTTCCTCTTTCTTTTTTACTTCCTCTTTCTATTAATATTAATATGACGCAAATGGCTTGTTGAATACATTTAATTTAATACCAGCATAAATAACTAAATATATAATGCATATCTATAAGGAAGAAAACGGGAATTTAAATATTCCATGGATTACTGTTTTTTATATTTTTTTCTACATAATTCTCACGTATACGTTGTAACGAATAGAAATAGTTATTGGGTTATAATAAACTTTAAAAGTTTCTGAATTTTAATCAGTTTTCACTGTTTTATTAGATTATTATGTAATAAAGCGTAGAATTCGACTGTTGCACTTTTGAAGCCAAATTTAAATTAATTATTTATTTCATTTTCTATTTTATTGTAGTTGGATGCATGAAAATAACAAATATCATTTACTCAATATTTTTAAACAAAAAGCAATATTGTGTATAAAAACATTGAAACGAATTTACAAATGAATATAAAATTTGAATGTTCATCTAATTGTTACTAAATGAAAAATAATGAGTTTATCACTAAATTTACAGATTGAAAAATTAATTTTAACCGTAAAATATAGAAATAATTATTTTTATTTAAAAGATTAAAAAAATTAATATTATACAATTATTCCATTATTTGTTGCAAAAGTTAGATATTTCTTTTCCTTTACAAACGCGATTTACATCGTTATGAGTTGCATAAACCAAGACTTCAATAAAATCCATGATGTAATTAAAACAAATTGATTAAGGATATATAATTATTTACTGGTTTCTTTTAAAAATTTTTTACCAATCTTTTCGGTATAGATATAATTATTACATATTCCATTTATACGTTGCATGATTTATTAGATATTAAAAATTTTACCTCTTTGAAAAATTCAGCTTCGTATAATATGAATCATCTGCATAAACACCTGTTTAAACATACTGTCTCCAACTATAGATGTTTTTCCGTTTAACGAAGCAAAAAAAATACATTTCATTATTAAAAATGTGCAGTAAGAAGAAAAAATCATTAAAAAAATGATATAACTACCGATTAAATTACAAGTTCCATTTTTAAAAACAATGATTATAGACTTTAAGCGTCATGATTTATTACATACTTTTTAATCGTTATCATTTACATAAAGTAAATGTTAAAAGTAATAAAATATATTCTCAAAATAATATGAAAATCTGTTTAAACATTTTTTGTATTAACCAGTTTATCACGACGGTGTAAGATTTATAGTTCTGTGTTTAGAATTATATCATTGAAAATGTACTTAAATAATACTTTCAAACTTTAAAAAAAAATAAATTTTCAAGATATAAATTTTCTTTATAAAAATGAAACATTATTTGCTACATTTAATTTGTTAAATATTCTGATTCCTCTTTTTATATATTCAAACACGTCTATCCAGGAGAATAAAATCCAAGTGAAATCATTTCTATTCATAAGAATTTTTCGAAGCTACTGAACTGTACTTAAATTAAGGATATACACGAGATCGAAGCGAGGCTCTCTATTAGTCACCTCTAGAGGAGACACTAGTCATTTAAGACGTCAGACAAAAACATAACGGATTATCGATGTTACATTAGAATAGAAGACATTCGGCTGATCGCAAATTCTCAGAATTGAAACACAAAGGCTTATTGCGTTAATCAGAGTTCGTCTGTCATATCATCCTCTATCGTATGTACATATGGTATATTTAGACACATAAGTTAAATGTATGTATTTGTATCCACTACGTTAAAAATTATATGTTCGTATGTACATGTATTCTTTGATTATATTTAAATTAAAATTAATTTTACATGAAAAAGGAATATAATACAAAATAGTACTCTTAACTAAATGTTTATGTTTTCCGTTTAAAAAGCCTTTAAATATTACCAAAAATTGTATTTATCGATTTCTTTATTTTTAGTCATTTTCTTTTACTTATTGCTTCGTGTACTTATTAAAAACTTATTTCTTCGCTAAACTGAATATAAAATTTTATTTTACTAAGATAATGAGATGTAAGATAATGTTCAAAACATAGAACATTAACCTTACAAATTTTAAAATTGAG
The DNA here is from genome assembly GCA_018907045.1 of Wiebesia pumilae. NCBI lineage: Eukaryota > Metazoa > Arthropoda > Insecta > Hymenoptera > Agaonidae > Wiebesia > Wiebesia pumilae. The sequence continues at coordinate 9,645,477 of JACCHZ010000116.1, forward strand.
CCAACTACTGTTGTTAACTGATTTTAAATACTGAAAACTCGGAAAGCTTTTTATGAAATTTATATGTGTATGTAGATATTTATCAATATGGTTAAGGTACAATAAAATTATATATTTTTCAGCATATCGCAATTAACATATTTGTCTTAAATTACAGTTTTAGAACACTAAACGAAACGAAGACAGTTTATAAAACATTTGTAATAAACAAATAATACAATAGATAACTGATAGCGAAGTATTTAAAAATATTTATTCTAAATTATATAAGAATCTAAATTAATTTATAATAAAGCATATAGTTATTAATAGGTTTAAAATTATAAATATTTAAACAGTAGTAATTTATTTTTTATGTTCGTACAATACAAATAATATTTACAATCACAAAATTGGTATCAAATATCTCTTAATATGTTGAATATTTTTCCGAATAATATGAAAACTAATGGAATTGCTAGTGTTGCAATCCCGCCGAGTACAAAAATAAATACTTTAGTAAATATGAGCTATCCATAAATCTTATGTATTCCAGATATCAATAAGATAACAGAATCATAAAGAACTTTGCTTTGTATAACTACTACCGCGAATCTACAGGAAGAGCAATATTAATAGAATTCGAAGGTAATAAACTTTAACTTTATCTAGTAAAATTTATATTCTAATTAAATAACTGCACTGACTATTTTCCAAAATTTCTTCCTCTCAACTTCAATCACAAAATGTACATACTAAATTTTCAACATTTGAAAACTGAGAAAATTAACATATTTTTGTAAATATTACTAATATTAAAATATAATGAAGATGTATTATATATGATAATGTTAATAAGAAGCTAATTTCATAATTATTATATTACTTTATAATATTTACCTTCACAAATTATAAATCCAGTAAAGCATATAATTTATATCAATTTTATAAACGAATAGGAAAGTTTTAATAAATTCTCTTCTAATTTGAAAATAAATTATATTTAAATGTCGATATGATTGGTTTCTTTATTATTTTGACATTGTGATGATAGTTATTCTAAAGTCGTAATATAAATTTCAAATATAAAGTCTTTAAAATTAATCATTACATTTTAAAAATTGGCTTATGAAGAAAAATTATTTCAAAATATTGCAATATCTTTTAAAAATATTGTTTTACTATTGTAATAAAGCTGGATTTACTAAAATGAATTATTAACATAACGACATAGACATTTAAATACTTTCAGTGACAGTTATGTAGAATAAAAATATTTCTAAAATCGCTTTAAGAAATTATGTCAGATCTTTTAAAATTCTAATTAATCATTTCTCAGAATTCATAAATAGATTTAAATTTGATAAACATTTTCATGCAATTTCAATAACATCATATAAATTACTAATACTATAACATTGTAAAATGTTTCCAACTGTACTTGTTCATTTCATCACGTGCACAGAAAATTTAATAAATTTTATAAATTAAAAATGTATAAATTAAATAACACACATTTTTACAAAGTGATGAATATAAAACTATTTTTCAGATTATATCTAATTGTACTTATTACCTAATTGTTATTATTGTGATTTCTTTCAAAAGGTTACTTTATTTGTAATTTTGCATTATATTTCGCGATAGTCGATCATGAGAGTAGACTAAGTTCTTTTTTAGAGATTATGAATGATTATTCATTTTCCCTAATTTATCATTCACTGAAAAAATTGCAAAAAAATATTTTGATTATATTGATTAAGTACACAAGTTTATGTAGAAACTACCGTATATTTCTCGTTGAAGTTTTTGCTAGTCAGAAATGAATTTTCTTTCTAAATTTATATTATTTGATCTTCTTATCTCTAATATCTGGAACATAATATAATATAATATAATATAATATAATGATTTTATGAACATATTTCGTATCATATAAATTAATTACATTTGACTAAAAAATTCATAAGCCACCAATGAGATCATACGTATGCGATATTAAATATAATTTAGAACACTAAAATAAAAAAGCATATTTTAGATCTTTAATTCCTATGAAGTACACAATATGCAATGTCAAAGTTAAAATAATACAGAATAGTAAATTCGAAAACATTCCAATTATAACATTTAGTTTTAAATATATATAAAAATATAATATAATATAATATAATATAATATAATATAATATAATATAATATAATATAATATAATATAATATAATATAATATAATCTACACTAGAATAACTATATATAGTGAAAGCATACATCAATTGATTCAATTTCGAATCATTGATGCAACTGTTTTAAGAAAAAGATGTCATTTAATTGAATTAGAGCTATTATTTAAGTAAGAAGAAAATGTAATTTTCAAACTAGATAATTGTTTAGGATCAAATACTTTATAATCTGTTGATAAAAAATAGTTTGAAACTCAAATTACTTTATAAATTGACTATCAAATTAATTGATGTCATTAGATATTTTTGTTTTTGATTACCTTATCATATTTGACATTATAATTAATATTCCATAAATATTTAAGAAAGTTTATTTCTACAATCTTTGATTCTAATATCAATATCCACTGAATTTCTAATGGTCTCATCATTTTTGTATTATTTTCATCATTTAGTAGATTATAAATTATTATAGATTACAAGTTGCATATTTGTAGCCAAAGAGTTACTACTTCTAGAGATAGATTTGACAAATGAACACTAAACATATATTTACAATTTAGAGCAGATATCTTAGTAAGATGGAAAGTTATTGAACGATACGAGAAAATGTTAAGCATTTTATGAAGTGCCGATAAATAAACGTACGTAAATTTACAAATTCATTTGTAATATGAGGTTGCGTAAGCATTGATTATAATAGCATACATTAAAGTAGTTGAAATTTAACTTGATTTATTGCATACAATCTCATATCTTGATAATATTAAAAGATAACACCAATAGTATTTACATGATTGATGGGATCACTTAGTCAATTAATTCTATCATTCATAAAGGTACATATTATATATTTTTATTTTTAATAAAAAGCTTAATTAATGCTAAAGTTTTTCATGATTTTTGTATAAAGGTATTGTTTTATCCAAGTAGGAATATCATTAAATAATCCCCTTTCCTTAAATACAATCAGTATTTTTACTGTTGCTTTATGCGGATGCAAAATTTAACTTTTTATCTATTAATTTAAATATTAATTATCTATTATTAAAGTTCTTGGTATGATGTTAATGTATTATTTACAAGCATGAAATATTTAAGATAATTACAAAATTAATTATATTGTAGAAAGTTTTTATACATCCATTAAATTTTCAAACGCAGTTTTGAAATATTTTTTATAACGAAGAATGAAAACCAAGACAAATATAAAGTTTTTCAAATTCTTTACCATAGTAAGTTATATAATAAAATTATTCTGTATTATATATAGAATTGTAATATTCTTATATTATACGTTAACAAAGTGTAACAAGCGAATAAGCGCACAGTAAAAAATATTTGTAAAATAAAAAATTGATTTCAGCGTAGAAATATAACATCCCTAGAAATGATAGCCACTTAACAAAGAAAGCTCGAAAATTGCTTGGAAGGTAAAAATCCTTTGGTTTGTTATATTAATCGAAATGACTCGTAATGATACGAGCAGCTTACAAGTTATCGACGAAAAATTCCTTACAACTTCCACGTACAGCATTGAAATTTTAATCTGAAGTCGATTCTGAAAAGAACCGACCGTAACCCAATACGCGTTCGCGAGCAAAATTTATTTTCTAGCTCCGCTGATGCGCATCTCGAGGATTTCGGGAGTCGTTCGTCGGAGCCCTCAACATACGCACAATCGCTTCTAATTGCCCAACTATTAAACGCGTCAGAGCTGTTGACGAGGCAATCTCGTAGCTGGCTTTCATCAAAAAGAAGACGAAAATAAAAAAAAATAATAAAAAACGAAGCGCAACTCTGCTGATAACTGGGTAGGTACGCTTTTGCACGCGATAGCGCTTCGCGAATCCGCGCTTGCACGTATACAGATGTGCACTCAGGTGATAAAGTTCATCCGGCAGTACGCGGTAGCGCCGCTTTAGAATTTTATACTCATCGGCTATTGCATTGTGTGTGAGGCTCGTTCTTTCGAGGAATCAGAATAATTGTTTTTTCAGTGAGTTCTGCTGGTACTCTTTCAATTTATCGGGACGCTCGGTACCCCTTGAATTATTTACGATGTGTGCGCCTCGCGACCGCTCAGAATAAATACGACAATTTGAGAATTAGTTGATTATAATTTTTCTATAAAATAAACTTTGAATGAAGATGCACTTCAATGCTTCGTGCTCTTCAATACAAACAGTATTCCGACAAAACCTTCGCCGTTTCATTTAATAATTGTTTCTAATCAGGAAATTCAAATCACTTCATTTTTTATGTACTGCTGAGTAAGAGTGAGTTTTTACAATCTATTATGTTTATGTTACATTTCTTTTTTTATTTTTTCGGTATAGCGTCACATTTGGAGGTCTAATTCAATGTTTAAATACGATGAAGCCTTAAAGATTAAATCCTACCGCATATACATATAAAAAAATAGGAAATCTTATTTTAACGTTGACTGCGACTTTTTAAATAAGCTAAAATTTGCATATTTATTATATATAAAAAAATTTAAGAAAGCTTTATTACCCCAATTATTAACTTCAAAGGTTTGAATAATTATTAAGTATTAATCTATTGCTTTAGTATTAACATCTTTGGAATCAGAAAAAAGTGGTTTCATAACTTATCGCTTCCTTTTAATTCATTCAAGACTATCGTAACTGCAGTAAATTGCAATACGTAAATAACAATAATAGTTTATATAGCGTTAAATATATTCTTACAATTACTCGCTTACAAAACTCGGGAAACAACATTCTTAAAAAGATTCATAAAGTAATATAGGACTCTAATGTTAGGTAGAAACTTTAAGTATTTCTTGCTTGTTTATTTTAGTAAAAGTATTCAATTTAAAAATATTAATAAATGATTACTTTTTATCTATCAACGTACATTTTATTGAGTAAATAATTTAAAGTATCAATCGCATAAAATCTTTAGATTTTTTTTATGAAAAATTTGTTATTAAACTAAGAAAAATTTGTCAAAACTTCCGTTCATAAAAATTTAAAAGTCAATATTAGATCTAACAAAATATATGAAATATTAGATAATTTATCTGCCAATTCACTTACAGATAGTAATATTGTCACTTCTACATAAGAGTAAATAGGCAAGATATTATCAGATTCTGTGAATTATATTTTGCCCACAATTTGGAGTCGTTTTTATCAGAGTACTTAAGTATCTAAGTTTGATAATAATAATTTATTATTATTGCTGATATATAACATTTATGCTGATATTGTTAAAAATGTTTAACTTTATTTTATAATTGTAGCAATAATTTAGTTACCCTGGATATTAAGTTTTCTCAATATTTTCCTTAGTATTTAAAATATATCACTTTGCATCTATCATGCAATTAAAGAAGTTCAAATATCATAATTTCGATTATGTATACTCTAAACGAACATATAAATGATTTAAATTAGTAGAGTTAATTAATAGATAATCTAAAATATAAATGCAATCAAAAGGCTAATTTAACAAAACGCTAAAAAATAAAATATAAAAATTCATCAATGTAATAAATCATTGTATTGACGGTAATGATTCATTATTTATATTACTTAGCAATACTTTAGTGATCTTACAGTGAATTTGTAAACGAATAATTCAATAAATAGAGCAGAGGCAAAGTAACATTTTATTTCAAGACTATAATCTATACTAACATTTTTAATCAGTAATATTGTATTTATCATAAAATAGTCAATTTTACTGTCTTTTTGAATTTATCAATTTTGTCTACCCAATGAATATTGAAATGAATACTTTCGCAGTAGACCATTCTAACTTAACTCTGAACCATACATTTCTAGTAATTAAAGTCTTTCTTTATTCCTAACACAAATACAATATAAAATATTATTAAATTGAAAATCCATTTATCACCAGAGTTACCAAAACAATCAACGTCTGACTTCGATGCGTTGAAGTAGTTTAAGCGGGAGAGCGAAATAAATGTAAACAGTATTTAATTCATTTTTATCTCGGCTTCCAGCAGCAGTATAACGTGAGTTAGAGCGACATGACTTTAACGATGGACAAGAAGAAGGCCGAGGAGGGCGGCGAGAGTAGACCCAGGATTGAGACCTTCGACGACATACTGCCGTACATAGGCGAGGCAGGCAGATACCAGTGGTTTCTTTTCATTATTCTGTTGCCCTTCACCTTCGTCTATGCTTTTCTCTACTTCGCTCAATTTTTCATTACCCTCATCCCCGAGGAGTATTGGTGCTCAGTGACCGAGTTCGCCGAGACGAATCTCACGGACTTCGAGAAGTAAGCACAAAGTGAATCTACTGGTTGTTTTCGTTTTTCGTTATCCGTATCATAAAAGTTTAAAAATTAATGAAATGTTCGTTATGCTTGTAATTTTCTAGTAATGTATTAAAAAACTGGTACTCAATGATTCAGCCTCTCATGAAACGTAGGAAAAATATTTTTTCTAGTTCAATATACGAGTCATGCGTGCTAATTAAGTGGCTAGATAATTACTTCTGGTAGTATTATTTTTATGTGAATTCAAAACACATATTACTAAATAAATACTAAATAAATTTATATTAATACTATTTCATACTTTTCGCGTAAATTCTTTATTCAAGTTTTTAAACTTTTGTGGCTAAGATGCGTATAAGTTTTTACTTTTTCTACTCTTTTTTTCAATTTTCTTATCCGAAAAAGTTTAACCATTAACGATTAAAAATTTATTTTCTTTGAAATTAGAAATTATTGTTATAAAAAGTTGAGCTATTCTTGTTTCAAGTTTGAGTTCTACATCCAGCTGTATATATATGTATATATATATGAAATCAAATTAGCGAAGGTTTGTTAAAAATGCCTAAGCAGATTATGTCAGTGTAGAAAAACAATTATTCGTAATGAATGAACTATATTAAAATTAAATCAATCTTTCGCGGTCCTGAAAAATAGTAGAACCAGATATATAACTAAAAGAGAGAAAGTAAACTATTTGCGCACAATTCTCTTAAAGTATTTCTTTTTTTGTTGATATGAACGCACGTCAAGTTGAATGCTTTGCAAGAAAGAGGCCGCAATTCTAGTTTATTAAACAAAAAATTAATGCACAATATGTATCTCGCTCGTAGACGTGCAAAACCGATGACAATCGCGAGAGTGCTTAAGAAAAGTTCCCGCATACACGAACGATTTTGCTCGATTTATATTACCGATAACGACGAGCAAAAAGTAGTACAATAAATACTCGCGAAGTAGGCAAAAAGTATTTAAAAATTTTTGCGTCACTTCATTCTCAATACTCACTGTATTCACGAATGATCAACTCTTTTCCCGTTCGGATAATGAGAAAATTAAGCTTAGGAAAAATCCAGGCACTCCTAAAGTACGAATAACACGCGCAGGCACGTAGGCACTACGTCTACATACAGGAATTGAGAAAAAAATGAATTAGTTACGTGCAGTATTCATACTAGCGATTGATCACTAAAATTTATAATTTAGTAAATCTCAATTCGGAATAGGAGCAACAATTTAATTGACAACTCTGCCATTGTTTAATTTTTAATTATGATCGTGTTTATTTTCTGCAAAGTATAGCCAACAAGAGCTAATTCTCGGCGTTTATATAAATAAAAATATAAATAGTTTATTGTACTAATAACATTATAAATGCTTCGATAATCAATAGAAAAATGTTTCTGAATATTAAAATCATCTTGAAGTTCAGTTATTTTGATTTAGAATAACAAACGTAGTTAAATTTATTGAAAGCAAAATAAAGATAAATGGTATTCTAAAGCGTATTTGTTGGTTGTAAAGTAATATTCACTTTATTTTATGGAATTTTTACTTTGCTACTTTTACTGATAACGGTAATACAATTATAGGTTCCTAGTAATGTAATTTAAAATACATGATATGTACGAGATGATTTTAGTTCTAATTTAGATTTTTAATTAATTTTTAATAACCATCCATTAATTATACATTTAAAATTATGTTCATTGTTAACTAAACGTTCGTAACGGATATAAAAGGATTATTTCCCGTCATACGGTCGATTACTCTTTGATTTATTCGAAGCTATGGATTATTTTATATAATAACAGAAACTAGTTGAAATTCTGTTGTGTTTTAAAGCATCTTACAATTAAATTAGCAAAAAATAAAAGTTGCAATAATATTTTACAAGCATTTTGAGTGTTTAGTTAACGTTACGTTGCTTTCATCAATAGTTATTTTTTTAAATTTTTAATCGCAACCTATTAACAGTAAAATAATAAGAGCAAGTTGCAATGCCCTATGCTTTTCCAACATTTGGAAATTCTAATTCTGCAATTATACATTTCTTTCTTCGCTTAATAATTCTGCGTTTTTGAAACTTTCCAATTGAATTTCGTTGTCTATTTGGCAAGATCTATCAAAACTTTAAGGAATGTTATTGGATGCTAATATCATCAACAAAATAATTTTTGAACAAATATCAAAACTTTCGAAAGAATAATGATACGGCTTGGACAAATAAATATGAAGGAAATATGTGATTTATTTAATTTAGACAATTATCAAAATTCGAAAAAATATCGGTAAGTCATGCATCTCCGATGGATCACAGAAGAAAGTTAAAAATATGTCTGGATCTTTTGCCTATCGTTATTCATTGAAGAAACAGAAATATGTAAAATTGTGTTCTCGTACAATAGGATAGCACTGTCGATACCACCAATACCAAAAGAAGAGAAGAGCAGCGAGAGTTATACAGCATACTCAAGATGCTCGATGTACATAACGAACTACACACAAGTTCTGCAATCGGGTCGTAAGACGGCCGATCCCGACTGGGCGATTGGACATTGTCAACATGGTTGGACCTTCAATCAGACCAATGTTCCTTATCTCTCCATCGCCGCTGAGGTGATTATAACTTTCGCGTTATATACTTTCAATACTTTTCTCAATATACTTAATCGAGTACGTTCCATTAAACTTTCGTTCGACTTAGATCTTAAAAATTTTAAGATTTGGTAGATCCCTTTTTTAATGTAAATTGTAAATTGAATGTAACAATGATCACAGTCAATAGTAATTACAAAAAGTCTTTTTCATGATTAATACATATATATATATACAGTTGCAGTCAAGAATTTTTTTATTTATATAACGTGCATAAGCTGCTTTGGTCTCACAAGCTAACCTCTTAGGTTATCCTCCTTTAAATGCACTTTATCATAGCCATTCGAAGGTCATAAAAATTATTCGCTCTCAAACACTGAAAAACATGAATGAATTATATATACAAGTTATTTTAAAATGTAAATCAAAGTGTAATTTGCTTAAATTAAAAGAGCACTTATTAAATCACATTATGTGAAGAATTTTTAAGCATCGGTTTATAGGCTATTATTCGTTTCTTTTACTATTAATGAATACACATATTGTTTGAATAATAAGTCTTAAAAAAAGAATTTAGTTAGATTATACACGTAAGTTGATACAATAGAATCCAAGGATTTGCATTAAAATTACGTATGTAAATAAGTTAATATATAATTATACTATTTCTCGAATGGAAAAAGTTAACGATAAAAATAATCATACTATCATTTTTATTGCGTAGATTACATTCTAACTGGTACGTTTTCCTTAAGAATGATGTGCAACTTATAAGGAGATTGCTTTAAGAAAAATTGTTTATATAATTAAATATTTAGATGGATGAAAAATAGTTTTTTCGTTAATGTAGAAAATTAAAAACTAATATAATTTTACAGTGAAAGGAAATACAGAAAACAGTTAAGCATAATATACTTTGAATTATCTGAAGATAATATTTTTATTAGCCTTCGAAGAATTTTAAATACTACATTATTTACGGTAACAGTTACAACAAAATGCGAGATTTATGTGCTGTAACTTTCATAGAATAATAGATTATGACGCTTGTTCAGATAATTATTGAAACGTAAAACAATTATATTTATCCTGGTGTTTAACACATCGGATGTCTTAATAAACAAATGCTACATGCAAATGTGCAAGAGAAACTATCAATTGCACACAACAATTGAATTTCATAGTGTTATTATACAGACGTAGGCATTCACTATTATTTTTAAATAAAGTACGCCAATCAGTATTGAGAAAGCAGCATTTTAAATGAAGAATAATTTTTGGAATCTTCCTATATTGCGGCTATATCTATAAGTATTATTTTAAGTGATAATCATGCAAATGCAACTAATTTTATCCAAGATAAAAATGGAATAAAATGCTAATTTCTATTTGTGGCAATTGTACTCACAAGCCAGTATTTTTCTTCTTGATACGTAGAAAATCAAATTTTCATGCCCTTTTAAATAAGTTTTGCGTAAAATTAAATATGTCCTTTGATTTTGAGAGTTGTTATAAAATATTTATAAGAAATAACTTTTAAAACGACAATCATGCCGTGGACGCGTTTTTTACGTAACCACATTAAAAAAACTTAATTAAAAAAGCTTACAAAAAGTATTAGATACTAAAAATCTTGCAACGTTTAAACATCGTGTCTCCTTTAGTGTGTGCGTGCTCCTCGCATTCATGGAAGAGCAATTGAAACGTAACGAAAATGCTCGCGAGAAATGCACAATTGCGGAGAAAGACGTCGGACTCGTGTAAGCGAACGATCGTTTCGCTAAAGAGAATTAAAAGAAACAAAAAAAAACAAAAAAACAAAAAAATGATCGTTGAATGGAAAACGACAACAGAAAAGCAAAGGAGAACCGAATGTGAGCATTGGAGAAAAACGTTTTTTTCGTAGCTCGAATGGGTGTGCGATCGGTCGTACCTGGGCACGGCGGCGCAGTCGGCTTTCTTCGTCGGCAGCATCATCGGCGGTCTAATATTTGGCTACATTGCCGACCATTACGGTCGACTACCGGCCCTCGTCGCCTGCAATGGTGTCGGCTTCTTCGCCTCCATCGCCACGGCCTTCTGCAACAGCTTCTGGAGCTTTGCCTTTGCCCGCTTCATCGTTGGCACGTCCTTCGACAACTGCTTCAACATCATCTTCATTATTGGTAATGCCCCTTACCTTTTTTCTTTCTTTACTCAGTTACTCCCATCTGCTCATCTATCCTTTTGGATTAGTGGGTTGGTTATCTTGAACATCGCTGCAGATGTTCAAGTGATAATATTACCTTAAACTTTAAGTGCTTCAGGAGAAATTTGTAATGGTGATTATTTAATTAGTTAATATGAAGGATATACCGAAATAGAAGAAATTTTGCACGAAACAAATTATTTCACTCCAAATATTGTGTTCATAAGAGCATTAATTTTCTCACACGTAAGAGATCTCTGTGATTCAAAATAAAAATGTAAAGTTAATCGTGTAATTTCGCCAGCTAAACATTTAAAATCATTGACTAGCTGTTCAATATAATATTTATTAGCTTAAATGATCTTATTAAGAATTTTTTATGACTAAATAATACAAATAGGCAAAGTGCATTAAATAAAAACATGTTTTTATTGAGTTTGAATATATTAGCAATAACTTTGCAAATATTAACCTGATTCGATAAAATTTCTGTCACATAAATCAGCGCAAAGTAAAAACTAATGTTTTAAATCAAGTATATAGATCAATAATGATTGACGGAATAAATTGAGATAAATATTCCATAATAAGTTAAAAAAATTTTTTCGAACAGAAATTGTTTACTTTTCATAAAATGTATTCCAGTAAAAAACCTTTTTATTAGAAACGACATTTTCAATGTTTAATATAATTTTTAAATAAATATTTTCTTCATTTTCAAACAAGTTAAGCATTTATTTAACGCCAATATGCGTTTTAACAATAATTTTGGACTTAATTTTAATGAAACCGTAAGCATATTCAAAGATTGAATTTTCGCACGTAATTTTTCAGCTCGAAGGACTACAATCGTATTAAATTTTTTCATTACTTATTTTTTGTCTATTACCATTATAATAATTTATGATTTTTCAATCAGTAATTATTTTTTTTTTATGTATTAATTTTCTTTGAAATCTCATAATTTTCTTTGTATTAACTTTTCATTTATGTTTTCTATTATTTTCGTTTGGTATTACGTTCAGTAATCGAATACGTGGGTCCAAAGTACAGAACACTAATGGCAAACATGTCCTTCGGAATATACTTCGCATTTGCCGCCAGTATTTTACCTTGGATCGCATATTGGATAGCGAATTGGAAAATTCTCAGCGTCATTAGTGCGCTTCCTCTCGTAGTCGCCTTCATCACCCCATGGATCGTTCCTGAAAGTGCCAGGTATGATCCAAATTAATTTAAAAATCTTTTCACTCATACAAATGGTTTATTCATATTTTTATTTGTTTAATGGTTTACCATTTTCAAAATATCGTACATTATTATTACATTTAGTATTCACTTTTAATTATTAATTATTATTCATTCTGTCTTTACAGATATTCGTCATTAATACCTTCAAAATAATAGTATTTTACACATTTTTTCATAAAGTAGTTGTAACTTAAATATGGATACTGTATACCCTGCAAACGTACGTTATTCGTTTTAACAATGAAATCATAATATTAAAAATATATTCAAGAAATTAAATAGAATAAAAGTTTTAAGTACTTTTTAGTGCATTTGGAGTTATACATATATCTTCTGCAAAGATATGCTTAATCTTGAATGTAATATATATATAAATTATATATAGATATATTTATGAATAATATACAAGTATGATTTATTTACAGTGTTAATTAAAATGTACATGATTTATCTCGTACATATCTAATTAAATTAATGAATGAATTATAAATATTCGAGGTTTAAACGATATATGCTCATTGGATTTGTAAATTTCAAGAAACTTCTGAAACTAATATTTCAGACCTGCGTTGCTAAATTTGGGCATTTAGTGTGGGCATTGGCCACAAGTTATTGAAGTTTTGTTATTTACCATATCTTTCATTTCTAATTCGTAGAAGCTCATAATTTGGAATTTATGTCGTAGATGGTACATAACAAATGGCCACGTAGACAAAGCTGTGGAGATGCTGAAGAAGTTCGAGAAAGTCAACAAGAAGACGGTCGCATTTGAAGTTTACGAGGAATTCAAGAAGAGTTGTAATACAATGATCAGCAAGGACAAATCGCACAACAACTACACGGTTCTCGACTTGTTCAAATTGCCAAGGCTTGGACGGATTACTGTCGTGCTTATCATTTACTGGCAAGTATTTATTTTCTTTTCCACATTTATTTTATATTTTCTACTTCACGTCTTCCTTTTCGAAGTGTGCTATGTTTTGCTAAGTTTTATTATTCGTGTTATTGCGAAAAAATCGATTCACCGTGGAAAATTGCTATGCTTATCGTAGAAAAATCGAATTTTCGTTATCTTGCCTTTCACTTTGAATATTTGATGTAGTTTGAAATTTGAATGAAAATTTATACCAATTAAGGACTATTCGATGATTAATGATTGATGGACCGACTTTTGCAGTTATCTAACAAAGATAATGCATTTCATTAAAATGCATTTAGTTTGATTACCCAATTCCTTTACTTTTATGAACACATAGCTCTTACATATTAGTCTACATTTTTATAAGACTAATATTGTAGCTTTTAAAAAATCTTGAAAATCAAGTATCGACAATAAGAATATTTTTTGAAAGATGCCACACATGCACAGATATTATAGCCGTTAAAAATATTTTATAAATTATTAAAATTATTTAAAATTATTTTACTGCTTAGTGACAAAATAAAAAGCTCTTGGCAACATTGCAAATATATTTTTGAAATTAACATACACTATTCTTCAAGACTGTTTTCTATTCGCATTCAAATATTGATTTTTTTCTACGACTTTCAAGTATTATACTTTATTTATAGTATACAAATTTAAGAATACGAGTTTAATAATTTTTGTAGGTATAGTTATTTAAAATCATACATTATTTAAATTTGACAACCAAGTTTGCAGAGGAAATTCTAATTAATGATACTTTCGCTTAATGTAAACGTCCATGAATTCAGCTGTATGAGCAAAAGTTCTTTTAATTAAAAAAAACAAAAATAAAAGGAAACATTCAAATTTTTAATGAGAATTTAATATATCGCGATAAGTAAAGCACGCACTTTTTAGTTTCAGTACTTGTAAGGAATAAAATAGAGAATATTGTGAATAGAATCATTGAAATCCGTACACTGCCACGCGCTCATGTATTAGTATTACCGCAGTAGGAAGAAATAGAAATAATTAAATTCGTTACGGCCGAAAATAGTTCTGAGAGCAAGGCTTATCGTCTATGAAGCAAATTCACCAGAGGTAGATCTCTCTTTGATTTCACAGGCTGCTGATAATCCTGGTATTCGACGGCCACGTGTGGAACATGAAGCTACTCCATCCCGATGTTTTTACGTCGTTCTCGTTGGCCTCGATAACGGAGCTGCCTGCAGCAATAATTCTCGCGCTGTTCCTCGACAGGTGGGGACGCCGTTGGATGGGATTCTTCTCCATGATAATTTGCGGCATCTTCTCCTACGTCGCGCTTGCGCTGCCTAAGGGTGCGTATGCAAAAAGCCGTTTTTTCTCGGCTCATGACTGTGAAGCTCTTCGCGTAGAGACCATGAGCATCTTTCGGGATGTTCCGACTCATCTGCGATCATTTTTCATTTCTGTAGATTCTGAGTGATGTGATTAAGAGGCGCAGCACTGCTTCACTAGTGTAAGGACGATTATTTTATTCGCGGCAAGTCTCATAGATCCTTGGAATGTTTTGCACGAAATATTCTGAGCGTATTTCATTCAAATAATATTTTTTCATCGTAGAGTCTAATTGAAAAGCACTTGATCCTATTTATCCATAAACCATGGTATTATAATTCTGCTAGACTTTATTATATCCTATAAAGCGCATATCTTAATTATTATAGCGTTTATGTCATTTTAAGGTTTGAAAATGTAGCTGAAATTGATTCTATAACTTATTACTTTAATTTGTCTATAATTATTTCACTTCATTGCTTCATTATATGTATATTATAATCTTAAAAGAGTACTATAAGAATTTATTTTTAATTTTAAGATCTTCATAAGATAATGCAATGGAATAATTCTCGTTGATTATTATATTGTTGACGTTATCTTTTATAAAAAGGCTTAAATTATATTTTAACTTTGACAAAGAACTGTAAAGGGCTACATTAAATTTATCGTATAATTAGCTCGACTAATAACACCGAATAATATTAAAGTAATGTGTCTTAGTATTATTGAAGTACATGTATATTCTTACTATAAATAGTGAATCTTTGTTTTGTATCGCATTTTCTAGAGATGATACAATGTAGACGACAGCAAAATTTTTAAGGAATGGTTGTACTTAGTATATTTTTCCCATAGATATACATACTGTAATGTAAAAATCTGATTTTTCATTACTGATAAATTATTGATAATAGTTAAACTTAATAATAGTTAAACTAATTGTTAACTAGTAAAACATTATTATAGTATTAAATAAAATTTTTTAAAACTTAAAGTGATTTTAAAACTTGGATATATAAAATATGATAATTATATACTCACTATTATTATACCAATATTACAAAAATTAATAAGCAATATGTAATAAATTTTTTTGGAAGATTAATATGACAAAGCACGAAAAGGATAAAACATTAAAGTAAGATATTTTGACTAAATGAATGTAATGTTTAATATTCGAAAATTACATTTTCTTAAAGAAATGCAATATTTTATATTAAATATGAATTACGAAAGCGTATCTATTCAATTTCAGTTTAATTTCTGGACATTTATGTATTTGTTGTCAGATTCAAATCCTTGAAAGAAATATTAAACCTCTTGTTGTAAAAAATCATTCTCGTAGGTGTTCTAGGGTCCGATAATTCAATTGCCGATCTATAATTGATCGAGGAACGTGACCATATCCATTTTGTTTATGCTGTTTCATATATAAATGATTAAAATTAAAAGTCACGTTGATATTTCAGGGGCACCTGCAATGTCGATGGCTATTCTCGCGCGCCTCGGAGTCAACATCGCCGCCAATATTGGCTTCCAATACGCAGCGGAAATGTTGCCGACCGTCGTACGAGCACAGGGTGTCTCACTCATTCATATTATTGGCTACTTTGCTCACATTATTGGGCCTTATGTCGTGTATCTGGTGAGTAAAACTCGGTCGTTATCATTAGCACCTGGCGTTTGATTGATGGACCATTCATCATGAGTCTTTCGAGTTTCGATAACTTTCTCTTCGGAATTTATAATTTCAAACTTTATTTGGTAAGATGTACTGCTCAAAATTTATAATACAAATAATTAGGTTGTTAGAAACGCAGAGGTCGTCTAGTGGATATTTTAATTACATAAATGATGAACGTGGTTATCTACGCTAGTTTGAAAGATCATTCATATTGAACACGAAGAAAAACTAAAATTCGTCTTTTTAAATAAGAGTTGAATTTTGAAATTGAATCATAATTTTACTTGAACATAATTAATTTAATTTCTTATAAATTTACAACTTTGTAAACTAAATAATAACTCAATTTCATAACTAAACCTGATGAAATTACACATTTACAGGTAAAAAAAAGAAAAAAAAGTACCTATCTGAGTTAAATATTGTACATTAACTGTTTCAAAAATTATCACAAAAATATAATAAATAAATTTTCTATAAAAAATAAATTTTTTAATAGAACTCTGAACGCAAAGAAACTGTATTAAGATTTCCGTTATGTTGATTTATCTCTCTGAATTTGATCCCCATGTCATCAAAAATTTGTAAATAAATGCTTATTGAAGTTTAGTAAATTTTAGTAAATCTCTTATGTCGAAAATAACAATTTTTTTTTATAACGTTCTATTGGTTATGTATAAATTATAATGAACATGTAATTTAATAGATATGAAAGCTCATTTTGACCATTTAAGTAAAATTATATTTAGTGAATAAAGCAATCATAAATTTGGCCTTTTACTAAATTTAAAGCAGCGCATTATTTGACGTTAATTAAGATTACGCATTTAAGTGTCAACATTTGTAATGCATTAATTTTTACTTTCTGACAAATATGATGAATATATGATCATAAAGCGATTGCGTAAAGACTCTTGTCGACTTTCAGGCGAAGGCCCACGAGTCTCTGCCACTGATTGTCCTGGGTAGTCTATCGATCATCGACGCCTCACTTACACTCACGCTGCCCGAGACATTGGATCAGGAGCTTCCGGAGACGCTGGTCGAGGGTAACGAATTTGGCAGGGAGCAAAGTTTCTGGTGGATTCCATGTGTGAAGACGTAAGTCTTGATAAATATTGTTTCTACGCATAGCACTACTTTATCAATGCTCGAGTATTTATACAGCTGATATCAATTTTTAGGGTTGAGATACTTGTTTTTGACAAGTTTTAGAAATATTGATTAATTTTCGGCTTAAATAATACTCTGTAATTGTTTTAATGTACGTCTTATCCATAATCTACAAATGTATATTTAAATTTGATTTGGAAAGGTTTCAGATACTAAATCTTACCTATATTCATGGAAATTTAATTTTTATTCATTTACTGTTTATTAAATTCTAAAAAGTGCAATTCTTAAATGCCTAAATAACACTTATGTACTGTATGTTGTTTAAAATAATAATATAGTTTTATCAATATTGTAAAATACTTATGATGACACTAGTTTAAATTTATATTTAAAGAGTACATTTAATTTAATATTTCAGATTTCAATTATTTTGATTAAAAAAATATTTACTTATTTATTTCTATATTAGAATATTAATGTATATAATAAATAATGCGGTAATATTATTGTAAAACAAGGGTATCGTAAATTAGCTTTTACCATGTTGATATTTTATATGGATAAATTATTTTGTTTATAATTAATTAATAATACGTTGGTAGTTTTGAAATATCATCAAGGTTATTTGAAAGTTTTCTTCAATTTGCAAATTGTGTTCTTGTTTGAATTTATGAAACAGAAGTCACGATTCTGTCTAGACAGATGTTTTATTATTTATTTTCTTTTATCTAGTAAGAATCCGAAAATCAGACTATGGTTGCGTATGATTTTCAATTAACTTTCCAGATAAATAATATATCATTTTGAATTATCAAAAATGAAGCGCAATAAAAGCTATTAATAATTTCTTATATTTTAATTTATCTACCTTAAAAGACTAATAAATTAAATTTTTTTTATAATTGACAATTATTAGTTCGTTATATGAATGAGTGGAACTAGAATTTCGTTAGACTTATCAAATACTTGGTCCCATCAAATGTTTATTTTCTCAATTTAAATCTCTTAATGGCAATGAATGGAAAATTCACTCAAGTCCGTTAAACTAATGCAATAGAAAATATTCTAAGCCCTCGTTCTTTTTACATAGAAAATAAAGATGCAATTAGTAATAATTAATTGATAAATTAAAACTTGTTTCGTTGTAGATCTCCAGAAAAGAAGAAGAAGTACAGGCGGAAGTTGGGTGCGACGAACGCCGGTTTCAATCCAGGCAGCTTACAGAGGATCGAATCCACGAGATTATAACGAAAAATGTCTCTCGTACGTAAAACATACATCCTTATAAATAACCTCAGCAAATGCTTACATCTACAGGCGGATCTTTGGATCCCCCTACTTTCAAAAACGGGATAATATGTATAATATAATGGAACGTTTGAGCGAGTGCAGTGGTGCTCTTTCTTTCTGTATATTTTCCTGTTCGTGAGTTATGAACTTATGTATGATCTTGGTTCTTATATTCATATATGAAAAGAACATTTTAAGTAAGAATAAGATGAAGAAATATGTTATCAAACTTTTAAAGTTATAACCAAAGGATATGCGAAGATAAAATTGGATATTCGATGACGAAATTAATGACACTGCTGAAAGAAAATAACATTAAATATGGTACACTAGGAATTTGAGAAGAAAAGAAAAACGAGCATGCTGTGTACATCTTCAGTTACTTTTTTGTCGTTGTAAATGAAAAGGGGAAGAAAAAATAAGAAGTATTATTAATTGATGAAAGCCAGCATACAGCGGGATTTTCAGCTCTTGTTTCAGTGTTATCTCGAGTGTCACGTCGGATTATGTTTTCAAATTAAAACGTCACGAAGACTTTCATTATGATAGTGGAATAATTATAAAAAAGAAAAATAAGTATAAAGATAAGAAAAGCAAATAGTAATTACACTGTGCAAGTCAAGAGGAGTAGAGGACTCTGATACTAAACTATTTACAAAGTTGATTCTCCAGATCTTTAAGTAATATCTTTCAATCGACTATAACGTTATAAACAAAGTTAGTTTCTTGGAGATGGTGTTGCTCTTAGTTGAAAGATGAAATAAAAAATGAGTGTTTTCTTCATTAAAGCAGAAGACTGAACTTTATTGCGATGGATCGAGTGACAAATATGTATTTGACAACTGCTAAGAATTCGTGCGTAATGAAAATCAGAAATAAAGATACGACATTTCAGATTTCCGTAATGCCAGATGTATATTTGTAAGAAGTAAAGAGAAGAAACCGTTCGAGTGAAACGCAATTATATTCGTTTAATGAGATAACCTAAATGCATCATTCGCGTACATGAGATCGTACTGTGCCCCACGTGACGCTAGTGAATTTATTGTAACAATATTATTATTATTAATTTTATCATTATTATAAATATAAATGAAAATTTTAAATCTTATTCTTCAGATGCTCGTTTTCGACATTGGAAAATAAGCTCTAGTTTAAATATCGAGAAATTCGAAGGCTCAAATTAGATATAAAAATTTGAAAAAGTGTATTATAAAAAAACGATTTAAAAATTATAAAAATTTTTTTACGCCTAGATTTTTTAAACTAATAATGAGCCATTATTATCTTTGAAAGGAAATAAGTAACTTATTATTATTTGCGTTAACCCAATAATCATAATTTAAAAATTGAAATTAATTTTAATATCTTGAAAAATTACATTTATTAAAATCTGTTGCTGTTCAAAAAATTGAAAATTATCAATAATTATCATAAAAGCTATTTTTATAAAATAAAACTATTTTGAAAATGTCTTTATGAATTATGAATGAATTTCACAAAATAATAAATATTAATGTGTTTGTATGAAATATTTTCCTATGCATTAAATGACGTCTAACTCTCTGCGAAAGGGACACATCAGAAACATACATAAAGATATCACTTATAGTAACACTCCAAAAACTTTAATTTAGAAAAATTCTTGTAGTATAATTATCATATTTCAATTGTATAATTATCAAAAGTAGTTCCTCTGTACAAATAAAAGTAAAAAGGTAATGTTATTGAAAAATAAGTTTTAAAAGCATATGACGTTATTATATTAAAAAATTGCGGACGAAAAATATGCATTATTAAACAAACTTTGTATGATGTTATATACGCTGCGTTTATTTTTCTTGTGTAAAATGACGCGTTGATCGTGAAAACAATTGCAATATTTGTAGTAGTATTAATCATCATCATAATAATACTGATTCTATAATAGTACAACTAATAATAATATTAAACATATTTAAAATAACTTTGTCGATATTTTCTTATCACACTTCAAATATATTATATTTTAAAGTTTATACAAAAGTAGAGCCGTTTCTTTGGTTTTCGTAACAAACTTACAAAATAAAGTTAATTTAATAATATACATAGCAGTTTATATATAAAACTTAAGTAATTCCCTCCAAATCTAAAATAAAAATTGTGTCATGTATATCACACTCAAGTATCACAAATAGTGCAGTGTTACACAAATACATTGTCCATGTCATATAACCCTATAACTTATAGTTTTCATAAAAAGTATACTGTTTTAGAAATATAGGAATTTGAAATTGATTACCCTGAAAAAATAATTTTAATGTGAATTAATTTATACTAAATTATTTATTATTATTACAATATTCCTCACATTATCTATGTAGCACTTAAATATGTAGAAACATTACTTTATGTTTATAAAGAATGGTTCAGCATAAATTATGCTGTAATTTATTAATTCATATATGCATATGCATTTAATCTGCTAAAAATTATTTTCATTACAACACAATTTCATTTAATTATGTTTTTCACATCATCTAATTTAATTTATGTCGTAATAATTACTTTGATTAGATTGTAAATATATTTCGAAGAAAATGGAAAACTTGTAATAAATTTTTTATAACAATTCAAACTAAAAATTTAAAATATCTTCTTTTTCGAGTCTTGATATTCGTGTCGCGTAATAATAAATAATAGTATACATTTTATTATAATTAATTTATGGAAAATTTAGTTTTGTATTTTACAAAAGATTTCATTTTACAATATAATTTTTGGGATTTTTATTTTCAGAAAATGACGCAACATTTTCATCTTTCCTTTTGACTTTCTAGTATTCGTTTTAAAATTAATACATTAATAAATTTTAGATCATCTCTAAATTATCTGTCATGTTCTTGAATTAAAGTGATTTATACTAAGTTCTGGTAAGTTTTCCACGTTTTGCCAAGTTTTCTATGTTTAATTTATTTCTAACGTGAATAAATTTTTGTAACTATAAAATATTATTAAGTATACATCCACTCAAAACATTATGAAAATAGTTTCTTATGATTACAATTGTCAAGAGTTTTGTTACGAAACGTTGAGAATCAGATCTTCAGATCATTGTCGTTGCGATTATTTTTGCGCACATCTTTGCAATTGTCGCCCAGTTGATTTAAACACGGGAGTGTCCAAAATTTTTGTCCCTCGCCGAATTCCTCCCCTTGCTGTAAAGTTTGTGGCATATCCCGACCAAGAGTTTCAGGTAAAAAAAGAACAAGGCTGGCGCAAACGAAAGAGACCACACTGATTATAAGCATCGGCAAGTTCGTCCAGAATTGCGCCTGCATATGTAAAGATTAATATGAAAACTTTGCTTTTATTTATTATTCATTAAAATAAATTAGATTTTGTAAATAAATTATTATGTAATTCATTTTTTGGAATCCATATGATGGTAATACGATAGAAGCAACTATTATGAATTTTATATTATGACGTTTAAATATCTGCTCATAACTATCAGTAAAGTAATGAAGTAAATTGTATTATTTAATGTAATATAAAGATATCAAGACATTATACTTTTTATTTAGGTTACATTATTATTATTATTTTATTATTCAGTTTATAGTTGTTTAATATTTTTGTAAATAACTAGTTCTCATGTTGATAATAAAGATAACTCTGTCTCGTACTCTGTCTCGGTCAGAAAATGTATCGATATTTGAATAGATTTTCATTAATATCAATGTGATATTATGGCAAATACCATTAATATTATTATTATTAAAATTATTATTCATTATTATTATTATTAAAATTATTATTCATTATTATTATTATTAAAATTATTATTCATTATTATTATTATTAAAATTATTATTCATTATTATTATTCATTATTATTATTATTAAAATTATTATTAGCCATTATTATTATTATTATTAAAATTAATATAGTTATTATGCGATAATTTGATGATGTTTTGAAGGCTGTGCTTGGTTAGAATATTAATTTTTATTAAATCCTAATATACCTTAATATAATAAGGTACTTGTAAAGTAAGTATGAACATACGGTATCAACAATATATGGCGCCATTGAATGTGCTAGGATTCCAAATATGTGTATCATTCCAACACCCTGAGCTCGCACAGGAGTTGGCAACAGTTCTGCAGCATACTGTAGTCCTACATTAGCTGCCATATTAAGTGCAAATCGCGAGGATACTGACATAACTAGTTTTGCAATTTCTGAAAACATAATTAATATGTAATTTGTACGAATTTAGAGACCGATGCGTACTTACGTGACCGAAAATAATGGTATTAGTATTTTTACAACATAATTCGAAATAATCGTTTTATCATGATTCTCATCATTAAATTTAAATTCTATATCAAATCAAATATCTATTTTAACTTGTTTGTCAACATAAACATGAAAATCTTGTCTCACTTATACAAATATTCTTCATATAATTTTACTTAAGTTCTGTATTTTGTTTTTTTTTCAATTAATATTCCAGTTACTTAGAGTATCGTGAAATATTGTTTGTAAACATAAGTTATCATTAATTTATACTTATTAATTTTATATTATGTTAAATCATATAAAAAAGTACATGAATTTTCTAGAACACGTGTAAATGTTGGATTGTAAGTTTATTTTTTATTAAAATGTAATATAAATCAAAACTTATAAATTTACGTAATTATCTGTTAAAATAAGCTTTACATACAAATTTTAATGCAATTCTCAAGCAATTTTTTTAAATTTAGATGCGAAGTGAACTTTTCATGCTGCATTTGTACGGCTTTATAATCTCGAATTCCCAAACAGGATAAATATTATTCATGTACTTTACACAATTTCTGCATTTTGCATATGAAATACATACAAACTCAGATCATTTTACGCTGTTATATATAGTTATTTTACATATTTTAAATACAAAACGCACTTTTACTTACATCATTATCTTTGACAAGGGTCACAAATGCTTTAATACAGAATTTCCTTTTGTAAAGTAAAAAAATCTCTTTTAATGTTATATAATGTACTGAAACAAATATTTTCACAATACGTTTTTATAACATTTGTAAAATGCTTCTTAATTATTATTACTATTTGAATATTAATACTTATATTCTAAGAAATATGAAGTATAATTAGAGTTATTAATAATTGTATAAGCTCAATGTTATCTACGCATTTTCTAATACTAAATTTGTGATAAACGTTAAATTTTACGAATAAAATGGTGTAATTGGTTACCTGATTCGAAAAGAAGCTCAGCAATACTGAATAATGTAGTTGAAGCCATGGTAATGAAACCGCAAAATCTTCGACCCCAACGATCGAGTACTAAAGTGAGCAAAAGACCAGCCGGAAGTTCGGTAGCACAAGCCAATGAAAACGAAATAAAAACTGAACTTTCCAAGAGTTTCAGTGAGTAAACATGGCCATCGAACGCAATAACCGTAAGTGTCCTAATTTATAAGAAAAAAATGTTAGTTTGAGGAGCAAGACACTAAACACAGATAAATTTTTTTTCTTTTCTTAAATTTTTTAATCAGAGTTTTGAACGGTCACAGGATCTATCGGCGCGGGTTATTATTAAATTATAAAATATTAATAACGTTTATCACTTTCAATTCAATTAATTACGCTTAATTTTTTATTTTATAGCATGACAATTATATTAGATAAAATGATTTGAATTTTATATTATTAATGCACAAGCAATCAATTTTGTTATTCAAAGACATAAATACTGAAAGGAATAAATATGCATATTTAAAAATTATTGATATTAAATAATTTTTTTCTTGTTTTTTTAAACAATACTCGGTAATTTTAAAGCTGAATATATAGTAATAAATGAAATGATTTCCAATTTATAAAAATATAAATAACGATAAATTTTCATCTACAACTTTTAATTAGAAACGGTAACGTATACAAATTAGGAAAATTCTTTATATCAAATTTAAATAAAATTCTTTATAGTATATAATGCATTAAAATATGTTATATAATAATAAAACCTAATCATCCGTAATGTGCATGTAAAAGAAGAACTATTTGAACAAGTTGTTCGAATTGTTTTCTTAAAATTTCCATATTAATTTAATGCTAGCAACACCTTTATTAATTCTTCATATTTAGATATATATTTTGTTCATACAATAGTTTATATAATAGTCTTGATTTCGATTCATAATATATTTCCTAAATTAGAAAATAGAGTTTAAAATATAATTACCAAATTCCAATTAATATAATTGTAGTTTTTGCTAGTTTCGGTGTTTTGAATAAATCGATCAATGTAGCTGATTCAGTTATATTTTCCAATGAGTTAATATTTCTCTAGATAAAGGAAACAACAATAATAAATTTTTAATAATTTGTTTTACAAAGATTTTTTATTAAAACATTTAAAATTAAGATAAATGTAAGTATGGTATGATGTTTTTGTAATTTTATTACGCTATGAAAGTAAATGTAAGATTATTTAAACAGGATATCGTAAAAAAAGTCTCGAAGGCAAATTTTTAGTTTGATCACTATGATTATGATTTGTTATAAAAATATGATTAATAAAGTATAATTTTTGAAATATTTGTACATTAGAAATTGAATATAAAAATATTATATAAATCAAACTTAGTATGATATAAGTTAACCTTGAAAATGATTATTCTATACTTCCATATTTTAAAATAACTTTCTAATGATTATTAGATCTTATTTTAGTATTTAAATTTTTAAGAAATAATACATTGACCTTGTAATTGATAGAAAGTATATATCATAATAAATACATTTACACATCAAAGTTGACTTTGCTTAAAAATATATATAGAAACAAAATAATGCATTTAAGTAGAAAAATCATGTAATTTTAATTTTTATGAACTATTTTATATAACTTTTAAATTTTATATTACTATATATTTTTATATTCTGGATTACTACATACTTTTTTCTTATTTTTCATCTAGGTCGTTAATAAATTAGTTCAATTAAAATATTACATTTAAAAGATTTTTTGTTATGCATTATTTAATAATTAAATGAACAATAAATAATATAATGCATATTTTTAAGAAAATCGTATAGGTTTTTCTCTTAAGTGATACATTTGTTTTGAATATTTTGATCAATAATATAATTTACTTGCTTATTTTTAATATGTTCCTTAAATGATAATTTAATTATTCTTTTATAATAAAAATTGATTTATTGAAGATTGTAAATTCTACACATACAAAATCAGAGAAAGATTATATTGTCTTCGTCTTCTATATAAGACAAATTTCATCCGTTTGAATATAAATTTGTTTTCTTACATAAAAAATCTCGTAAAAATGTGAATCTTGCTTCATTCTATTGACACTAGCAATTCTCTTGAGTTTCTGAATGACTTTTTGTGGCATTTGATTTGATATATACCATCTGAAAAATAAATGTTAACGTGCAAATAAAATATAAATCAACTATTTTGAGTAAAAATTAAATATATCTAACGACAATAAATAGTAACAATTAATAATTACATAAATATATGTGTTTATCATTTATATTTATTTCGAATTAAGTGCATGATAAGAGAAAGTGCATATAAGAGAAAATAGTTGATTGAAATCTTTAATAGACGCTATTTATATGTTTTAATTTTAATGTATTCTATCAAAGTTTCACTACTATTTGCATCCAAATACAATTTTATTTGATTAGTCTATTTAAAGAATATGATTATTTCAGATGCACAAATGGAAACACTAGGAATAATTGTTTAATATGATGTCGGAAAAGTACGTAAATAATCAAACTGTTAATTTTCTTTAGATTTTTTTATTAGGAAATTCATACATAAATTTCGATATCAACTTTAATATACTTTAAATCATTGATCTTTTTAACCTGAAATACAATAAAAATTTTTTATTTACCGTGAATATTGAAGTAACTGTCTGAAGTTATTGAAACGGAAACAAATATATATATGATAAACTTGTATAATATTCAACATGTTATAGATATAAAAACTGTTCATTAATTTATTCATAAATGTCCGTCATTAATAAAAAAAATGTGACAATCATATATATCAGATCAAAATGAAAAGTTAACATACGGAATTGCATTAAATAAAATAAAGTATTTGCATAGAATATTTAAGTGCTATACTTCGCGTTAACTCGAATCGGATGTAATTTAAGCTGAGAGAAGTAAACAATTTTAATTCTAATAACATTATGTTGTAAAAGGTCATGATCATGATATTATAATTATATGCCAGTAAAATAGATTAAAGTTAAAAAAGTGTTGTGTGGTAATGATATGTTATTACATTCCATTGTGTTGAACGTAAATAAAAAATATTTTCGGATAGCTTTACAAGCGTATTAGAAATTTTAATTAATAATTTAATAAATAAATAAAAAATTTAATAAAGAATAATGTAAAAATAGCATGATAACTTGATTCTACTGATATTTTTACTTTGAAAATATGCATTAAGTAATATGATTTGTGGCATTATCTAAGCAAATCATAAAAAAGCCTTCGAAGCATGATTTGTATGGTCAAAGCTTTTACTATTATTTCTTCAATTCAGTTTTTGAAGAATATTTAATTTTTAAATTAAGTTACATGTATATCTATATTCAGGTTCAAGAATTATACTAATTAATTTCATTGACAATGTTTGAAATACAAAAATTGGTAATTTCAACTTTGATTAAATGAATACAATATTTTGAAAACATTTACATCTGAAATCTACTTTTCAATCAAATGTAGTTATGTATTTATATTATTTCCAACGTTGAAAAATTACATTGTTATAAAATCTTGTAAGTTTTCATTATTTTACAATTATGTTGATAGTTCCATATAATGTTTAACTTTGCTTGGTGACGCGTGCCCGATGATGCCTATAACAAAGAGAGAGATCTTCAGGATATATGTACATGATCATCTCTCACGTAAAGTGAAATAGAAAGTATGTAAGAAAGTAGGCAATTACTGAGACACTATCTAGTGATAAACAATAATTTTCAATTTATCTTTTAAATTTCACACAATTACATACGTAATTTAAGAAGTTATTAAAACCTACTCTCAGTTACCTACTCTTCTTTTGCATAAATCAGTTTTGTTGTTTATGACATTAGCCAACCTAAGAATCTTACATTAAATAGAAAACATCGCTGTTATAAAAATAATCTTACTCGATCGTTACATAAAAAGTAAAGTAAAGATCAAGGTTATATTTTATAAATTCAAAGAGATAAAAAGTAAATAAGTTTATAAAATTAATTTCAAAATTTTAAGTTAATTAAGCTTTTAAAAATATTTATGTTATAGATAATATAATATCTATGTTATAGAAACTTGAAGGACGATGAATTGGGATGTATCGATTGGTAATAAAATAATGCCTATTATGCCTATTTGCAAATAAAGTGTACTTAAATTATCAATTGAAATTCGACTGAATAATTTGAAGTTTACAGGTTATTCCGCGGAACTAAAATCAATAAATTATTGTAACCACTAATAATATCTACAAATCCATCTTTATATTCTCTCTCACATAACAACAATTGCTGGCGATTTATAGACTATTTTACGCTATGAATAAATTTGACCAGTACGTAAGTTAACGCGCATTTTTATCAAGTGCAGTACTTCTTACAGGCTAAATCGCTTTTTTTTTTTATTAGTTTTACTTTCATTTAGATTTGTTAGATTATATGAATCATTGGGAACTTGAAACTTCATAAGAATTTGTATAAATATCAAATATTAACATTTGATTCTACTCGACTAAAGAATTATAACCTTATAGTTGCTGTTCTACAGATATAAATAAAATGTAAATACAGCTTTATTTAGAAATAAAAGTGAAATAATCGAGCGCCAACTCAAAAAACCAAAATTTCAACATTACACCAAAATTACAATAATGGGAGTTTCTTGGTCAATGTCGATCAAAAACAGCTGCTATATATTTCCCTTTCCTAAATGTGCGATTAGAAGGAGCTTGTCTCACCTCGCGCTCTCCGGCAATATCCAGGGTGTAACGAAACAGCTGACGAGGGGCAGGGCTGATACGTAGCACAGATAACGCCAGTCAGCGATGTAGTAGGCCACCCAGGGTAGGAGTGTGCTGCCGAGGGCGAAGTATACCCCAAAAGCGACGTTCACCACCAGGCTGCGCCTCCTCACCGCCATGTATTCTACCACTAAGAGCATAGGTGATGTGTTAACGAATTGTCGAGTCGATAACGAGATACAAGGGATCGAGTTTAATTGCATCCGTCAAGCCTCATCGTACGCCATTGCTCGATTTTCGCTGTATTGTGCCATTCAAACATATTTTGTTAAAAACATTTTTTTTGCGTTGCTTGTCCTTAATTAATTGTATCAGTATTTCATTTTTATTAGACAATCAAGAGACTCTCAAGATTTCTTTAATTATACAAATTTATACACTGACCGCAATGAAATTGAAGAATTTATTTGATCTTCATTATTGTACTAGCCAATTTATAGTCCGATTTTGAACAAAAAGTAAGCACTATTGGTGTATGCTAAAATTAACCAATCCTGAGAAAGTATACGATTGAATCGAATTAATACGTATTTGTAAATCTTTAGTTCATTTATTCAAAGGTACGTTATAATGACGAATTAATTTAAGCAATTTGAGTATGAGAAGGATTTATATGAAAAACTTAATAATCTTTAAATTAAAAAAATGTATGTAACTTGCCAAAGGCACTAGTATTGACTTGTATACGACAAATGAAATATACATCTTGTAGGTACTTTATGAGATAAACGAGGTTTTGCTCTTTAAAAAGGACAGTTAAATGTTTATTTTACATGAGCTGGGATCACAATAAAATAATTCATTTTTAAACGTACTATATTATTTTTCATACATAATGTTAGAACCAACGTTTTAAAAATGATAAGAAACTAAGTATTAATAAATATTTAGGAAAGATAATTAATCTCCAAAATATTTATACTTAGTTAATGTAATTAAGTGAGAGCTTATCAATCGATAATAATAATTTGATCATTAGATCTGTTGGAAACGATTCATCAAGAGGTGATAATTGCGACTGTACAAAAACGTTACTGTGCATTTTCAAGAGATATTATTCGAAAATTCGAGCGCATAATCGGACATTTTACATAATGTATTATTAGCAGCGTAGGTTACAAACTCCAACTACACTTTTCTTGTCTTAAAAGCTAGAGATATTGTAGTCAAACAGGTTGTATATGGATGTGCGGTATTTTCTCCTGTTCCATGCACTTGGAGCCTCATTGCATAAAAAATTATATGCTACGTTTTTGAAAGTAATGTATGGAGTCATATATCATCGAATGGTTTATATATATGTAATACGTACAGATATAATGAAAATATTGTACCTATACTGGAAACATATTGATAAGCAATTATTACTCAAGCGAATGGATTACTATTGGTAACTCATTTTCTCTGTAAAGCTTACGTTACAATCTATTCCTGTTAGAATAAAAGCAGTAACTAGAAAATGTAATGAAATTAAAAAAATAATTTAAATAGTTTATTCTATTTCAAATTGTTTGTTTATGATCAATTATAAAATAGTGAATATTACGTTTTGTTATTATTAAAAATTATTTAAGTCTGTGTCTGTGTGTTTGCATGTGTGTACGCGCGGACGCGTGCATATTGTATTTTTTCGAAATTCAAAGTTTTATTGAACTCGGAACACATTTCATTGAATACAAATTATTATTCAAATCATTAAAACAAATAAGAACTTCTCAGTTTAAACATTGAATTATTTATTTTATATTAATAATGCGTGACCACAATTTGTTAAATTGTTTTTCTTATACAATAGAATTCTCATACAACAGTTTTATAATAATCATATATACCAGATATATTCATTCAATATACTATATATAGTTTCAGTTAACGTTAATGAAAAATAATATGTCGAAATTTACATTTTTAAATTTCTTTAAAAAATGTTAAACTTATAGTTAT
Source organism: Wiebesia pumilae (assembly GCA_018907045.1). NCBI lineage: Eukaryota > Metazoa > Arthropoda > Insecta > Hymenoptera > Agaonidae > Wiebesia > Wiebesia pumilae. The sequence continues at coordinate 9,676,316 of JACCHZ010000116.1, forward strand.
AACAATTCTCTAATATTATAATTTCTAGCAATGATTTAAAATATGTAGAATGTAACATAAACTCTTAGATGTATAAAAGTTGAAAATCGAATCTAGATACAATTTTATCTAACTGCAATTCCTAATTACTTAATAAGTTAATTATTAAGGCGAAATAATTAAAATATCAGAATGTTATTCAAATGAAATTATATACATTCACAAAATGAATGATTATGAAAAAAGGTTCTCGATTCTTAACAAATAAGTTATTTTAAACATGAAAAAATTTACTTTCTATAATTAGAAAATTGATGTTAATGAACGAATATTTCTTAATGGTAATATAAAGTAGTACAAGTGCTTCATAGTTTAGCTAATTGTCAACAAAATTTTAATGTCAAAATAATTTTTGGAAACAACGTTTGTGCATAAAAAATTTATGTTTATTTTAAAATTAATTTTAAGGATGAATGTTACTTTTGTATTCACATACTTTTGTAGATAAATAGTATTACATTTTCAAAATTATGTTTGTACTGAATTAAAATGTATGTAGGAAGTTTCAGAATGGCTAAGGATTTTGAATCTGGCAATGGAATGTATATTTAGTAGTTATAAATGTCAAACCCTGCTATCAACTTTTATTATACATAACTTTTATTTTACACAACTTTTATAATCTGTAGTAACAATATTTCTTTGATAGAATAGTAAATGTGATTGTAAGTTACATTAAATTAATTTAAGCGAATTTCAATGGATATTCTTTTCCAATATTTAAAGGATCACGTTTTTCTGAGAAAAAGTATTTAGAAACAATCTTATTAATTCAGGTATTTATACTAAACATATGTACTAATAACATCTTTAATATATTTTACATACCAACTTTGACAGATAAATGCTTCAAGGTCTTTATATTTTTTAACAAATTTTTACGTATGTACATATAAATTAGTACATTTTTACATACACCCACAAACACACTCATGTCACACTCAAAAAGCACAGTCTCAATATCTTCAGAAAGATTTCTATCGATTGAATGTTTCGATTATTGCCAAAAAATAAAGAATACGTAATTTTTGATATTTTCTATGTTTAAATTACGTATCTTTAAATATGTAGAATACATTATGTAGAATACATAACAAGAACCACATCAGGATTGTTAAGTATTTATTCAATTTTTTCACAGCTCAAAGTTATTTCTTAGCTTGTATATTTACATATTAAGTACTGCTATAATTGAATTGTACAGGTGTATCTTAAAATATTTAAATGCCTTTATACAAATATCTCCCTAAAAAGATAAAAAAAACTTTGATTGTACGTGTAGTAGTTGACTTAATTTGTATAAATATAATAGTATTGAATATGTTTCAAGTTTGTTTAAATAAATATACAAACAAATATCGAATTTATTTTTAGAATGCCTTTTTAGCCTTTTGAAATAAGATATAAAAAAACTTATGAATTTAATTTTGTATACTTATTTAAAATAAAATATTATTTTATAGCATCAATTTATTATTTCTATTCCTAACTAAAAGGTACAAGTATATTTATGTGTCATAAAAATACTTAACTAAAATTATGTTCTTCAGTATCAATAAGAGCAAAAAAATTTCATAGTTCGTATTATGTCTTTTATCTATCGAGCAGAATATAAAACATGATTTTAAAAAATTACAACGGTTTTTTTAATTTATTAATTTTTAAAAAATATTTTTGTTATACAATATACATAGTTTATAAAAAATATACATATAAATTTATTTAAAAATGAAAATAAATTAAAGATAAGAGTTTATTTAATGATTAGATAAAAATTTTGCATTACAAAAATATTTATTGAAAAATATAACACTATTAATTTGTAGTGATATACTTTTATTTATTCTAACAAATATTATTTAAAATATAAAATGATAATATCAATAGAAAACGGTAATACATATATAAGTATATGAACCTTATTAATTAGTTTAAAAATTTAACTAATAAGATAGATAACGAAAATAAAAATATGTTCTAAAGATTTTTAAAGCAATTAAATTTTGTAATAATTGATATATATAATTTTTATATGTTCTATACATACAATGATATATAAATAAAATTAAATTGAAATAGTGTTTTAGTATTATATTTTATTTATATAAAATTATTTTATTAGTTTCATCACAGTTAGGATAATCTAATTATAACTAGAGTAATATTATTGAAACGTATAGTTATATTAAATAGACTTTGTAATAAACAATATTTATTTATAACAATATATATATAATTATAACAATATATATATAATTATAACAATATATAATTGCAAATAATTTATAAATAGTTTGGAAAATATGTATATTGATAAATTTTGCATACAGACACTTATAATAACAAAGCAATTGATTGATAATTATGATTAGATAATTATAAATAATAATAAGGAGAGAAGCTTTTATTCTTTAAATAAAATAAAATAAAATTACAAATCCGAATTAATATTATCTACGTATTATGAATTTCATAGAAAATTTAGAAAAATGGTATTAATCCGAAAAAAATATTATAATAAATATTTTGAACTTAAAACTACACGTTTGTTTATTTAAATATTGTTAAATAACTCGGTGATGCTGATGATGATAATAGTTTTTTAAATTTTATAATTACCATTTCGCACATTAAAAGTTTTTTGATTGGTAAAACTTGTGTATCATTATAAACATTTAAGAACTTCTTGTCTTTCAAAACGTAATTGACTGTTTCAGTTGAATAATGGTATTAGGCATACATGTTCGATGTTGCCATTTTAATGCATAACGGCGATGCTTCGTTACATGAAAATATATTTTACACATAAATAACAATTCTTCTTTTATAATGTAAGCCTCAGCAAAGCTTAAATTACGAGCAATAAATCATGCATTTGTATGTATTGCCATGTATAATATAATCACTTTTTATAATTATTTTTTATTTTTAACGTATTATAGTAATTTTCTAGTATTAATAAATAATTTAAGTAACGTGGAAAAATTTAACTAATTTTGAATATATTTAATAAAATATATATACTGATATAATTTAAAACATGACAGAATTATATGCATAAACATTAGCAAACATATTTTAAGATATTGTATGATTTCCTTTATAAAAGTGATATTTAAGGGAAAAATGTTAGAAACAATATATCATACAGATATTTCAGTTTTTTTCAATTATTTAATAACTCAAAGTACAAATATTAAAAACAGTTTTAAATTAATCAATAAAAATATTCTACTGAAAATAAAAGTATTTATAAAAAATATCAAACTTTTATATTAAAAAAAAATATTGCAATAAAAAATGTATATGAATATACATACCATTGTAAAAGCTATGAATTTATTCATTATAAAATATTATGCTTTCAATTGAATCGCACATTCGAAGTCTTTCAAATTGCAATTATTCATACTGTGCTTAGAGGTACAATACAAAGATTAGAGTAGAATTCCATCCCAATATCTTCGGATAGCAATTAAGTACGTTCTCATAGTGAACAATCAAAAATTCAAGGACCTTAACGAGGACGTAATTACCTTCCGTTAGGAAAACCAATGAATCCAACCCTCGAAAATATAGAAAAAATTGCCTCCAGGCGATCGGAAAGGGTTCACTTTGAAGTATTACAAAAGGCTTGGGAAGATTGATTACCTATTATGAGCGGTATGTTGATGACGTTGTCGAAGGCGAGGCCAGTGAAAAAGCGGCATAGCGCGAACGACCAGAAGCTCGATGTCGAGGCGGTAGCGATGGAGGCAAGGAATCCACAGCCGGTGCACAGGACAAGAGCGGGTATTCGACCTCGATGGTCCGCGATCCAGCCGAAGAGGAAGCCTCCGATAATGGAGCCGCAGTAGAAGATCGCCTGGGCCGTCGAGATCAGATAGCTGTGTTCGCATACCCAATCTAGCTAATTGCCAACAAGAAAGCTCAATTTATCCCGATGTTGTCGAGGTGCAACCCCTTGTCGCTCCATTGATAAAATGGAAGATTGTAATCTTACGAAAGGCTGCTGTTCAGATCGCCTATCTGCTATTCGTTTGACATTGCTGGTTTAAATGATAATCACGGCGTGGAATTCGAGTGGGTGAATCACAAATGTAACTTATTACTGGTGATTTTTTATTCAAATAAGACATCGTTTTAATTAAAACTTTAACAAGTAATTATTGTTCGGATTATTATAAACCGTAGTATAATTTTTTCCAATTCTCTCTATAATAGATATAAACTTATAAGTTGGAGCTTGAAAATTTAGTTTTAAAAATGAATATACGAATGGAAATAGTTAAATAATATCGAAGAATTATTCTTTCTTTAGTGTTCCATCGGAGTTCATATATTATTAATGACGTGAAAATAATCGAGCATTATTATTATAATTATTGTTTATATACTGGTATACTGAATTTCTTAGTCTAAAATTAAAATATTAAGATGGCAAGATTTAATATATACGAATAAGGTTAGTTCTGATGAATATCAAAATAGCCTTGGAACGAATTACTTTTAATGATGAAAAATAATTTCTGAAATAAGATTCTACGCCGCCAAATTTAGTATACGTACACCAAGTGCCATAGTAAGCATAATGTACTTAAGTTAACGTACATAATTAAGATCACTAATCGCAGTAAGTACACCGATACATTATCAAGCTTAAGATAAATTTACGTTATAAGAAGTTAAAACAGAATAGACAGCTATTTATTGGTGGCAATGCCCTGTACACAATTCTTGCACAGCTGTACGTTTTCATCCTCGTTTTCCAGACGGTGTACTTATTGCGCTTTGTGTTCTCAGAAATTTTAAGGAGATAATGAAAGAAAGAAAGGACAAAGCAAAATCTCGTATTAGTACTTCACCTCGGCGCTAATGCTCATGTAAGGTATCTGTGTGAGATTGTACTCCCAGCGCACGCAGGCCAGTGTTCGATTGGTCACCCATGCGGAAGAGCGAACGCTCCTGCCCTCTGTTACGAGTGCGTCGAAGTCGAGATCCTTGCGATGGCACGTGTCATAAAAGGGGTATTTGTTCGTCGTAGGGATGGCAGCCTGTATTCTGCCAGTGAGAAATTTTAATCCCGTCAAAAGCCGGAGTGGATAGTGGTGACACATTGACTTAATGCATGCATGCACCGCGCGCATAACGGAAATATAATGGCGATGGGGAGATACTTTCCATTGTGACTAGCTCGAAGAAAGTGCTCCGCGAAATTGTACACATTTATTGCCAAACTGTATAATTTTGTCCATTAATATGATGGCGAACTAACTTTTCTTCCAATTCAAAGATCATTATCCACACGTTATGTATGCACGTATATACTGTGCGCGTAATTTTTGCTACTCCGATAAATGTTTTTTCATACTCTCATATTTAAAATTCATTCAACACGATAAATGGTAATTTAGTTTTCTGTTTATTTAACAAATATTTTAATTATAACAATGCTGTAACGCAAACAAATATTAAAAACAAAAACTTTTACCGTATTCGAAAATATTATTTATATAAATATTAATTTTAATTTACCATAATTAATTTAGAAACAGACATAATATATAGGTTTGAATTACTTTTACAAATAGATAATTTTGCAATAAATATGATCATACGTGTTAATTGTTCTTATCGTTTCAAATAACAAAACTGAAATATTTTTGATACCTAATAATTGAGAATTAATATTTTGAAAATATTAAATTATACTATCATATACTAGCATTAATACATAAATCTTTGAGAGGCAAATATTTACGAGAATTTGATAAGGCCTGGACTATTTCAAAAGATAATTATTATGACGTTCTCATATGTTTTTACTCATATGATACTCTGATAAAGCCTATTTCATTTTTTTCACTACTTTTTGATGTTAATACAATATTTTCTTATTTAGTTGTTTATAAATTATACAATTATTATAGAAAATCTACAAGGTTTATAATGAGGATTTTTAAATAACTATAATAAATGTTATGATATTTACTATTATCTGTCGAGTTTTTATTTAAATTTTATTTAAAGTAGTATCACAAATCATTTAAAAAGAATTAATAAATTATTATCCATATCAAGTAATAATCACATTAGAATAAATTCTTGATTACTATTACTTCGAAAACAATTTAAAATTAGTAGTATGATCTACAGGAAGTATCGTTTACCTTCCTAGTTTAAATTACTTTTCCCCTTTTTGATTAATTTTTAAGGCTGATCAATTTTTTTCTGTTTACCTATCGATTGGTCGAGGAAAAAAGATAGAAGGCTTTTCACAAATTTCTTATACGATTTTTCGTGTAACTCTAGTGCAAAATAATAATAGGAATACGACCAAGATAACAAATAAGTTTAATTAGTGATAATAGGGACCGAAAAAATGTTTGTGATGTATTATACGCAATATTACTTTATGACAATTATAAAGTAATATAGCGAATAATGGAAAGCGACGATTGCTTATAAAAATCACCTCTGCTCAGGCGTGAAACTGTTCATGAGCGCATTGACCTTGCACCAGTGCTCTCGGGGTACGAGGGTTAAAAAGAATTGGGAGAAGTAGAGCGTGGCGTAAGCGACGCTGTATGGCAGCAGAGACATGAGCAGATACAATTGGTACCTGCCGAAGTCGCCGACGCAAGGCAGAGCATCGTCAAAGGACTGAAGCTTTGGTCTCAGGGCGGTTTGTTCCGTCGGCTCGTTCTCTATCTCCGTGTACTTGGTCCGTCTACAGTTCATTTCTAATACCTCCTGCGGTGGTTGTTGCAACTCTTCCTCCTTCTGTTCGTCTACCTGTAATCACATGTGAATAGTCAGTTAAAACTGAAAGTTGATGGGAAGGTCTTTTGTGAATAATGTACAACTTCCATACTGTTTAAAATTTGGTAACTGTGAAATTTGATCGATAATTATCATGTATGTATTAACATAAAATTTTCTTGTTTATTTGGTATTTAATTATAAGGTATTAAGGAGCCAAGCTTTAATTCTATCAGATATTGAAAGTTTTCATCAGCATTGGCTTTAGGCGCTAGCAACAAACTTTAAATCAATATTACAAGACAAACTTATCCGTGAAATTTTTCGAAAATAATTATTATTTATTGCATCTTTAACCCATTATAACGTTAATATAGTTTTTGACTGACACTTTTATGATAATACTTGTAGCTTATATTATAAATTACGAAAACGTTCATATACAAAAAATAATACTTTTTAAATTGTTTTTTTATTTTTATTCTATATACTATGAAATATTAATTTATAAAGACCATGAAGTTAAAATGAAAGCGTTTTTCGACAAACAATTATTATACACTTTTATTTAATTAAAAACAACATTTTTAATATGTTTTGAAAATTTTTATTCTCTTTTAAACATATTTCTGAACAAACAGTATTATTTCAATGCATATTTAAATTTATGCAATTTTTAATACAACTTCACTAAATCGAAAGGTAAAGTACGAGTTATATGGTAATATATTTTAATGAATTGATTATATTAAATTATTTTATTTATACTTTTTACAAAAAGAGTTTTATCAATTTTGTTTATTAATCTTTGATATAGCAATGATTGAAAAATTAAAAATTGTATTTATCTAATAAATGAATTTATTTTGAAAAAATAACTTGTCTATGTCCAAATATATCATAAGCCTAAATAATTTTCAAAGATAACTAAAATATTATTGTCACAAGTATTAACATTTTTTTTTCATTTAAAATAATGACATTAATTAATTGAAAAGTACAACTATCAATACTTGAATATTTTTTTAATTATTTCGATGCACAATTTTTATAATACATTTTATATTGATTTTAACATTAAATATTTAAAGTTCTAGAGATTTAATGAATTGTTTACATTAACACAAACATTTATAATAAGGATGTAAATATTTTTATCAATTCGTCTCATTAACAAACTTTTATATATTTTTACTTTGACTTATAATGAAATATTAATATTCTTACTTTCACTTTTAATTTTGAAATAGGAGATGAACTTGGTGTTGTATCGTAATTACAAAATATATTTTACTATCATTTTGAATTATAAAAATATTTGTAATAATACTAAATTTCATATATCAGTCTGTAATACAGTTGCCTGATTTTAAATTTAAAATAAAATAGTCTTTTTATATTCAGTTATTTAGAATAATTTGTTAGGAAAATTATTATAAAAAATAATTAATTTACACATGTTATGAATCGCGTTATGAAAATGCGATACGATTTATTAACAATTTTGATATATTATTGCAATGATAATGTCTAGAATTTTATAATTCATTATACTTTAATTCTTTAAAAATAATCATATTTTATATTAAAAAATAATCATCTTATTGGATTATGAAAGCAGATTCTGATATTATTATTGATTACATTTTTAATTTATAAATTAAAATCTCTCTTGTAGTGAAAATATATGATCAGTTTCCCTTTTATGCAAAGGTGAATCATAAATTTAAATGACGAATCGTGTGAAAATGTTTGCACAAATTATTTTCATCAAAATTTCCCTTATGAAATAATAACTTACAGGAAACAAAACTTTCAACTCGAATTTTTTTATGAAAGATGAATTTTTAATTTATACGTAAAGTTAATTCTAGTAAGAAGTTTAAATTTTATACATTTGCCTATGTAGACCGATATATAATGTTTCTTTACTGTTAAATAAAGAATTCATCCATCTTCCTCAGTATGAAAATTAATTGCATTAGAAAGGTATAGATAAAAATACATACCACTTTGACCTTATTCTGGATAATCCTTGTATCCTGCATATTGAACTATTCACAATATTACTTTTGTACTAAATTTCTCGAGATTTCTAGCAATATTTTTAATACAAAAATATAAAAATTCTTGGTACTGAACACAAATTCTTTTAAAGTAAACACCTTTTCTTAATTAACAGTAGTAGTTTATTTCAATTATAAGAATTTTATTCGACATTTTTGAAGTATAGAGAGAAAAGAAATATTTATTCAAACACGAGCAAACGCATAGTTAACTCAAGCGAAGATCCCACAAATGACTGGACGAGTATTATTTTAATTCGAAGCAACTCTCAGTTTTTTTTTGAGTTCGTATGTGCGTGCGTTTACGCGTGCATGCGCGCGCGTACGTTTGACTGTACGATCCAGAAGTGAGTAGTTAATAATGCCATGATCAATTTATACCACTGGCACACTATTTTATAATTAATATTTTATAATTAATAAACGGTTAAATATTTTAAGATTTCCGATTATTTCTTTTTTATTGATTATTAATAAACTTATAAGGCATAAAAGTACTTCATTATTTTATAACAATTATTATATTACTCAAGCATATTGAAAAACTAAAATAACTTATTTTATTCATTTTATTGATAAAGAAGATAACTAAATATAAAAATTTTTTTAAATGTAGAAGTAATTTATTTTTAAAATGGTTGTGATTCATAATTCATTTGGCTACAATATTTCTTTCATGAAATAAAAATACGAGATGTAACATTATGCAATAGGCCCTGATAAAATCATCCAAAAAATTCTAAAGTATAAAGTATAGAAAAACTTGTTATTTGAGATAAATTAAGAGCTTGATAAAATTAATATCAATAAATATTTTTATATTTGGTAGTAAGCAATTCTGTAACACGATACTAAAATTTAATGTCTTGTGCTTAATAAGATAAATAGAGATTAAAGTTATACATAGAATTAAAATACTAATTACAACATATCGAAAAGAAAGAAAATATATTTCAGTATTTTTGTTCAATAATAATAAGAATAAAATCATAAATAATTAACATTATTTCTATTTCATTTTTATAAAAATTATTTTATCAGTATTATAGTGAAAAATCCAATTATTTTATTTAAAAATTTGAGACAAGACAGTACACTGTTAAAATTACTATTAAAACTCATTAATTTTAATTGTTACTAAGAAAAGTGTGGAAATTTATTTTTTGCATTTTTTACCGATAGAAAAAAAAGATCAGAACGTAGTTATAATCTAACCAAGCCTTTTGTAAGTAAAAGGCCAAATTTGTATTCAAAATTTCTATCTAACAAGTGTTTGAAATTTGTGCAGTAAATTTGAATAGAACATGATTAAAATAGCGTTTATTTTTAAAAGTAAAATTTGACCATTTTATTACGACATATGTTTCTATAGAATTTATACCAAGTGCTAAAGGTAATTTTATTCTAAGATGCAAGAAAATATCTGATTAACAAATTTCAGGAGCTCATAGATTAAATTCTATGATTTTTATCATGATATAAGTTATATTATTAAAAACATAGTGAGCTATTATTACTTTTAATTTAGTTCTATTATGTAATATATATATTATATTAGTTGTCATGGAAACTGCTATCGTGATCCCTACAATTATTGTTCTATTAAAGCTACAATTTAATTTAAAAAATTACAATTCTATTAAAGCTACTATATATATATATATAGTAAACAGAAGTAAACAGTATCTGCATCATATTCTTAAATTTTAAGATGGAGAAGTATTAAAAGAATGAATACACAATTTAAATAACTTGGAACAATTGTAGCTTTAATAGAACAATAATAGTAGGGATCATGATAGCAGTTTCCATGACAACTACTCCTATTTCATTGTATTCAAGATATACAGCGACAATATAACTATAGTATCTAACTATAGTATAGATATATAACTATAGTAAGGAATAATAAAAATAGATAAAATTGAATAATAATCGAAACACTAAACATAGTTTGAATAAATTCAGTCTCAATGTTTGGTCTTATTAAAGTGAAAAGAAATTTATAAAGTGTATCTAATCATCATAATTAATTTATCAGTCAAATGGTTTTATCCGACGTTTATTTAAAAGTCAATAAAAAAGTTTATATTTATACAAGTATAAAATATGTTTTAAAATTTTATTTTATTTAAAAATCATTTAATCTTTAGTGCATCTCTATTATATAATACTTTCTTCAAAATTACGTTAGTTTATGCATGTGCTAAAATCTTTATTCTTCGTGATACATCAATGCATATACAAAAAGAAATTGAGGTTGATGGTAATTTATAAGTTATGCAATGATAAATCTAAATACCATCGGAATGACGTGCTATTTAAGTTGTTAAAGATTCACTTGGTTGATTAAAAATTGATATAAGTGTGTATAAATGATTATCTATTAACAAGTAGCTGTTAATTAAAGTAAAATAAAATTTCAAATAAATAAAATAACATAATAATTTTGAGTCAAAATAGTAATAGTGTTGATATGTATAAAAATACATATACGTATAATTATTCTTAAATTTTGATATTACAACAAATCATTCATGTAACTTAATCTTAATTTTACGTAAATACCTTAAGAACCTTTATGAAATATCAAACGAACCTTACAAAAAAAAAATTCTATGTACCTTATATACCAACAAGTTTAAATATTGAAATATTTCAAAACCTTTGTAAACTTTATTCAACTTTACTAACACGTAATTTTATTATTATTTTTATTATTCATTCATTTTATTTAAAAGTAATAATACAATTTTCTCCAATTAATTCATAAAAATTGGCTCTATTGTTCATTTTCAATACATAGTAAAATAATTATGTACATTATAAGTTTTATAGAAAAATTTATTATTGATTTCTTTTATACCAGTTTATATTTGTAAACTTTTTATATAGATCGTTTATTATAGATTATTTTTACTTTTACTTAATGATAAATTAATAATAATTATATTTAATCAAGATCATTCAATTTACTAGAAACAAATTTAATTTATAAATCAATTTCTATTTGAATAATGTTTGTATTCGTTAAAATTATTAAGTTCTTTTGCTGATCAAAACTTTGATTATTAGAAACTAAATGTCCTGGATTCTTACATATTTTTATTTTTAAATGTATTTATTTTATAAAGTACTTTTGCTTTAATATAACTTTTGCTTAAGTATAAACCTAATGAAACATATATAAATAATATAAATATACAAATGCAGGAATATTTTAATTATATTTATTAGTTAAGAGAATTTTCAATTAGTTTCAAAATTTATTTAATTACTAGAACCAGCAAATATATTTATCAACTCGAACCTTTTCTAAAGAACAAAATTCGAGAAATAATTAATGCAAATTATTTATTATAAATAGAAAATTTCTTATCTTCCAAATAATATTATAATAATATTAAAGTGGTGTATTTTTAGTCGATGAATACTATATTTAGCTAAGAAAAATATTTTGAACAATTACTCTAAAAATTTTATTGAAAGCTAGTTTGCATAATTAAGTTTGCAGTTTGTAGTTGAGTTTCGTTAATTATTTTAATTATTTTAAATTTACATAAATTATTACAACGTATTAATATAACTTTAATGCACTAAAGTTTACTGGTATAATTAAATTAAAAAATTAAGAAAAAGGATGATAAATTTAAAGTTTCTTGTTTGAATGTAAATATTGCAGGAAAATATAATGGATTAATATGAATTGTAGAATGTCCAGATCTAGAAAAATGCAGATACAAGGACGAGGGTATGAAAGAACTAGAAAAACCTCCAAGTTTTAATTTTTCTAAAAATATGTTAGAATATAAAATTCTAAAAACATGGTCATTATACGTCAGTGAAAATCTTATAAATAAAATAATTAGAATTTTAATTATAAAATATATTAGAATTTTCAATATTTTAATTGCAGTGTGGATTTTCGTAGCTATTTAACAAAGCCCGAGCTTATATTTTCATGTTAGCTCGGTTGTTTAAATTGTGGCGCAAACACTTCATGAATATAATCCACAGCTCAAAAGATGTTAATTATAATAAACTGCTGCTCGTCGAGAGGATGAAGCGGGACACGAGCATTAATAAACAGATCAAGAGCATATTGTGCATTCACTTTTATTTAGGATACTGAACTTTCAATATGAATGAAGTTCGATATCTCCGAATAGTATAATTTAGATACCTTGAACCACATACCCACTTATTCTGCGTAATAAGTAATATGCAACCGTGAAAATACCAAGAAGTTTGTCATACACGATTAATTACAATGTTATGCGCCTTTTCTTGATTTTATTACCAGTATTGTCGCATGCAAGAGTATTAACTACGAAGATATTCACAACATTTTCAATATTTGTACATTAATTAATGGGTTGACACGTAACATTAGTGGGAATGATTAATACTTGGAATTAAATTGTTGAGGATGTAATATTGTCAATTACATAAGAGCGTATGGCTCATCTTATTGATTAAAATGGTATACCAGTATAAGTGTGGATATATGTGCATGGATACAGGAATAACGGCTTAACACAAATTTAAATATCTAAGAGTATTATTATATTTAAGGTTTACTTTGAGTAAGTTCTGTTTGTTGAGATGATGACTACAAAAAATTAAATTTCATTGTCAATCAGTTTTTTATTGATAAAAAACTGATAAAAAATATTGATAAAAAATATTGATTGATAAAAAATATTTTTCATAATATTTATTTTTGTATATTTACGTTAACTTTCATATGTAATAATGTGTATGTGTCTTTAATATTTTATTGTGCCCATATAAAATTATATGTATGGACACTTCATTAGAGTAAATATTTTCTTTCTCTAAATTACAAGAATTTGTAATCTTATTGCTGCATTGAATTTTATTTACAAAAATTTCTAAATTATAAATCTAAAATATCAAAAATTTTTTTTGTGCTAATTATTAGTATTCAAATTTTTTTGCATAAAAATTGATCGATAAATGAAATTATACTTTTGTAAATTTATACAAATTACAAAGCTTATAATGTGAATAATATTTATATTTACTTAATTTTGATGTAATAAAGAATAAATAACATATTAATAACTATTATATAATCTTTATGTGATATAAAATAAAATAATTACTAATAGAGATATATGTTTTACTTTATAAGACATATTAGTATCGATTGATTAGTTAATTTAAAAGTAAATAATTACTTGTACTATCAATGAATGAATTATTTCGTTGATATTACGTCTAAGCATACTATTTGTACTATTCAATATATTATTAAAAATAAAATTTTATACGAATTTTTCAATAAGAATATCAGTTTCAATCCTAATAAGACATTTTAAATGTATCAGTAAATAAAAAAAGTTAAAAAGAAACTTTCTAGTAATATCATAACATGTATCTGATGTCTACCGTTTAAATATTAATATTAGACGGAAATAATTGAATGCATTATTTCAATATTAAATTTTAATAATTTTAATAATCAAACCATCATTTGTATAAAGCAATATTATGCCAATACTGCGTTATTTTATTAAAATTTGTGTGCTGTAAAAGATTATAAGAAACATTTATTAAATATAAAAATTTTACAGAGTCTGGGTATTTACAATGGCAGTATAATATTACCTTTGTCGTGTCGCTATCCATTGTTCTTCCTTCAAAATGCAAAAATAACTATCTAATTCTTATAAATCGTTAATTAATTTAATAAGATAGTTCAAAATGTTATCATATATATAATGAAAATTGAGTCAGTTCTTAAATTATTTGCTTAAATAAATTTATTATGTTACAAGCTACAACGTAAATAATTGCTTTCCTGTATGTTTTAAAGAAAAAATAAAGATACATTACATTTTTGACTGGTCCTTTTTATAAAACTTAATCTATTAACGCCAACATCACTATCAACATTGATTTATGGTCATAGACCTCCACTAAATGGGGTAAATGCAAAATTAATCAAATTTTACACGTACAGATTGATATTAAGCTTTTAATTTAAAAAGAAAAAGGAAGTATTTTTATTAAAATATTTAAATTTCTATATTAGTATAGTAATGTGCATTTTAAATATTTACGTAATGCGATTGATACCTATGTAATATAAAAAGGAAGTTACACTAAATTCTTAATATCTTATTAAGAATTGAATTTAAAAAATAGGAGGTAAATTGGAATGCAAAGTCGATAATCTTTAGAAAAGTAGAGTAAACATTTTTTTTATTTTAATTTTAAGTTTAATATTCGATTAAGTTTAATGTCATTAATACTGAAATTCTGAAAATAGATTTTACTGTTTTCAAAAATAAAACTTCACGAGTATTAAGTACTGATAAGCTTTTAATTTTCAATAATGTAAAAATAAAACCTCTTTAACCAATTTCTCAGACTTAAATAAGGGTTAGATAATTTTACAAATAATAATTAAAATGCCTTTTAAAATGAAAAATTAAAATTGTTATTATTACTTATGAAATATAACGAATGATAATTTCCCTTCGATAAATTTCCTTTTTCGATAGTCAACTTTATTTATGGAAGCAGTAAACAAATTTACTCTAGTAATTACTAAGATAAATTAATTTTTTTAATTTCAAATTTTCTTGTTAGAATTTACTAAAATTTGTTGCAAAATTTTCTGATCATAAATTTAGCAGTCGATTAAGCTTCAGGACTTTAAAGCCACGCAGTAACTGAGTAAAAGTAAACTGAGATATTTTTGAAGGAGCCTGGCTTAAAAAATATTTTCTCAAATTCGACGTATTTTATTCTTTTGAAAAAGCCCTACATTAAAGTTCAGCTACAAACACTGGGTAAACCAATAGAAAATAAAATATCCAAATATGATAAAACTAAATCGAGACTAGAGTTTCAAAGAGACTGTGGAGGGTTCACGGTGTCGCGCGCACAAAAGGAATTGTCCGGCATCGTTTTCGCGGCTCGACTGCGCGAAAACGGTAGGAACTTAACTTTACGTGACTCTCGGCTCGATGGCGTGCCTTAAGGAGCAAAGGTGGGGAACTAAATGCATAGTTACGCTGTTAACTTAGTATTAGCCTCCCCAGCACTACATTTACGAACTTATGGCGAAGAAACGTGCGCACGTTTACGCACGTAAACAATTAGCTATGGATCGGGCACATCGCCCTAAGGTACACGACCGAAATCCCAATGGCGATCCCGCTGCAAGTTTTCAATATATTTCCCATTCTATTGGTTATTAGCTATTATGAATTTTAGAATAGTGAAAAGAATGCGCCTGGTTTTTATCGTGCTCGACTCTTTACTTCTAGTTTACAGGTAGACGTTTATTGACTATATAGATATACTTTTTCTTTGAAACGTAGTTAAGACGAGCGATTAATTCGATGTGTTGCCTGAACAATAATCAAGCGTTTAAAGTATGTAGTAGTCCTACGTTTATTATCGTAATTACGTTTTCTCTTTGAAAGCTTATCAAACGCTGGCTCAATATTTGTTCGACATTTTGTTGCATAATTTGTTTGAGGTATTTATGAGAATTTAGTAGAGAAGTACTGAAATATTGTTATTTGTAAAAATTTTTCTTTTACAAAACAAAAAAATGCCAAGTCAAAATTTCCAATGTAATAAAATAAATATATAATAAAGAACCATGTGATTTAAGAAGAATTGAATGTAAGCCTCTGAAAAACATATTTTCAATTGTAGTATTGCTAAAAAGTTTGTTAGAAAATATGACATTTAAAAGATTTTTTAAATTAGCCAAATTCAAACTTGAATATTTTAAGATGAAAATGACAATTTTTTCTATGACAGATACTATCAAATTGTAAATTCGAAAAAATAATTATTTTAATTTATTTTGCATCTATATTTAAAGTTATAAAAATAAAATCTACCTGACACTTTTATTTTACAATCTAACATTAAATTTCAAGTGGGGCAAATTTAAATTGTTTTGTGCGTAATATTTTCATCCAAAAATCGTCGAAAAAAGTCAAAAGTATAATTTCAATACGATATGTCTTTTACAAATATTTTTCTTTGTACTGAAATTTTACGAATAATTATTATATTAAAATAGCTAGGTATTACTATTATTATCGCTCTACTTACCTCATTATTCGATCTTGACATGATATTTTAAAATTTTCTTTTCTTTTGAGTATTGTGAATTTACATTATAAAATTTTCGATGCTGGAAAATGACAAGCATTCTAAACAGTAAAAGTGATTAAAAAAGATTATTGTGTAATACATACATTAAATGGTTAATAAAATGAATATTTTATTACAGTTTTTTTATAAATAAATGGAATTATGCTCATTAAAATTGTATGACGATTAAAAAAAAATTCAAATACAGTTAAAACTTAAATCAGTTATACTTTGTTTTAGAATTTGGATTATAATACAAAATATTTTACGTATACTATTATTATTCTGCAATTGTTACATAGAATATCAATTTTAGCTTCCAATTTCGTAATAATAGCCTACGGTAAATGTTACGATAAGAAAATAAATTTGTAACTTGTTAAAATAAAAACGTAACTTGTTAAAAATAGATACAATATTTAAATACTAAACAATACATTTATAAGAATCAAGTTGTAAAAATAATTCTCTTTTTAATACCTAAATTATTAGAAAATAAATAATATATTGAATAGTATGTCCTTTGTACCTTTATACTAATTGTTAGTTAGTTTTTGTTTCCAAAATAATAAAAATAATTATAGTTGAAAAATATAAGGATATAATAAGATATACATATCTTACTATAAAATTAAAATTAATTTTCATTTATTAAGATAAAGAAGTCAATTTTATATTTGTATAATTTTAAGCATTTTAACTTCGTTTATCTGAAGCAATATCTTAATAAGAATATCTTATTAAGAGAAGTACTGATTTATTAAGAGAATTACTTAATTAACACATATTTCAAATGTTTACATCTGAAAATTAAGAAAAACTTTTTATTTATTACTACTGCAATTTACTCTGAACTGATAAAATGCATTATTTACGGCTAAGTATTTTAAATACATTTTTTTAATACTAGAAAATATTATCCATGTATTTGCTCAAATGTACATACAAAAACTTTACAAGAAGGCTTTTTCCACTTCATTTGTTTATATAAAAAATGACTAATTTCATATGTATCAAAATATTGTACAAAAATTTCTATTATTGTATTGGACAAGTAACATTTCATGATTACTAGTTTTGCAAACATGGAATATATATTATTCTTATTATGAAATTATAAAATTTGTTTATATAATTTTATTAATTTATAATATTTATAATTTACATAACATCTTCTTTTTAAGAAAAAACTAAATGAATGAATTATATTATCGCACAATATTATTATGCTTCTCTAATAACTATTCAATAAAATACACTATTTGTATGAAATAACTATTTTAAAAATTAAATATTTTCTATTGAATAATATTAAATTTATAATGTTAGTTGATTACAATAAAGAGATGTTTTAATGTTATAATAATAAAATAATCTTTAAAGTTAGCGATAATACCATGTAATTGCGAAAAAGCCTAATTTAAATATAATATATGGTTAAATTGAATGTATGTTTAATGATCATATAAAAAATATGCTTTACAATTAATAGAAAATAAAATAAATAAGAATACAAATAAATACAAATAATGAAGAAAATAAGTGCTTGAATTATTGTATTATAAAACGTAATAAGTATATATTTATTAAGAAGAAAAGGTTTAAGAATATTACCTGCATATAAATATGGAAATATTTATTCGAATATTGTAGAAAAACATTTTAACATTGTTAAATTCCAGTATCGTAAACGAAATTATCATAATTTTCTGATAGAGAAGGGTTTACTTCCAAACTTAAACTGAATTCAACCAATAATAGGTAGCTTATAAATAATTCAAGCCTTGAAATGCTTTAAAATTGAAAGTAAAAATTACAAATTAAAATCACAAAAGTAAAAAGAATATTCAACGTTGGTCTTTTCGATCTTTTTTGTTCCTTTCGTGTACTAAATATTCAGAATTTAAATGCAAATTGTGAGAGCGTGAGAGCTGTGAGTATTACTCTCTACACTTCTCGTGCGTGAAACCATCGCCAGATTATCAATTATAATCGAGTATAAGCTGTTTTACCTATGAAACACTCTAATTGAGCCTCAGCGTTAAATTATTCAAAGCTTCGACCACCCGAGTCGTAGGTCGATCGGAAAAATTTTGGCACGCGAATGAGCCTCACTGATCTACGAAGAAAAAAATTAAATTATAATAAAACATAAACAGATAGATGACGGTGCCGTCTGCAGACGCGTTTCAGACATCTGTATCGATTTGGAAGAGAGAACGACTCCCTGTTTTATGCCCCGACGAGCAATGGAACACTGGCTATCGAATGTCACATGGAAGTTTTCGCTAGACGACCGCGACGCTCACGCCGCGACACCTTGTATTACACTCAACATAAGTCGATGTGAGCCAAGATATCAATGGAATCGCCGAGATACAAGTTTCAGCTCCCGCTGTGCACGCTTATTTTTTTAATCTGCACTTGTTTACAAATTAAGGACCCTCTCGAGTGACACACGAAATACCGACGGAATCACGACTACTAAATTTCGTTTGTTCACTTTGGTATATTCAACAATCGATCCCTTTATCTCGCATTCAGTACTTCGTAATCGATGGATTTCAAGAAAGTATTAAGTTTATTTTATTCCAACTACACGTTTGTTCACTTAGACGCATTCGACCTCTGAGTGATTTTAAACAATATTTAAGAACATTGATTTTTGCAGGCCTTAGCAATGTAGAATTAATTATGACTATAATAATGAAAATATGTGTCAAAGATATTGTATTAAGAATATTAAAAGATAAATATCATTGCTGAGTCGTCGAAAATTTCAATCTGCTTGAAATAACATTTGATAAATTACTTGTAAGGTAAACAAAATTGATTAAATATTTATTCTATAGATTAATATGTAAATTTTAAGCATTTTCAATTTATATGTAATGATTTGCAAGCTTTCGACAATCCTAAAATTACGACAATTAAATCGTTCTTGATTAATCTTCTGCATATGTGTAGCTTTGGTTCTTTTTAGTAAAATTTAATTTTATGGAAGAAAATTTCGTATTAATCTTCAGATGCGTGCGACTGAAGTACAAAAATGTGAATTAATATAATTAATATAATTAATATAATATATTAATGTAATTAATATAATTACAATATTACATATTGCAGAAAGTGCATTATAATGCAGAGTGAACGAAACTTCGAGCGCAAACTGAATTCAAGTAATTTTGGAAATTTTAAGCTTTTAAAAATTTGTTTGCATCTAGTATCAACTTATTCAGAGTTAGATCAACTATCAAGATGAAACTACCCTTGAATATAAAAATTTTATAATATACAATCCTTAAGACTATAAAACGTCAAACTATCATTTACATACAAATAGATGGATGGGTGAAATAATTTAAAAAAAATAGATCTTTATCAATTTAAAATCGAAATTTACTTATCCACTAAAATCCATGGAAAATGTATTGAATTTAAGAGATTATAAAAATAAAAACGAACACTGACCGAAATTTCTGGTCTATAAAGTTCTACTATTACCTCGTATTATCCTCGAGTTCGTATTGTAAAGATAACGATGCAATCAAGTTTGAAGCACACGTTTGAACACTGAAAGACCTTCGACTATGATCTCAATAGACTACGAGCGCACCCTGAAAAGTCACTCTGCGTATTCAAGTCGTTCAAGTAAGCAATGTAACTTCCCACATAAGACTGCTGCCACATTTCCTGAACAATCGCTTGCGAGGATACGGATTATTTTTACACTTCAGTTGAACTAGAGAAAGGAATTGACGTTGTTAGAATCGAGCGAAGTTCCAGGTGGTACGGAGCCACAATAAAGGCACACACAAGTTTGCTCATCGAGTTCACGAAGCAACACCACTAATAATACTCGAAAACGTCCTAAAATAACTTGAAAATAGATTAAAATATTTAATAATAAAAAATATTTAATAATAAAATATTAAAAAATAACGAGTGCGTGCTTTACATACTATTTATGGATATTTTTGTGTTGCGATCACGATGCTTCAAGAAACCTTGCTTACCTTTATACCTCATCTAAATCGCAATATTCACTATAAATATCCATGGATTTTTCTCATTATTCGAATTATGTATTAAATGTTTAGAATTAGTAACCAATTTGTATAAAGATCAAATTTTACTTATTCCAAAAAAGAGAGTACTATTATCTAATATGAATCTATTTCCATTTAGTACTATCTAATAAGAATCGAATATATCGTGTAATATAAGTAATTTTATTCAAAAAGTCGAATCTTTTCGATGTATCTTTCATAAAACATGCAAATTTTAAATGTAAAT
Source organism: Wiebesia pumilae (assembly GCA_018907045.1). Taxonomy (NCBI): domain Eukaryota; kingdom Metazoa; phylum Arthropoda; class Insecta; order Hymenoptera; family Agaonidae; genus Wiebesia; species Wiebesia pumilae. Next base: position 9,697,630 of record JACCHZ010000116.1, read on the forward strand.
AATTAGTTTTAAGTATTCGAATACATCTAATAATAAATCTTTAATTTCAAGTCATTTAATTTAAAAATTGAAACTAGAGTTTGATATAACGAATTACATGCCTCATTTCAATGTTATTTACATATTTCTGTATCAGTGATAAAATCTTCGCACTCTTTTACAGAGAATTATACATATACTTTATCATATTACAAATTACAAAAAATCCGTGGTATTATAATATAAATATTTTGTTAAACATTGTTGATTTGACGTAAACTAAAAATTAATTGTGCAGTTCCTCTAATAAAGATATCTCATTAAAATAAGTTTTTTCCTTAGTAAACAAATGTTATGTTTAAAAGAACTGAAGGAAGAATGATACAAGGCAAACAATTTGTTTTTTTCTGTAATTTATTATTTTGCTAATGTTATATTAGTTTATAGGTTTATACTTTTAATTTTATTCTATATTTAATCTTTGGTAATTAAAGATCTATTTATAGGTGAGGAAATTTATATAGTATTTGAAAGGAACAAAACATTAAAATAATATCTGATATTAGAGTTGTTATATTATAATTTATATACTTTCGATTAAGCAAAAAATAAAATAATGCAGTTCATATCTATAACTATTAATAATTTTAAAAGTGATGTAACATATAAATGAGAAATTAACTTAACCATGCGCTACATTTGATCAAAATAATAAATGTTTGTATATTTTATTTAGAAGCATTTAATTTCAAATATATCCGCTTAAAATAGATGTTCTCTTAAATGTATTTATCTACAATTATATTTTAGGTATAACAAGAAATACGATATTTCGACCTCAAATATAAGAAAAAGAGTAAATAGTGAAAAATTATTAATCATTTTATTTCTTCATGTCATAGCTAACTTTCAAAATATTACATCTATCACATAAAAATGCATGCATGCACGATTTAATGAATTAATAGTTGGGTGCAAATAACGATCTGAATGTCGGAAGTTTACAAGGCTTCTTTATTTATTTTATCCCACTAGATTGGTCTAACAAAGGAGCAGAAGAATTATTAGTAAGGGGAAAAAAAGAAATCGAAACTTGTATTAAGAATTATAAGTGAAAGCAAATATCTCTTCGCTTATAATCACCTTTAATTAAAATGAAATTTATTGGATTAGCGAAGCTATAATTTGTAGTATAATTGAGTTTATTACATTAGTTTGGATTTTACTCGCCAAGTAAGAGACGTAGAGTGGGTATTTTCTAATGATAAAGTCCGATCTTATTTTCTTAGAAAGACAAATATTCAATCGAAATGAGGGCTCAAACTTTCGACTTCCTGAGAGTGATTTTTTTAAAGATATCTCAATTTATTTCTTATTCCGAGGGAAAACTATACTACTGAATTTGTAAATGAATACCTGCACATATTTTATCAAATTTTATTAAAATGTATTGGTCTTTGATTTCATTCCCCACTTATAAATCAGTTTAATCTACTAAGTTAAAGTGACCTGCTTATTTCTCGAACATATTAAATGAATTAACAATTCCAAGTAATAAGTGGGTCCACATATTTTACATTCATAAAATTTTGTTAGATAAAGCAAAGAATTTCTAAATTTATGAAAATACATAAAACGATAAAAAATATATATTTCACGTTCAATTATTATAATTAACAGCCGTATTTTGTGCTATTAAAAACATTATTTTCGTGATAAATTTTTTAAAATATCTAAAAAACATTAACTAAAATGAATTAAAAATGATATCAAAATATTTATCGTGTTATTTAAAATCTTACATATTTATTAATAATAATTTTTTATCTATTGTCGGTATGTTAATACGTACCCTATAAATAACAATAATAATTCTTGAATATCTAATATACACACATATTTAACTTACAACATATTTCTTACAACATCAAATTAACAGCAATATTAACAAGAAAATATCATCAGCACAAGTAGCCGTGTGTAATTATTGACCAATAACTAAATTCAACTTAGTAACATTTGTATCTGTAATAATTTATTACTACAGTTAGTTATTGATAAAGATATAAAAATTTACCAAGTTACACATATTAATAAATCATTCATTTAGATACAATGTTTGGGTATAATTTTAGGATAAATAAATAACGGGTTTTCTTTATTATCATGCGACATTATAGTATAGTCGCATGATAATAATTTTGTTTAAATAAAAAAATATAATTGTATTGAATTAAATTTATTTTAGCTTTTAGTCGACTAACGTAAAATACATTTATTTATTTTTTACTTAATTGTGAAAAAGTTGATAACATTTTAAAACTTTAATAATCTAAAGAATTTATATACTTATTACAAAAGATAGTATAAATTAACTAAATAATTAGTTTATTTTATAAGGGCAAAATAAATTTCAAGATGAAATTTAAAAATCGAATCTATCAAATATAGTATACTAAAAAAATATGTATACGTGCTTAAAATATCTACTAATTCAGAACTGTAACTATTATTTCGTTAAATATGCAAATCAAAGAACTTAATTGTAAAAATCTGCGCACGTATTCAGAATTTTTAATACGTAATAGAAGAAAATTTACTTCAATTTTTCTTAAAAAAATGTGTATAAATATTTAAAAATTATTCTACAATATATATCTCTTAAGCTTATTACAAATATATTAAAAATATGTTTTCCAGTGAAAATTTAATAATATATTTATTGAAATGAAGCTTAAAATATATTTATTTAATTCGCATCGTATTCAGTTCACATTATCAATTATTAATAGTTTAAACAATCTTTTCTGAGAAACATATAACCATCTATTATTTACGAATAAAGAACTTTTAGGAAAGCATTCAAGTAAATATTTTCGAAATTTTATTAAATATATTTTTATTACAATAAAGAATAAACGACTTCTAATATTATGACAAACTTATGTATTAATTTTCGAAAAATCATGTATCAAAAAATGGTGTTCATTTTATAAAAGTTTTTTGCAGTACTTAAAGACACATCGAAAACAAAAAAGATTATGTAAAAATTGACTAATAAAAAATTTATAATCACTTATGAAAAGCAGAGAAACAGATTGGAAATTTATTACATGAAATATAATTTTATATTATATTATATGTGATATTAATATAAAAAGAACATTATTGAATTCGAAGCCTAATATAATTATATCTCTATTAAATACAAAGAATAACTACAATATATTAATATATATTAACTTTTTAAGGTAACTTAAAATAATTCAGAACAAATAATTAATTAATCATGTTTATTGTTTTATATATTATGATTATTTAACATAAAAAAAATAATTTATTTAATACATATTTAATTGTTGTTAAAAATTAAATTTTAATAAGTTTGAATCTAATATTAAAAAAAAAATTAAATTTTATACGCAATTCGCTCTGCACTAAAAGCATTATCAGTTTATTTTGATTTTATTTTCGAAATAGAATTCGAAAGTTTCAGTCCTCATTTCAATTGAATATTTGTCTTTCTAAGAAAATAAGATCGGACTTTATCATTAGAAAATACCCACTCTACGTCTCTTACTTGGCGAGTAAAATCCAAACTAATGTAATAAATCACTCAATTATACTACAAATTTTATTTTAATTCCTTTGAAAATAATTGAACAAATTTAACTATTAAGATATAATTAATGTTTAAATTAACTATTATTAATAATGTTAAAGCACTGTATAAATTAATCCCAAATGTTATTTTTCCTAGTTTTGCATGATATATACGGTAGACATTAATTTTACAAAATTATATTTCAAGCTTTTTATTAAAAAATGTAATTCATAAAATATATACTCATTTAAAGTGATGGACTGATATTCTTACATGACTTATTTATTTCATTCATTGATATTACATAGATATGTGAATTATTTTTACATAAAAATTTCTAAATTTAAATACTTAATTTTTAAGCACAATTCTCTCCGGGCAAACTTTATACATATACTAATTTGTATATATAATTTATACATTAAAGTGTAAATTTCTCTCTTTAATAATATTAAACCATTTTCTAATATATTTTTGTATAATTCACTTTTTTGATTTTTAATTTTAAATAAACTTGGAAGAAAAATGCAGTGTTTAATAAATTTTCTTTTATTTTTGTAAAAGAGTATAAATTAGTAGAAAAAGTATTATTTTAAAATCATAATTCTGAAATTTTCATTATCATAAGCTGTGTCACTTTATTGTATAAACATTTCGATACAGCCATTATAATTTTCGTGCATTATATTTCAGGATTATCGAATATCTAATACTATTAAAACAAAGGTCATATTTCAGTAATCCTGAAGTGAGGATTTATACTTATAAATTGTAAGACAAGAATTTCTATATAAAATTATTCTGATATATTATATATACTTCAAATTAAAATATTTTTTAATTTGTTTACTCTATCAATATCTTGTGAATATTTTATCTTTCATAAGTTGTCTTTGGCTAAATAAGATCCAAATAAACTTATTATCAACATTTTGACATTAACTTTATTTTGAATAACTGATATATTATATATAGGAAGACGATTTATACGTATTAAAATACAAAATTCAGTTTCTAATATATATGAAAAATATATGCGTCTTAAACAGTAATATTTCTTTAATCTAGTTTTAAAGTTTATAGAAAAATATCTTTCATTCGTGTATTATATATATACAATTAGTATGCAAACAAGCATTATGATATATGAAGATCTACAAACATCCTTTACATACAGATGAAGTATATACATTAAATTAGTGTTTAAAGTTTTTTGTTTATATGAGAATCTTAAAGGAAAATAAATTTATAAATTTATAAATGTTTTATTTATGTAGAAACAATTTTAAATAATGTTCCTTTCTTTTTAAGCGTTTATGATAGATCTTCTTTAAATATAAAGTATTTAAAGAAACGACTTTTAGAGAATATTACTAGTAATACCAACGGTTTAATTATAATATCAATGTTTTTTATAATAAAAAAACACTATACTATTGTCACTTCACATTTCTTAAGTAATAATAGAATCCTATTAATTACAGTTTTACTAAGTAAAATGGTATAAATATAATCGTTACAGCACTTTAATTAACATTAGATAAATAGATAAAAATAAAAATTTATATCGGATATGTTTATAACATCAATTACAAAATATATCTCACAACTGATACAATGTTTCATTAACTTCATTAGTTCGTCAACTTCGACCCTATCATTGGAAAACATTCAAAAATATTAACAAAATGGCTTTTGCTTAAATAACAAATAGAGGAGGTCTGTTCATCACAATAAAGTGTACAAATTTGAACCATCTGTTCAATTCGCTTTTTTTTTTGCTCAATTTATACCGAGCGGCGAGTCCATTATTACAATCGACTACAATGACTCATTAGCATATTATATTCCAATACGGAATGAATAAAAACACTTTTCCAGAACGAAGCAGATGTAATTTTTAATCAAATTTCATCTTTTTATATCGAATGAAAAATAAATTTTTTCTATTTAATATTAGAAGTTGCACTGCGCATCTAAAGTCTCTCTTCTTCAAGGCGCGGTATCTCAATGTTTCTTTGGAATCTTATGCTCGCCCTTTGAATCATACTGCTTCTGAGCATCTCACCACGAAGCGATGCTCTTCTTGAGCTTCGTACTGTCGAGCTTCTTCGAAGATTCGGTGTTGGACATTTTACATCATCTGCTTTTCTGTGAAAACGATTGTTAAAGATAATACTATGTTGAAGATACTGTATTTAAGTACTGTTTTTATGTATCGATTTAGTGGTAAAAGTATATTTTCTTTTAAGTATAATTTGAATATCGAAACCATTCAAAATTCCTTAGAAACAATAATTCTTTAGAAAAATAAGTTAATATTTATTTAGTTTATGACAAGGTGAACCGTTTTTGAAATAAATTTTATTATATTCATTTCTTTCATTTTCAGAGTTAGTTTTCCCCCGGTAAATATATATTTATAAAAGATTCAAAGTAAACAGAGAAAGATAATGTAGCGAATAAAATATAAAAGAAATTGATTTCGAAACATATAGAGTAGACATTTTTTAATAAATAATTATTTTTTGTATGTTTAATAAAATATGTTATTATAATAATTATATATGTGTATTATTTTGTTATATAAGTAATGAAGAAGTATGTTACATTTTATTTGAATAATTTTAGTTCTTGTTTAAAATTTCTTATTAGTTGCATCTTGTAGGAAAATTATCAGGCGTGATTTTTCATTGATGCAAATGCCAATAATAATAAAAATATTTATAGATATATAATAATATATTAGTATTTTAAATTTTAATCAACGGCATACTGAGTTCCATTGTTAGTTTTTTTAAAGTTTGAATAATTTTTAAGTCTTAACAAACAAAGGAGTTTGAAAGTTATATGCTTATAAAGTCATAATTGAAAAATAGTAGGATACTATAATAAGGAATCTGTTTCGAATCTGTATATATAAATACATCTGTATATAAATACAGATTCGAAAATTCGAATCTGTAATAATTTTGTTCGTCATTGAAATCGATTAAGAACATATTACTGTACTTAATTCGTCCAATTATAAGAATTAACATTTTGAAGAAAACAATTTTAATTACGGAAATATCCTCAATCTCTATTTTGTATTCAATAACTATGACGATAATCTTTTCAATTTAAATTAAATTCCATAATTTTAATCTCTCTACTAAAAGGAATCATTTTATTTTTAAATTTATTATTTAATATATATATTATTTTTAATTAAGAAGTGTCATTTTTTTTATTTTTAAGTGTTTTCATTTTTAAATTTATATTTGATAATGTAATTAATCATAAAATTATTTTTAATTCTGAATACAATGCATTAATTAAAATGTCACATTTGATATTATTACCAAAAATATAGAACATAAAAAATATATTTTTTCACAAACTACAAATTATAATTATTAAATAGATCAAAATTATGTAAATGAATAAGTTATTTTATGGTGAAAACATACCATTTTATATTTGTAAAAGAATTTGTGTAACGTATTGATAATAAAGCTTAAGATCGTCACTGAAAACTAGAATTAGAATTCATCAGTTCTTAGCTTTTTACCAATTTAAATCATTCAAGGACAAAGTAGAATATAATCAAATATATTTAATGATAAACTACATAAAATATTTATATTTTTTAATATATTAGTTTTAATTTACAGCCAATTTTCGTAGGAGACTTTGATTTGTGCCTGCTTATAAATTTCTTATATTCTTTTTCGGTATAAAAGAAAAACAATGTAAGTTGTTCTTAGTTTTTTCATGTAGTTAAAAACACATCAGGAGAAAAAATCTGAATCACCCTAGTGCAAAAACAATTTAAAACTAATAAAAAGGACATACATTTTTACAAGCTGGATCAACTGGTGAAAAAATTAAACTCATGAACTCACTTTGTAAGACAGGGCATATCCCATATTCCCTGTTCCTTGCCGAAGTTCTCTCCATCATGAAGAGTCTGTGGCAATTCTTTATCCAGCGTCTCCGGTAAGAAGAGCGCGAGAATACCACCGGTCACTCCCAGGATGCCTAGCACCAAAAGTGGGAGCACGTTGGAGAAGAAGCCGAGGTAGACGATAAAGGGTGCAATGATGCTGGCTACGTAGCCCATAATATGGATGAGAGCTACACCCTGGGCACGAACGACCGTCGGAAGCAGCTCTGCCGCGTATTGTAGGCCAATATTGTACGAGATGTTAACACAAAAACGACCCATTATCGCCATGGTGGCCGAATACATATCTGGAAAAAACAGAAGTGGATCATAGTTTTTATTGCCAATATGTTGCTGATAAGTTAAATTATTATTCGTATAAGTTTAATAATAATAATTATTAATTCGTTACTTATTATTTGTATCAGTAATACACATGTAAATGTAATATTTATGTAAAAATTAATATGTAAATGTTAATTTTTCATCTTACATTAAGGAAATCCACATCAATTATAAATATCAAATATTTAATATCTGTAACTAGTTTTTCATTATGTATCTGAAGAATAAACTAGATAATTGAAACTGTTATAGTATCAGTGGGTTTAGAACTACAATAAACATACAATGCTATTTTGGACAGATGGTATGACTTACTATTAGAGACAGCACTCGCCCAGACACTGAACATCCCAGAAATAACCATCGAGCCACAAGCAAGCCACCTCCTTCCCCATCGATCCAGTACAAGAGTTAAAAAGGTATCAGCGGGTAATTCAGTTGCTGAAGCTATGGTGAACGTTACGAAGACGTCTAGCTTTAGATTGTCCACGTTACGCACGTGACCATCAAATACCAGAGATATCGCCATCCTGAGAAATCAAGATTTTTGGTTATTTTATTTCCATTTAACTTTTCTACAAGAGTTGAGCGACTTTCTTAATTGAAAGAGTTGTTCATTATGTCGTTGCTTGGTAATTTTTCTTTTTCATAAAAGCATTCTATTGTAATTTATTATGTTATTTCATATCCAAAAACCTAAAAACTCCAAAAATCTGAAATATCGTTTATTATTTAATAAATAAAAAATGATATATTTTCCATTAAAATAGTATATGTATTTAAAAAAATTTCTAAAATATCATGAATATTTTGATATTTAATTCATATTTCTATTTTATTGGATAAAGTAATCCGACGTGTAAGAACAGAAAATAGTATTAAAGTTATTCCATGAAAACGTAGAAGAAAATCAATGGATAACAGTGGAATCTTTACAGTATCGCAAGTCAAGTCATTTCATCCGATAAATCTAAGAGCCAGTAAAAGTGTCAATCGCTGTATTTTTTCGTGCGTTTCAGTAAGTTATGAGCGCACTTATACCGAAACAGGGCCAACGATATCACAAAGATAGATCAGCAGGTACTTTGAGATTGGAAAATAAAAAACGAAGTCGTATTCAAATATGTTGAAATATAACTTTACGTTTGATAGAAAATAACAAATTTGCATTAAAGCAATCGTAATTAAGGTTTAAGATTGTTTCTTAAACTTAATATATATTCAAATAAAATACAATAATTGATGTAAAGAATATAATCATAGGAAATTAAATGTATTATGAAAACTATTACCAAAGTTAATTTTCTCGATTTTTGAAACATTAAATAGAAATAATTCACGTAATTATTTTCAATTAAAAGAACAATATTTATAAAATATTTATATCAATAGTAAAATATTCTTACAATAGTCAATGTAGAACGCAAAAAATTCATAAAGAGACACAATTTTAATGGTATACGCTTATAGTTTTATGAAATTTCAAGCGAAGATAAAAAGAATGTAATAATTTATATTAAAAGAACTCACCAGATTATAATTAAAAGTATTGTAATTTTTCGTAGCCTTGGACTTTGAAAAAGATGAATTACAGAGTGAGACTTATCCACCTCTTCTTCTCTCTGAATTCTAGAACATGTATCCTGTAAATAAGATCACATTTACTTTACACTGATTGCTTTACGTTTTCATGGACTAACTATTATTGGTGAACTTCTAATTGTCTTAAAAGCTTGGAATTTGATGTTCAAAATCAAATACTGTATATTTTATATAGTTGGTAATAATCAGATAAAGTTGGATAAAATAAAATAAACAAACTTAATTATTACGTTTGATAAATCATATTCATAATTTCATTCATGCAAAGTAAAACAATTATGTATTTATATTTAATTGAACTTGAAGAACTAATTTAAATTAATATAAAACATACCCAATTTCGTAAATATTTGTATACCTGAAGGAAATGTGAAATTATTCAAAAACTAAAATGTAAATAGTTAAGCTATTGGACTTGAAAGTGAGCCAGAACCGCAATAGGAAGCTTTAAAATCGATAACTAATGTTACAGAAGAAAAAAATTATTTCTTTAGAATCTCTTAATGTTATCATTGCTTCAATTTAAATATCTCTAATTATAAATGAAATTTTTGAGAAATAAAGTCAGCTCTGTCAGATGGAAATCCGCTTCGTAAATTAAATGAAATAATTAAATAAATACCGTAACCATGATAAAAAAATTATTTTCATTGTGAAAAAGAAATTAAGAAAAGCCAATCCGCCGAGCGCAATAGTAATGGCTCCACGAGGTGTAAAGCAGTTGTGCCTTACCTTAAAATCCTTGAAAACTTGATCAGGCACCTTCGTCTTATTGATGCGTTCAAATTTGTGTAGTATCTTTACGGCTTTGTCAACCTGGCCTTGGCTGACGAGCCAGCGCGCGCTCTCCGGCACGAACCAGGGCGTTGCGATCGCGAAGACGAGTGGTACCGAGGTAACGACGCACGTCAGTCGCCAGTCCGCGAGGTAATAGGCGATCCAGGGTAGGACGCAGGCCGCGAAAGTGAAGAACATGGCTATGGACATGTTTGCCACGAAGGTACGCCATTTGGGTCCGACGTACTCGAGCACTGAAAAGTCGGATGACCGATGACGCTTCAGTCTCATTGTAAAGGGAATGTACGGATGATGTAGTTAAATCGTTTTGTGTCCTATGTATATCGTAAAGTACGTAAGTTCATTTCAGATCCAGGTGTTGTAGCTTACTAAAGTTAATTTATCAAGGAATGTACTTCGTGTAATTCCTTGGAAGAGATCATATTATAGGATAGTTTTTTCAAAACTGAGAAGTAAAATTTTCTCGAAGCCTTGGAGTAGCTAAGTATATATGTTTCAGAAATTTCACCGAATGTCTTATTAATACATAGTTGAAACGTATTCATTAATAAAATTTTACTTTAATTAGGAAATATTTAACCAACGTATTTCTATGACTTCATGAATCTGCAAAAACAAATCCGTAATATAATCTTTAAATTGAATCATCATTTTAATATTTACGGAATAGTTTTTCTATAATAGAATATTTTTAAAAGAAGCTAATATTTTTTAATTTGAAAGTGATTTGGTAATTGTAAGTGAATGCAAACTTTTTATGTAAATGTATATTTTTATTAGTTGCAATTCCGAATTTTCTTCTAAGACAATATTTACGATCTAAAAATATTTAATATATTTTCAGATCTGTTGTAAAAACATTTAAGGAACAGTAGTAAATTAAAATAATGTAAAGGTTACTTCAGATACAGTGTGTTGTAAAAAAGCTTTTTATCTTACACTATTTCTTATATTTTTAAAATAAAATTACTTTCACCCATTTTTTTATTATTTTAACAATTCCAAATTATATAATTCTGGAATTTGAGAAAGAATATGAAAGCATGAATACCTTGTAACAAATATTTAAAAAAAATGACCCATTAAATGTTTTCAAATTTTGAAATTGCTTATAAATATATATGCTTATAGATAATAAAATTATAATGCTAAATTAGTTTACGTATCTATTAAATAAATATTATAATATCATCATAATTATTCTAGAATAGATGATGAAATATTTCATAAAAAATATTCAATTTTTCAGTTAGTATGTAAAATATTGAAAAATTACAATTAATTTTTTAACAAATTCTTTGTAAAAAAATTCTGCATACTGATTCAAAACTATAAAAAATGATAAAAAGAATAAATAAGCTTCTAAAGTTAAATGTAATAACGATTTTTCAAGCTTATTAGTCTAATTAATATATAGACGATGAAAACACTCAAAATAGATCTTGTCTTATTGTACAATAAGTACTTCACAGATTTTATAAAAGAAATGTACTGATATTCTTTTTTTTTAAATCCTTATTTGAAAGAATACATTTGTTTATTCATATTTTTAATTAATCTTTTTAATAAAATTAATAAGGATAGACCTACAAATATAAACATCAATTCATTTTCATTTATTATACTTGAATATTAATCAGTTGTTATGGTTTTCGCATAAATCCATTTTTATATGTTTCATACTTACTTTTTTGCCGAAATATTACGTAACTTTATAATTTAGTTTTTGATAATTGTAGCATGATTATAAGAAAAAAACAAAGATAATTTATTTTTAATTCGAAAAACTTAATGTTTAAAAATTACTTTGAAAATATTTTACTTTATTTGAATAAAATTCTGTTCAATTGATTTATGAGAATTTTGAATTAAAAATAAATAAAAGAATAAAAATATATTTTTGAGTTAAATTAAAACTTAATTTTGTTGCAGAGAATGGCTTGGCTTTAGATAAGAGCTTGAGTAAATAAGTAAAAACGCGAATAATAAAGTTATGAAAATTTATTGCATGTTGCAACAATTGATGTTCTATAAATTTTATGAAATATAACACTATCGATTTTAATAACTATTATGCTTTTATGATTTCTAATCAACGCCAGAATTTATTATTCATTTTCTTGCTTCGCACTTTTGAGATCATGTTAACTTACAAAATGAAGCTTGACACGCATATTCAATAATATTGAGGAGAAATATATTATATATATTATATATAGATATCTAAAAATGTATGGATTTACTTAAAAAACAGCTGATTGGTTATTTGAGTTATGAGATTATACGTAGTCAGCTTTTCCATTTTACTATATTTTTTATTAATGTATCATAAAAATATTTCCTGAAAATTGCAGAACAATTACTGCAGTCTATTTACTCGTCTTGGTCTTTCAGATCGTTAAGGAATGTTTATGTTCCTATATGACGATCCTGCCCTACTCTACTTTTAACATCAGGGGACTACTTGTGCCTCTCTTAAATCATAGTGTTTATATAAATTTATAAGGAATCTATCAATCACTGGATTTTCGGGATCGTCGGATAAATCGTCTACTTAATTAAAATATTAAGTTAAATAAGATAAAACAAATTTTTAAATCAGTTTTAGAATAGGGTCATTCGATATGCACCTTGTTTGAAATTTTTTTATTTTCAAGTTCTTTTTCAATATAAAGTCTCAGAGTAAAGTAGAAACAATATTACAATCTCAAAACGCATAAGTAATGAAACTCAATTAAGATTTATTAATCTTACTGCAAATCCTGTAATGGTGATTGAAAGTTTGTTACCTCAGGAACACCAGATCTTAACTCTAGAAGTGTAATAATATGTAATAAATGTGTAACAAGATTCATATCTTCGTTCTCTTTAATTGGATATACTTATGAACTAAACAGACGATTCGGGTTTATAATAAGAATTCAAGATTAACATTCTAATCTATAAAAAATTTGACTATTATAATAAAATATTAATATAATTTAACTATTCATATAGTTCTTTAAAATTCTAAAATTCGTTAAAATTTTTGAAATTATTCTTCACATTGTGAATGAAGCATTCAGAATAATATAATTTAATAAGTAGTCAAATAAATTTTTTTGTATGCTGACATATAATCTATTTACCTGAATAATTAATTATAAAATGGATTATTTCATTACAAAGTACATAAATATAAGTACAATAAACGTAAATATAATTCAGTGTTTAAAGTTTTTTCAGTATTAAAGTTTCAAAACTATCAAAGCCTAAATTCGAAGTTTAATAGCAGGCGAACTATAGAAGTTATGAAATCAATACATTATTTGAATTGTAAAATGACAATAATGTCAGTGACTTCTCTTGGGGTTAACTATTACAGAGAATTTTTACGTATTTACTTGACAATATTATTTTAAATAATTATACATAAATATTTTATTATTTATTAAAATTTTATGATAAATTATTACATCCTTCAATATTTAGCAGTATATTTGCCGAGTTTAACTTTTAAAATCTTTTATTTGACTGTTTTCTATTCTAAATAATAGAATCTTAATGCCTACTGTACATGATTTTTCCTATGATATATAAGTCCCTGTAATAATTAAAAATTGAAGGATAAACATTTATAAATAAGATAACTTTATTATCAACGGTTCACGTTAATAAAATATTTTATTAAATCAACAAGTCAAATTTAAACTAAAACTAACTGTAAAATTTTCTTTTAATTTAAAGTAAAAATTCATATTAGATTTGAAATCATTAAAACCATCAAATCTTAAGACATGAATATTAGTGACATGAATATACCTCTTCGATATTACTTCTTTTCTACAATTATATTACATTACGTAATATACATTAAGTAATATAAACATATTACTTAACATATATCTTTAAATTGAATTATACTTTATGTCTAAACAAAAATTTAATTAATGACAACTTTAATAGTATTTTACTGAAGTATTAGGATACGTATATTATTAGTACTTGTAGCACTTTTAAAAGCTTTTCTACGCAATCAAATCATTCTATGATTTTAGATTTTTTAACAGTGAAATACGATCAAAATCATAAATTCTAAAATAAATAAATAATTAAATAAGTAAATAGGTAAATAAGAAAAAATTTCGAATTGTTTAATAAATCAGTTCAAATGCTATCTATAATATTTTTTGAAAAGACATGATAATAATATTTCATTTCTTAAAATAAATAACAATTTTGCTTTTAGAAAAATTTTCCTTAATAAAAAAAATGATATCATATTTTTTTAATAAAAATTGAAGTCAGTTAAATAATATGCATATTACATTTCTGTTAGATGTATCTAGAAAGATTCTGATAAGAATCTGATAATCGCTATGATCATTATTAAGTGATTTTAGTTTTTTCATACTTAAATCTGTATAATTTTTCTTTTCATTTTTTCTACTTTTTCTATCTGAATACAGTGCTATTTTATTATATAGTGTAAGAGATATATATTAACACATAATTATTCAAACAGTCACTTAATGTAGATGTCGCTATATTCATATACTTTTTTTCATATATTAACTCATCTAATTTTAATACATATATAGTGTAGATATGATTGATTAAGATCTATAGTCAACCTTGTATTTTCTTTAATGTATTGTGAATGACCTTATCAGAAATTGATGAGAGAGAGATGAAGTGGAGCATTGTAGCCGCTGATGAATGTGTATGTTTCGAACTGTATTTAAATAGTGAACGAAATCTGTTACAACAGTTTTTGACCTTTGCCTACATTGTCAGAAAGAGCTACGTATAGTAATATAAATTACGTTGCCTTAACATTAGCTTTTTAACCTGATAACCTTGAAGTAGCCATCAATTCATAAGTAGCTCTGACAGTTATTTCATCATAACCAAGAGATCTTTTGTCGCATTTATTTTCATTTCGTTGCTCTTGTCAAATCTTTTACTATTGCCTGTTAATCTACTCTTTATTTAAAATAATAATCTTAAAGAACACAATATTTATATTATATAAGTTATCTATATAAATATAACTTTATAATTAAAAAAACAAAACTTAATTTGCTAAGACGAAGTAGTAGTTCCATTATCGTGATATAGTCAAATTCTACTTTTTGATTAATGTGACTGTTTGATTACTGTATCGCAAAATAATAGTGCTGCTGTTTAATTACTATACCGCACAATAACATAATAATATTATAAAAGTAATACTTATTTCTTATTTTGAGGCTATGTGCTATATATTTATCATACATAGCAAATTTGTGATTTTAATATATAAATGAGAGTATTGCCTTCGTATTAATATAATTCGAAAGAACATTTTACAACCAGGCTCTTCTGTTTCCTTTTATTGTAAATATTGATTTTTCAATTTAGAGTTAAAACAAAAATTTCAATTTTATTTCAGGTAAATAATGTAATAAAAAATCTTTTGTGAAATTTAACATTTTTGTAAAGTAATGTATATCTGTGAATATCTTTAATAACTTCAAAGTTGAATACCATTCTGATCATACATGAAAATTTATCGGAGTTCTTGATACTCATTCTATTGCAGCCGTTGAATTATAACGTTTAGCAAGATCCTGAATAATTTTTCTTCTAAATACCTATTTCTGACTGTAAAATTTTTAAATATCAAAGTACATGCAATGATTAAATTTTAATTAATTTATAATAATTTTGAAAAATCTTTCAGTTTTAAAACTGAAATATTTGTAAAATGAAAATTGATTTCTAATCGCGTAAACTGTACATAGGAAAATAAGCCTTGTTAAAGCTTGATAAAAGCTTGGTTGAATAACAATATTTATTATTAAATCAGATAATTTTTAAAAATTGAGAAAATTTGATAAACTTATCTTATAATTTTAAATTATATTAATTTTAAGCTATATTTCTTTCTTCTACGTATTACTTTTTATGTACATAATTTATTATAATATAAAGAATTATCTCTATAGTATCTATCTTATATATTAATCTTATATATCCCTCTTATATATTAATTTATACAGCATAAATCAATTCAGAATAGGAAAGAACAAAAGCTAATAACAGAAATTATTATGAAATTGCTATTCCAAGTTTGAAGTGGAGAATGGCATACAAGAAATTAAAAGTGAATCATTTACATTTTATCTGTTTGAAATGTATGTAACTATTATAGTATATACAGCAAATGCTCATAAATTTCTTTACACTCAATTGGTATAATGATTCACAATATTCGATTCAATATTGATTTCTTATTTTTTTACACTTATTTACTTTTCATTTGATACCTAAGGACTCTTGTTATTTCATTTAAAAACACTTTTCCTTATATAAGTACTTTTTGTTTTAAAATTTACAATGTAAATAATTATAGAAATAGCAAATAAAATTGAAAAAGCCGACAATCGAATGAATGAGATGGAGTAAAAGATAAATAGAGAAAACGAGGACAAGAAAATGTCGTATTCCAAACTTTGACAGAAAAGGGCGTATTTATAGCTATTGTGCTTGAATAGCTTAGTTACTATTCTATAATATAACATTTCTGTTACATTGCAAAGAAATAGATTCATTTAAAATAAAAAATTTAAGAATATTGAATAAATTAAAGTTATTAAAATATACAGATTACAATTGACAATTCTATTCGATATACTTTCATTAATAATATATTTTATCTGTACATTAAAGTTCTAATCAGAATTAAAAAAATAAACTAAAATACTTTATCAGTTACTGTATATTTCTGTAGCTCTACATACATATATATATTATAAATTTAAAATCAGATTATTAGATGTAAGCAAAACTCGTATCTTTCCAGTTATCAATCCAGTTGATTTTTTAATTCCAAATAAATGTTTAAAAGTATATTCAAATAAATTTATAATTTCATAGACTAATAATTTAAAAGTAAGTAAGACTAAACCGAAATTACCTTCTTAGAGTATATTCGTTTATGATTTATATTAGGACTATATTAGGAAACTTTAGATAAAAATATTGATGTATATTAATAATATTATTTAAGTTGTTTATTAACAATTATTATAGAGTTGTATTATCAGAAGAAAAATAAAGCTTTCTTAATTTTAATTAATTTCTTTATAATTGAATATCTATCCCTTTTATATAAAAAATAGTTATTGTTGTATATCTTTTACTAATTCAAACAATAATTTTATGTTCTTGAAATAATTAAAATATACAAATTTTTATATAAAACTGAATTTAATTTATGCAATAAATTTAAAAAATTTTTGTTGGATTTTGTAGATTTGTCATTTAATTTTAGCATGTATTAAATATAAAATTGTAATTCTAATTGGTATAAAAACATTTGCATTTTTTGAGAAAATATTTTACACATTTTTATACGCAAAAGAAACATATTTTTTGAACAAAAGATTAATTTTATCTATATTTAAGAAACAAATTATTAAAAAAAATTATATATATATATATTAATCAAGTAAGAAAAATTCGATCTAATGATAATTTTTATATAATTGTATTACACATAAATTTTCTGTTAAAATTAATTTTTTCCAATGATGCCTACAAAAGTAAATAATGAAGTGCACTTTTATATTTACAAGTTTTTTTATTTAATATGAATTTGAGTTATAATTCTTATTGACTTCAATAAATTTTAATATTCTAAGAAAATTATTAATAAGGTTGTTTTCTGGAAATGAATGATGAAATTATATATTACTTGTGACTACTAAGTTTTTAATAAAATTGATAATTTTATATGAATATTATACTATAGAAATGATAAAAATTTCTAGAATAAGAATGAATAAGTATTCCTTTAAGGAATACTTATTGGTCAAAATGTACGCCAACGTAATAAATTCAAAGTATAGTTGATCTTAATTTTCAATGTATTTTGATGCATAAGAAATTCGAAACCAAACTTCATGTAAAGAACGAAGATTTAATCGTAATATTAGCGCTTATCACTAAATCTCTGCTTCACATCTATATTTTAATGTAAATGTAAAACTTGTATTTTTAAATTTACTATCTATCTATTTTTTATATAATGATTTTTATTACTATTTTAAAATATATTGGCTTAAAATTATTTATAAAAGTATTAATATGTATACCTATTCTGATCAATAATTACTAAAACTAATGAATATTCTTTTATATAATACTTAACTTAGTATATAATATTTTTATTCAATAATATATATTCCATAATAGTTCAAATTGAACTGTTGTACATACATTGTTATTTACAGGTTCTTCGCTAATTTAATAAAAACTATTAAAGATTTTTAACCCTAAAGTACACAGTTAGTATAACCAAGATCAATCTGAATCAGTTTTCAATTATTACACTTAATTATCCCAATTTTATTACTGAGCTGCATATACAAGTCTTTGATAAATTTTGTATCTATGAATGTTTATAATGACGATAGAGGAATTTATAGCTTCAGAAATAACCTGCATTCATTAATAGATTAATGCATAAATAAAGTTATATTGAGACAGTTTTCCCTAATAAGAAAATTGGTAAATGTAATTAAGAATTTTTTTATTTGTTTTAAAAATGTATTAGCAATTTACTTTTAAAAAACGTATTTTTAGATATATAAAAATGAATAATAAGTACGAACAAACATTTGAATTTATTTTATTTCACATGAATTAATTAAGTCAAAATTTAACTTTCTGTTGTAGTAGAAAATGATAACGATGCGTATGTTAAACAATACTAATATTTATTACAGTATAAAATAACTTTACTTTAATTTACTGAAAACGAGATTGAGAACATTTTTTGAAATTAAGTATCATTGAAGAAAAATAATAGTCAAAAATGGTTCCTGATTCCTTTATCCGATCGAAAACACTTCTTGATACAAATAACTAGTTACTGATCTAAAATTTCGCTAATCATATGGATAAACTAAAAGAAATTTTAAACAATGTCTCAAACTACACTTGCTCACATACTAAACATCCATAAGCTGTGGAGTTTCTTTTTCTTCGTTCATCTTTCATGCTCTTTACTGCAATATTCGATGCAAGTAATATATGTATAATTAAAAAATTACCCAGAATGTACATCATGGTGAAGCAGTTGTCGAAGGCGAACCCGAAGAAGAAGCGACAGGCCGCGAACTCCCAAAAGTTGCTTGCAAAAATGGTGGCGATCCCAGAAACGAATCCAACGAGGTTCGTGCCTACGAGGGCGGGGATTCGACCGTAGCGATCCGCCACCCACCCGAAGATCAGACCGCCAAAAATCGCCCCAACGAAGAAAATACTTTGGGCGAATGTGGGCAGCGCTGCATTTCCACAGACCCACTCCAGCTATACCGGACCAATAATTTCTTCATTTACTTTTCTATTTGTTAAATTTACATACTTATTAAATCTTATAATATTACGTAAATGTTAGATCGAAAGTAAAATATAATAAAATGAATTTTTATATGTTCTATAAGCCATTCTATAAGCTGTTAAAATGCTGAATTTTTATATAATCATTGTACTTTTCATAGTTAAAAGTTATTTCACCATTTTTATTGAATGTTTTTAGTTGAACACTGTATATTATTCGAAAAACATAGTTTTTCGAAGACATTTTTTAATTAGTATACTTTACAGTAGTATTATACTTTATTATTATTTCGATAATAATATGTCACGTGAAATGAATATCATGTAATTAGTATTTAAATTGTCGGTAAAGAGCGCCAAATATATATTTATAGTTTTGTTTATAAAATGCTAATCTTAATTTATAAAACTTTAATGAAAGAATTTATTTGTTAAAAGTATTTAGATATTATTCTTATGCTTTAGACTCTGAACGAAAACAAGCATATGTACTTTAAGTAATGACATCTTGATTTAGTTTATTAGTGAATCATAAATTAATAAGTATTCAGTCAAAAATGAACAAGTCATAATAGCATATAAGCATAAGAAATTATTTTATGATAATTGTAGATATATTTATTTCGTTAGCGACTTCAAGTTTCAAATAAACGAACTGGTAACTTTCCTAATAAGTATATAATACTATGACGGATATTCTATGCAATATGATTGTTAATAAATTATTATCAATAATTTTATATGTTACAAATGAGTTCATAATTTCAAATAATAATAATTTAATTCATATTTTAGAAGCCATAAAATACGAATTGAAATAATGATTCATAATGATAAATCACATACGTACAATGTCAAAACGACATATACAATAGTATATTAAATTTAATACATGTACTGTATCGTAAAATTTTGATGCATGTACTGACACGTACGGTTATACCAGAGCTAATATTTACATCTAACAAAAAGTGTACGCTTTGTTTAAATTGTTATTATTTTAATTAGTAGCTAAAATTAACCGAAAGTAATTACTATTAATAAGTATTTTGCTTTCATCGGCCAAAATAAATACGAAAGATCTTTATAGAATATAAGGAAAAATGCAAGAGACAAAAACAAAATATGCACTTGAAAAACTGTTCAAGATCAATGTATAGTACATATACACTTTTTGTGGCGATATTGTCAATTTTTTCCGGTGATAATAATAGACTATTAAAGGTCATCGACGCCAAGTAATTGAATTGAAGTTAAAGCCATTAATTTATTATGCATTACATCGGCCAGCCTTTCTAAATTTGTACGTTGGAAGAACAGAGCTAAACTATTCTTCGTGTTGATGTTTTCATAAATTTAACCGACTAGACAAGTAAAAGCGTAGTTATCGTGTGTCAGTATTCCATAAAAAATAAATTTTGTACAAGATGATTTGAATCGCTAAAATGTTACATATAACTATTATAAAATAAATTGAAAATTCTAATAAAAAATCCTTTTTAAAATAAAAATCATAGATTAATAATTCTAATTTAATTTTCATTATTTGAAGGTGGTGATTTCTATTAATAGATGTTCATAAGATCTTGCTATCTTATCATCTTATTTTTAATCAAATTATTTATGACAAATATTATTAAATCTACAATTATATTCTTTTATTGACAAATTTATAAAATTGCCTAATAATATCAAGTACACACAACGTAGACTAAAATTATAAGCATTACATATATTAATTAAGGGGCATAATAATAATAATAATGTTATTATTAATATTTATAAAATAGTGAAATAAATTAATACCAATTTATCATTTTATTTTAATTTTATACATTATTTATTCTGAAAGCTATATCAACGCTTTTTTATCATCAATCAATACATCACTTAATGAGATTTCTTATTATTATTAATACTAGTTATCATAATGTAAGCAAACCAATAATTTGAAGCTTTGCATATCGAGTGACGAAAAAGACTGAAGCTATGTTCTCATTGGTATTTTATTAACAATAATAATTTTCATTCACAATTCAGAATTAATCATATCAGAATGTCACTAAAATTCAACATTTTAAAAAATTTTTTAAATTCAATATTCTCTAACGTATTGAAGGTCCACTAAAAATACGATAAAAATTAGGAAATGTTAAAGCAATTCTAAGGATAAAATTGGCTTGTGAAATTATGAAATAGCTAAGACAGGAGCTCTCTTTCATCAAATAAGTCGAAATGACACGTTCTCGGCATTCCTCCTGTAGGTGCTCGTAAGTCTTGCACGTTGATATCAAAAGCCGTACAAGTGCGTTTTTAGGTGCGCTTTGATCCCCCCTCTCCTGCAGCCGTCTTGCGCAACTATTTCGCAAACTCAGAGTCATAACGCTTGAATTTGCCGCTCCACGCTCGCGCCAGTCGTTTTTCTCTTCCGCTCTGCGACTATTTGCCTTTTACTTTTTCACCTTCAAGTTACCAGTGTCGCTGAATGATTGGAATCTTCGACGATTTTTCCCCTCTGCTCACCCTGTTAAAGGAATAATCGACCAAGAGAAGTCGCTGTCGATGAGAGTCAAGGAGATACGCTTACGGTTATTAGTTTTCGATAAATCAAAATGAGTTTCGATTGACTTTAAAGATTTTTTCTCTTTAGCGGGAGAAAAAGAGAGAAATAAACAGAGAGTTCATTAAGTACACACATTTAGTATTTTTGCGTTATATAAATATAGAAAGAAAAATTCAAGCTTTTAGCAGAGAGATTACCGCGGTACATTCTTTTGAAAGAGGTCTTATGAGTAATTAAATAATTAAATCCATTGGTCGCATAGAAAAATGTAAATAGTACTTTCTAGTTATGAACATTCAACTGAATGTGTAATATAATTCATTTAATTCGAAAATTTTCTACATAGTCATATGCAAATTTTATATTTAGTTAAACAAATTGATTTTATGTAAGTACGTGGAAGATCTTACATGAAAAAAACATCCATTAGTTTTCTATTAAATTTAATCTTAATAAAATAATTGATAAGTTGTGCATAATTAAAAATATTGTACGTACTTAACTAAGAATTTTGTCTTTCTAATTTATCAATTTATTAATTTACCATTTACCAAATAAATATTAAACTATGATAGAATGATAATTTTGGTAGTTAAATGGATTTCAACATAATTTTAACTTCTTCCAGAATATCTTAAATTAAGGCTTAGTCTATAATTCAACTATTTTCTAAAAGTAAAGTAGTACAACATAAGATTTCAAAAAGAAGTTTAAATTTTGCGTAAATGAACAAAAAATGGTATATAAACTTAGATATGAATAGAATTAGAGACATTAGTTTGAAAACATATATCTTGAATCTAGAGTCTTTCATGAATTTTAATATTTACGAAATAAAATTTAAATAAATAATCAAAGTTACTATACATATAACTATAATAATTACATATATTGATAAGGCTATTTTAGTAATGTTTGAATAGTACATATATATTTCACAAAATGTCTTGCGTAATATATCTATGATAAGAAATATTTGCAGATTATTTTACATGAACCTGAGTAGTGTAAGATATAAAACGAGACTTTGATTTTATTGCGAAGTGGATGTTCTTGAGTAATGGTATAAAATTAATTCCGCAATTGAAATCATTTTGTCATCAATGAGTATATGGACATATTCTTTTTAATTTAATTAAAAATACATTGTATGAAAGAAATTATGCTCTTGTCAATAATCGCATTGTTTTAAAATTAATTAATAATAAGTTGTTAGAATAAATTAAAATAAATTATCAATATAATAAAATAAGTTAATCGCTCTAATTAGAATAATTCAAGTGACCTCAATATTTATAGTTTACATATACTTACAAGAATTTTTATAACATTTTTCTATAATTAGCTCTTTTTAAAATTAAGACTTTTCTTCTAGCAAAAAAGCTACTTCATTATTCAAAAGGTACATAATACCAATTCATTTATTTTGACTGATTGTAATTTTTTGAAGCAATAATTTTTTTATAGCAATAATATAACAATAATTACTCTTTGAAAAATATAAGAATCATAATCTGTTTCAAACTAAGTTAAAAGAATAAACAATTATTATTAATTTCCTTTATTGCAAAGATCTAGTTACTATAATTTATAAATAGTAAAGCAGTTTCAGAAAGGATAACTCAAATTGGATTGATAGCGAGTTTTGCTTTTAATCTTTAAATATTTCTAAAGTTTTCAAAACTTCTTTGAAATTCGACAAAGGTTTCCAATTCAATAAGTTCGATATCCGGGAAGCTTAGATTTGAAGAATTGTTAAATTTGGTATCTTCTTCTTAACGAAAAAATAGCTGTGAGCACCCCCCAGTAATTGAAATAATCCGACGGAAGCGAATTCCGCTGTTTCCTTAAGCAGCCCACGAACTTATTAATTCACCGAGTTAAACTCGAAGCGTACGCGAGTATTACTGTGAAAAATAAGAAAGTCGAAGTTTAGTCAGAATACCAAAACATTTTTAGTAATAATAAAGTAAAAACTAATATGACATTAGTCGATTAAGGGAGAAGTATATAATTCGAATGTACTCCATAATTTGAAAGTATAGGAAAAAATCACCAGATTCAATAAAGTACCAAAAATAATATTCTCACGAAACATTGATCAGGGTAAGGTTTCTTTTAATAATTATAAGATTTGTGCTGATTTCATTTGTGCGATTATCATTATAGAAATTTTAGGCAATGATAGCCATACTAAATTTAAATATATTTGAGATAATTAAAAGTCATAACGCTTTTTACTTATGAATACATCTCATATTTAAATCTTGAAATGGTCTTTCTTAGATCAGAATACCAATTAAAATTTTAGAGTATTATTATACTAATGTTTATTTTAATAATATTTCACATTATATAAATGTACAGATTAATGATATTCTACAATGAAAATAAACTTGTATAATGAAAATGTGTGAGAATGTCTATAATTTATGTGAATACTTATTACTATTATGTTATTAAATATAAGTAACATTACAAGCTATCATAGTACGTTATGGTTTTCCCTTAGCGTGTATGTTCTTTCTTGCAAATTCAAACAAAAAATTAAATATTTTCAATTTTATCATTACGCGCCTTTTTGTTGATTCAGTGAATTGCAGAAATGTTGATTTTGGAGCAACATCAATTAAAATTATCATTAAATGATAATAAAGTTTCAAAAATCGTCGTACAAAAGTCCTAATAAAAATTTTAATAGTTACAAAGTTGATTCTTTTTTGAGTTTTAAAAATTAATTTTTCTTTATAACATTATCAAATTTAAATTTTGATTCACTTACGATAAAAAAATAAAGTAATAAGCTACTGTTAAGAATAAGAATTATTACTAAAATATTATCTTCCTGTCGCAAACTAAAATACCAATTCCAATATAGTATTAAAAATATATAATACAAAATAACGTTGTTCAGAAGCGTGAAGATTTAGTGTTAAATAATAATTACCTCAGTAGCAACTGTCGTGTAAGGAATGACCGTATAATTGAATTCCCAACCATTATCGCAGGGCTTCGTGGGCCAATCGGGATCGGCAACCTCGAGGCCTCGTTTCCGGATGTCCGTATAATTCACATCATACATGAGACATTTGGCTTTGCCTTCCATCATGCCGTGAGTCTCCGGAGGTATCGACAACGCTATTCTATAATCAAATTCAATTTTGCAATCGCGCCATTTCAGGATCCCTGCTTTTCTTTTATCGTGGAAAGTACTTTCCTATATTCTTTTCTATATACTGTAGTTCGTATTTCGCACATGTACATTAACTTCATATAACAGCGCATGATAGGTTTAATGAATATATTTATCTAAAAAAGTCACAGCTGTTCCCGAGATTCAAATATTGTGGAAAAAAGGAAAAAAAAAACAATCATTGTCGGACGTTTAAAATATCATGTTTCACTTGCAGCGAAGTGAAGATTTCCTTGAAATTCACAGAAATTAGTTGCAATTACTTTATTTTTGTACAAAATGTTTGTCAGAACACTTTGAAATTTATCAATTAACATAATTTCTGAAAAATTTATTTAATTTATTTAAGCATAGAAAAGGTTTAAAAAATGGCATGTAGCAAAGTTCTCCACAAATGTAGAATAACAAATCTCATTTATTAATATTTTCTACTTATTGTTTCATACACGTTTTCTAATAATTACTTTTCAAGATATATAAGCCGTGATAAAGCATTATTTTAATCTTTAATAATCAGTAGAGTAATATTCTATACGTTCTTATACGCTCTTTAATATAAATCGCACGTACTGAATAGTTGTCACAGAAATTATAGATAAGATATATTCAACTCTCATTTCATTTTCAAATTGATATTTGATAGAAACGAAGCTTAACTTAGTATTAGATAAAACATGTTCTTGAATAATATAATATGGAAATTAAAAATACATAATAGTGTTGGTAATAAAACGTATTTTAATTAACGATATACTTGTATTTAATAACAGTACTGAATTTTAATGTTTTACAAATTAATTTAGATGTATATTACACTCAAGGAAGATTGATTAAATTTATAAAAAGATTGAGTGCAATTAGATAATTTTTACATATATAATATCAAAAACTCTTCGTGTATAATACATAATTTAAGATAAATTTATTTACTTTTCATTTTAATACTATTTATTACTGATCATAATAAGAAATTCGATGATACATTATCTTTTGCAAATAGGTTTAATAATATTCTATTAATAAATTGAAAGCCGATTTATTTACTTAATTAATTTATTTTATTTCAAATATAACCATGAAATTATTGCATTGTACAAATATAATTTTTTTTAAATTAATTGCAAAGTAAAGACGTATAATTATATGCTAATATATAAGCAAATAAATTATAAAAGTAATTTTGTAATAAAATTCATCAACAGATTGATTCTTGACAAATATTGGATACAGATTAGTAAGAGTGATGTCGAAAACTAAGGTGTGTTGATCAGCATAACTTTATATATTTGAGTTTATTGCACCCTTCTTATCTTAGTGATACATTTTTGTATTTTGCATGCATTCATAAATCAGTGTTTCTTTTTAATCATAAATGTCGGTTGTTGCAATAAAGTTGTTCGTAAAATTTTAATACTAAGTATGATTGCAAGTTTAAGCAGAATATTTTAATTGCTCCATCGTGATTACAATATGCCATCAGCATCCAATACATCATGTGTTACCAATACATATTTATAATAAATAAATTAAAAGTCTGATTATTTATAAAATAGATAGCTTGAAACACAAGGTATTTTCAAATCCATACCAATGTTTTGTACATTCATAGAATGTTGTTATATATTGACTACGATATATTTCTTGACCGATTAAAATGTTAAGGTCTTGTTAAATTAAATTTAAGTTAAAGTTAAATTAAAGCATTGACTATATTTCATGGGTATAGTCAAAGAAATGTGAAGGTACAGAATCGATTGGCATGTAATAGGGAAATCGCTTCTTTGGCGTGTTAATTGTGACAAAAAGTGTAATCCAAACAAAGTTATGTAAAACAAAGAACTAACATAGTGGATCGAAAAATGAGGATTAAAAAAAGAAATGGTAGATCGCCTCAACGTACAAAAACGATGAAGGTAAAACTAAAGAGTAGAAAAATAATAGACAGCGACGACGAGCTTTGGTTTGTTCGATAGCGGGAAGACTTTTCAGTCCTCGCACGCTGCAATAATTACGTGACTTTGTCGATTAATTGACTCGCCAAGGCACGAAAGCCGATAGTAAACGTAGTAGATCGATCGTCTAGTGCGTGAGAAAGAAACGAGGAGGCAAGGCTGACTTTTCATCACGAAAAGTGATGAATTCAGAAAAGGGATGCACGTGTCACAAGCTCGGCGTATCTTTGTTCTTTGATTCAAAGTAACACCTTTTATGAATTCGGGTTAATTATTAGTGTTTTATAGTAAATTATTAATAGCTAACGATTTGTAAATTAAAAAAAATAAATGCCGAGTATTATTCAAAGAAATAACGATAAGATGGAATTTAGAAATTAAGATAAATGCTGATAGTTCTCATTTGGATTTATAATGGAAGTGCATTATCAGAAATTGATAGAATATTAATTTAACCTAAATATCGATATGCTTTTAATTTTTATATTGAAAATATTGTACGTTTTTTAAAATTAAAATTAGGAAATAAATACGTTCTGCATATAATAATTTAAAAGTAACCTATTTACTGTTCGAATTGACTTGCATATCTATTAGAAACAAATTAATTTTCACTTATTCAGTAGTTAATTTAAAAAAAAAATTATAAAATATTATTTGTTCATCATACTTATTTTTAAAAGGAAAGTTTCATCTCTTATGGAAATTCATGAAAAAACTTTTGAATGTTCTATAATATGTCAGAACATACATAAAATAGAAAATCACGCGAAATTCATTATTGATACGTATTTTCATTTCACATGGTTCATTTTCATTTGAATCTGTCATATGAAATCCTTCATATTTAGTTTACAAATATTTACTTACAGTAGCGATTGTATATCAAAGTATTTCAAAGGGTTAATCATAATTAGAAATTTATCGCTTAATACGGAAGTACTAATGCTAGAATACAAGAAACTAGGTCGTTTCTCTTACACATAAATTCTGAAAAATGAACGCAACTGTAAGTACGTAATAAGAGTAAAGGAGGCTAAACGTCTTGAGCGAGAACTCTTATCTTCATTGAATGAAAGTAGAACGCGATTAATCAGTAAATGAAGAAAATAAACTTTAATGCATACCCCGCCGTACCCAACAAAACTTCTTTTTCTGTCTCTTTTCTCATTTGACAGTGTATCGACTTATACTCATGAGTGATATTCGTGGACACAAACAGAAACGATCCTAGTCCACAATATTATTTAAAAACCACGCCAATTCTTCACTAAGTTAATCGTATTTGTTATAGTCGATTCTTAAAGATGCTGTAAGCATACTACTCAACTTTTATTTTAAACTCTTAGATATTTAGCAGGATAAAATCGTATACAATTTTATTTTCTTTCTTTGAAATTCCCTCTTGCCTTTCAAATTTAATCGTTAGTTCTATAAATTTAATTTTATAAACTTGGTCTTATAAAATACAGAGCGATATTCTAATTCTAATACTTCGTAATATCCATGTTGTCATTACATAGATTAAGTTTACGTTTATTATAATATTTTGTAATTTTGTAGGCTTGTAAATACTTCTGAACATATTATTCTTTTGGTAAAATTTTATTGCATTACTATATATACGATTACTACGATTATATTCCGGTAAATGTTGACTAAAAAATCTTAATCTTTAATACATAATTACGAATATATAATATTATTATTAAAAAAATAATATTCTTTCTTTTAATATTTGTATTTCATATTCGATTCTGATTTAATGATATTATTGATTTTCTTGTTGATTCTGTTCTTATTATTTTGTCAAAAAAAAACTTAACTTCTATTAAAACGATTAAATTCTGTATTTATGTAGTTCTAGCTTTTAACACATTTTCTTCTGTATATTATTGTAAACAACTTTATATGTATATATTTTAGTATATTTATTGAACAATAGATTTTTTAAATGATAATTTATAAACTTTTATTTTTAATTCAATTTCAATAAATCTAAATGTGCCAATTAATATTCCAAAATACAAGAAATGAACCAAGTCTGTACTTTTTGTATAACTTGCGAAAAAGATAAATCAAAATAGGGACAATACTGATAAATGGTCAAGGTAATAAATACCACAAAAGGAAAAGAACTTACAATTTACATCATCGTTTATCATTAAGATGTTAGTAAAATGCTCCACGTTTGAAGATACATATCTGCCTGGATTATACTTATAATACCATTTATTCATATCACAATAACAGAATTATATAGAATTCTAATTAAAATATATGTAGATTTAATATACAAAAAGGCATTTTAACTTTTGACTACCAATAGAAAACTAACGATACTTTAGAAATTTATATTTGATAGATAACATATTAATAAAGCTTGTACTAGAGTAGGTTATATTAAGTTAGAGCAAGTTTATATTAAATTTAAATGAATTTTACATGAAAAAAGACAATAGAGTAATTATGATTATACAAAAAATAATTTTTTTATGTTCAAGAATTATTATAATAATTATTTTAATGAGATACGTTATCAACTAATGGTAGATGTCGTCAGAGACGTAGCCCTTTATAGTTAATAGAAAAAAGTAATTTGTCAAAATTACATACCATACATAGTCATAATTAGGCAATGATTAGCTTTGAATAAAAGTTGTAGATCATCGACGGTATTAAATGCATTTTTCAGCTGCGATCATTTGTCATCTAAGAAAAGCTCGCGACTTTTCGCATTCATGCTCTCATTATCTTGACGAAGGCTTGAGTGGAATACATCGATCGTCCATGATACGTAATCGACCTTAAGATGATTCTTTAAGGATCACTCGTTCGTGACCGCAGGAACGTATCCTAACCATCAATACTTG
This sequence comes from Wiebesia pumilae, assembly GCA_018907045.1. Classification (NCBI taxonomy): domain Eukaryota; kingdom Metazoa; phylum Arthropoda; class Insecta; order Hymenoptera; family Agaonidae; genus Wiebesia; species Wiebesia pumilae. Next base: position 9,727,836 of record JACCHZ010000116.1, read on the forward strand.
GCGAACATTCATACTTTTTAAACGAGGATTTCATTTGGTTTAAGTAATTTTCTACGAATTCAAATATTCGCTTGAATATTAAAAGTATACATATATTTTGAATACATATAACTATTTAAAATTTTCTTTCAAAGAATGATTTTTTAGAAGTTTTATTTTGAAAAGATAGCAATTATATATAATTCAAGAGCAATTATATATAATTCAGTTGCACCATATTAAGATCTCGTATTTTCTTTGCAGTATCGAGTAAAACTAAAACTGTGCATTCCTTCACGTAGTCTCTGATATTTTTGTAACAGTTTATAAATTTTTCTTCGACTTTATTTACAATGGTTCGTATTTGAATCATAAACAAATAAATAATTTAATAATAATTAAATTTAAATTATAAATATAATAATTAAAATTAAGATCTATCCGCATAATTGTTTTTTAATATGGTTAAAAGTAAGGTGACTGACAAAAATATATTCGAATAGTATATGAGAAACACTTTGAAGAAAATTTTTCCTATGAAAGAAACCTTCTTTGTATATGCAATGATGAATCTATTTTTTACAATATTACGTTCATTGGAATATCTGTTGAAAAAAGAACGAATTTTTTACTGTGCTATTTTGAAATATATTTTTAAATATTACTAAGCTTAATTAAAAAAGTTTTAACAGTCTTTTTAATACGGTAGAATGACTAATAGCATTTTTTGACAAAAAGAGATTGTACTTTTGATAATTATACATAAAAGTTTACACTTTTTATTTTTAAAAAAAGACTCTATTTTTATGCAAGTTGTAGAATAAATATAACCATTTAAAAATTTATTTTATTACATTTAAATAATTACGTCTATCGGAGTATCTTTATTTATTAGAAAAATCTGTAATCATGCCTATTACTCAAGTATAGTTTCTTAAATAAGCAGTAAAATAAAAATATATAGTTAAGAAAAAATTTATGTAGCCAATCTTATTCTAAGAGTATTTAAAAGGGATCTAACAAGTAAAAAGGGAAAATAAATGATGATGATGGCAGTCTGTCATTAGTTCATAAATAATAAGATACATTTATGCGTATACTACTGAAGACTAAAAAACACTACAAATCAATTTTAACTTTTCGCGGTATGAATTCATTATACTAATCGCATTATATAGACGATTTATAGCCTCCACTGTTTACTATTGATTCACAACACACGTGCTTTTTCTTATTATACACTGTAATAATTATTCCCTATATCCACGTTTATTAAATATAAAAAACTTCGTTATACTACAATTGTAAGCAGAAAAACAAAAAAGGATTTTCTAATAGTATTATTAACTTGTACAATGTCAATGACCATTCCTGTACTAACGCTATTTTTTCATTTTCCATAAATAATATTCGTGAACTTTAAAGTGAATAAAATATACATCAGATGACCAGTTAATCAGCATAATAGTAAAAATCACTTAGACTTGTCGTAAACTAGTTCAATGTCGCTCTTACATGCAATCAAATTTTTTTTTATTTGACTATCGTCTTTGAATCTGCAAGTAGTAATAAAGAAAATTGTGAAACTTTCTCAATTACTATTAATTTCACATTTAAATATATGGCCTATGTATGTACAAGTATAAGATATTACTTAAATTATAAAAAGTACAAAAAATATGTGCAAATTAACTTGCAAATAATAAAGTCACTCTATGGTATATAGTACGATAATAAGGTATATACATAGTAATATGCAAAGATATTTTTTCCTTGGAATGGTAATAACTTTTATTTTTTTACTTTATTTTTACATAATATAATTTTAATGAATGCATATAGCCTGAAACAATTATTGTACGTTATAAAGTTTTAAATTACCAAATTTAAATTGTTTAAATTATATTTATATAAATGTGCCGGAACTATTTATTTAAGTACTAAATAAACACTTTTAGTTACTTAACATTTAATTCGATCAAAGAAGTCTTTTTATTTCAGATCTCTTTATGTTTCGAAAAATTACATGATAATTCTATGAATTTTCTTGAGAAACCATTATATGAATTAATGTAAGTGTTATCATATTTCTATAATATACATTATAAATTAACTATCTATGCTTCTTTATATTATTAAAGCTTCAAAGAACGAAGATGTAACAATCGAGTATAACAATTTCATATTTTATGAATCATAATTAGCGTATTTAGTTTTAATTAATTATAATTCATATTAAATTTTTATACAGTCTTAAAGTGATTTATAAAATCGTAATGTATGAATAACTTGATGAAAGATTTAATTGAAATATTTTATGGCGAAATAAATGATTTAATATTAAGATATAAACATTTTAAGCAATTTACTTAAAACACAATGTTTTATAATGAAATTACAGTTATAATGATTTTAGCCTTACATAAAGAATACGAATCTTTCATGGTTATTTCATATAGATTTTTATATTTCTCATCAACGTATAGAATATATACATCAAATTATCTAAATTAATTTGCTAAGTTTATCCGAAATTTATCATTCTTACAATATTTATGAAATTATATTCTTAAGAAGAAAAATTTATTCTTCTGTATTATATCTAAAAATATATTAAATTTCTAGATTTACTTTATCAAATAAAATCTTTTAAATTGTCGTGTTACAATTTTTTTGTTTTAATATAATGTACTAAAATCTTACACCGCATGAAGATATTTTAGCCATATGTATTTCGTACTAACATAATGAAAGAGCTTTTATGTTTTCATTATGTATTCTATGTAAAATAAATCAATAAAAATCTTCAAAACTTTAAAAATTGAATTTGGTTTAGCCAAAATTACGAATTTGTGATATTAAATCTTACACATTAAAACTTATGTTGACATTTGTTAATATTAAAATATGGCTATTATTTTTATTTATTAGTAGTTCTTCAAGTATCTTCTAGTTTTAATAAACAAAAAATTTGTAAGTTTAGCTGTCAATTTTTCATAAAGGTACAAAAGAAGGAAACGGAACTTCATGATATCTTGTTTGTACAATATTTTACTTTCTGGTTCAAATTTCTGATCCATATTTAGAATACATGCCACGTAAGCATATCGTACCAAAATAGAAACAGTATGAAAAAGTAGTTAACAAAATGTGAGATAGATATTTATGAGATTAAGAAAAAAAATTAAAATAGCCTGTAGATATATAAAATGAAATCATTAGCAATGCACCTTTGGTAATAGGCCTAGTCGGCCGGTGCATGATGTAACTACAGGTGCTGCGTGTTCAACAATTCAATCTATCAGACGACTTGAAGGTCTCCTGGCGAGTTTTTCATTTACAAAAGTACATTCCAACATTTGTCATATCGCCTCGAGTCGACTACATAATTTTCAGTTGGTTTCACGCATCTCGCCCTGTTCACATTCTTTTTCGACTGTTGGTGCATTATCCTGTATTGTACACAATAACCGGGAAAATTAATGAACCTTCTCATTACGAGTGGATTTTACTCGAAAATTGGTACTTAACAAGAATCGGTTTTGCGCCAACTTTTAAAAATTTTTTATTTACGATTTATTGGTAATTAAATGATATACGACAAATTATTTGACTATATGAATATGTATACTTTGTAGTATTAAATTAATCAAAGTAAAAAATGAAAGAAAATTTTCAAGAACTAGATAAATTTTAAAAATATTATTTCCATTGATACATAAAATTAATGTTTGTGACATATAAATATCTAAATAAAACAAATACTTTTTTTGAATATTCTATGATTGCAGTATATTAGAAAATTTATTAAAATAATATTAAATTTTTTTAATTTGATGGTAATTCTGATAATATTATTTGTTTATTATAATTATTACCATTCATATCAACTATAAATTCACAATCCAGTTTGTTGATTTTATCATCTGTCAAATAAACCAGATGAAATATTGAAAATATGCATTCGAGGCTCTGTATATTGATTCTAATGTATTTTACGTTCAAGCATTGATAAAGGTAGATAATTAAATTGTAGATGTCATTTTTATAAAAAAGAACTCAACTATATAGATACAGATATTTTTTGATTTATACATTTATAAGAATTTCCATTACTTACAAATATTACAATACATCATAAAATATCAGTTAATAGAGGCTAAAATTTATAATTCTATTCCTTGACCCAAAGTAAGCTTAAATAAAAATACAATTAGAGTTAGTGAAATAGCTATGAGAAAGTATGTAAACATGAAATGAAGGTCATCAGTAAATGAATGTTGCCAACTAATTTCTCAGATGTCCTCTTCTATATATTTATGATGTTACTTGAAAAAGAAAATTAAGGATCACTTTTATTTGCTTCTCATTGTTTCGAATGATAGAAACTATATTTAATTGACATTATATTATATTTAAAATCCAAACACTTAATTGCTAATATATCTATTGCAGCCGTAAATTCAGTAAATTCGTAAACCCGTAAAAATAATTATAATACATTATATAATAAAGTTTTTGTATACGTGCTAACTATAATTCATGTATTAAAGCACAAAATAGAAATATGTATAGGCTATAGGCAAAATACTTGTTTGTATATTAATGTATTAATCAATGTATCTATTAATATTTAATTTAATTTTCAATATCTGCTTTACATATTTTTAATTTACTCATTAAGTATATAATCTGGAATCACCTTTATTGTTTATATATTTATTATTTGGTATTTTTAAAAGTGTGTCTTATTAAATGTTATAGACATTATTTACGGTGATTCTATATTGAAATTTATGAAAATATAATTATTCGTAAATACAAAAATTAACTAAATTAAGTAACTAAAAATGTATGAAATTTCTTCATAACAAATTTTATCTTAGCTAATCAAATGAATACTATTAATTTTTGCTATATATTGATTTTCCGTAAACTGTTTTAATTTCTTAGTCATACGACAGTTATGTACAACGTAAATTTTTTTTATTTTCTTTAGAGTTACGTACTAAATATTTACTAATAGATGAACTAAAATTTTTTAGAATTCTCATAAAAATTGTTCATTTATCATAAAATTTCTAATATCTAAGTTTTCATAAAAAATTCGATACTATATTATGTTATTTTTTAGATGCGTCCGAGCGTAATTATTATTTAATAATTATCAGTTTTAAAAGATTTTTCAGTTTATTTAGAATATTATAAGCTTTGTTATAAGTTGTTGAGATCATTTACGAATTAAAATAATAAAATAATAAAATTCAGCTTATAGCAGATAGTGAAGATCAGATAAGAGGTAGACTTACATTTTTATTGCATTTTATTCGTCGCTTTAAGCATTAGTAAAAAGATACCATTAAGAAAGAACAAAATATTATAATACAGTTTTATTAGAGAGTTATAGGGTAAAAAATTAAAAAATTAAAAAAAGTTCATTACTATATAAAACATAGTTTCAATAAATAACAATAATAGTAATTCAAATAATTGAATTACATACTAAAATCTCGCAAAGAGCCACAACTAACCGTCAAATCAATTTGATCTAGTATATCACTTGCATAGAAACTGATAATTTAGAGATGAGTATTGTAAAATATACACATTGATGAAAAAATGGAATGAATAGTGCGAATCTTGCGTTTAATTTACGCTAAATTACGTTTCTAACGTATTAATTTTTTGCAACTTAGAAAAAATCTCTAAGCAAATTACGCATTAACTGAATTAACAAAGTGAATAATCTTTGTTTGACTTTAATGGCGATTATGTGATCCGGTTAAAATCGGTTCAAGCTCAACCTCTATATTTATATCCAATATCTGGTTCTTCTTTTCTGCCCATTAGAATATTTAGCACACGGAATTATCCTTGAGTTTTTAAAATTTTATAAACGTTCATTATCCATTTTCGCAATTTGTACTTCATATTTTAATCAGCTGTTACTTGCAATACTGCCTAGTCGAATTAAAAATATTTGTACTATTTAATTTTGACAAATAAACATATTCGAAATAATAATAGATCAAAGTTTATGTAGTTATTTGAAAATGGCTGCTATTAGTAAATTATTAAAATAATGTATTTCTAATTCTTACACTTATTCGAAATAACAATTATATGCAATTTATCCATTATATTAAAAACAAAATCTTTCAGTACGTATGTGTTACTAAACTAGAATATTATAATGGTTATTATATTAAGTATCTAAAGTATAAATATTTAACTTTTAAAAATATTCTACTTTTAAAAATAGTAGACCATATATAAGATAAAACACTTACTAATTCACTACTAAAAATAAACGAATTATTAAGGTTTTATAAAATTGATTAAAATATTGTTTATTTTATGAAAATAAAAACAAGAAAATTCGTAAATATAAGCCACTAATGATCGATTTTATAAAGTGATAGTATATGCTTGACAGCGGAAGAAGTACATTGAAAAATAATATCAAGTTTTCAAAGAAAAGAAAAACTGTCTGTAGTTAATTCATAATGTATAAAAGTTAAATTCAGCAAGATTTCAAAATGCTGAATATTAGAACTTTTAATAAGAGTGCATGAATAGCAGATATGAAAATAATATCGCCAATATTAAATTTAATCTACTTTTTTCCCAATAAAATATTACGTACATTATATACTCGGTTATTATTATTAAAATTAATATAAAAAATTACATTGAATCCATCTTCACTATATCATTCGGACGTTTATCTCGTGAATACACAAGTACAAGGAATAAATCTAGAAAAAGTGAGTTTAATCTTCTTTCTCTATCTATCCGTGCGTCCGTCGGTTTCTCTCTCTTTCTCTTTCTCACTCTTTCTCTCTTTCTTTTAGCATAGCACCGGTCACACACGTCAAACTGATTATATTCAAGAAGTACCTTTATCGCGTGGAGGTAAACAATTGTTAAATGTTCTTTTATGCAGTACAAGAACAACGGTTTGGTGAGAAGGACACTTTTAATTATCTCGCATAAGGAGACCCGAACAGAGGCGCAAGCGAACCTTGAAAAAGTGCAGCCATAGAAGCAAGTGCCTTCCGTTCTTGTATTATTAATCGTACTGTTTCTATCTTTATTTTTCTTTTTTTTCAGCGAGTTTCTTTAATAAATCAAATCTTTGTTTTCATTTTAGTTTTTCTTATAAACATATGCATTTTAAATATAAGAATTAAACTTGAACCACGGATAGATTGTATAAAAAAAATAATTTAAGAACTTGTGCATAATTCTGGGCAAAAATAAATGTACATTGTTGTATTCATGTTTAGATTGATAATAATGCATAATTTTTATTAATTAATTCTTTTGCTAATACTTTACAAGTAATTTAATGTAAATCTTTATTATTTTAAATTTACATACTTACATTGAAAAATCAATTTCTTCGAAAGTAATAAATGCTTCTTGCTATCAGTCAAATATATTTTACATATATGAAACGTTCATGAATTATGAAATTTAAGTAATAAAATTTAATATAAAAATACCTCCTTTAATTGTAAGATTAGACCAAATAATTAAATTAAAATATAAACAAATATTAAAAAAGTATTTTATTTAGAATACATAATTACAATGTATTTTTAATAAGAATATATAATGTTTCAAAATAATAAATTAAGATATAATTAAAAGAGAAAAATGTATAAATATTTTCAAATAGTCAATCGATAATAAGAAACATTGTTAATATTATTTGTATATAAAGGATTTATTTAGATATGTGTTAGTGTATTAAATCTTGTTATATAATAGTAAATATTAAGAATTTAGTAGTTTTATATTTAGCATACTTGTACAAATATAATTAAAATTTTATATATAAAAAATTAAAACTATAAAACAGAATATCTTTAACAAAAACTGAATCAAATAAAACGAGAAATTTTTAATAAGCACATTACATTCATATTTTAACAACAGTTGAATTTTTAATAAACTAAAAATTTCCAAAGATTATCATGAAAGTGAAAATATCACAAAAATAATATAACTTAAAAAAGATATATAAAACCTAATGTTCTCTGCTATATATTTAGACAAAAGTAAATAAATTTTTTCATTTATTTTCATTTCATTTTTTTATTTATAAGTAAAAGGCTTATTGAAGATATTTCAACAAATAATGAATAAAATGTAAAAGAGATCGTATAAATAATATTCATAGAAATTGTTATTTAATTAGATACTGATAAAGTTGATGTTTGAATGTTAAAAATAATAAAATTTGATACATGGTATTGCTGATAGTGAGTATCGTTATAATCACTTGAAAATTACAGTTTTCGTATTTTAATATTTATGCACAACTCATTTATATCACTTTCTATTCCTTACAATTTAATCTCAAAAATAAATGCAATATTTTATACTTTCAACACATTTTCATATGTATTTTATGTACATCTTGTGTAGATAATAAAATATGTAAATAATAAATTTTTACAATTACCATAGTAATATAACAATTATTTTTTAGTAATGATGAAATAAAGTTACTCGATTATAAATATATCGTATCTAACCCATAATTATGAATATTTATGATGTACTCAAAGAGAGAACTTATTTATAATGATTAAAGTCAATAAATTTACTCATTGAGCATGCGACCACATATGAATTTACTTAATAATTTTTGTATTTACCTATATTTAATTTTCTTATGAAACTTCTAATTTCTTTCGCAATCATCTAAAAAAATTTTTTTTAAGAAGAGGAATATTTACGATATTCTAGAAGGACTTTTCACTTACTATCTTACCATTATCACCAAATTTTTTCACAGTGTTAAATTTAATAATTATTGAAAAAAATATGTTTGCGTTTAATACATATAAATGTAATTTTTTATTTTAGATCTTACAATAAATCAATTATTTGACATTAAAATTTATCACTTAAGTGAAAACGCCATGTATTTGGATGCCTAATCGTAAATCTGTTGAACATTTTAAAGCATAAATTTACATCCTGAATTACATTATTTTACACGTAAATTAATGAATAGATTATCAAGAAAATACTAAAAACAATGCTTTGATTTTCAAAAGAATCTCTTAAAGAATCCCTCTGTTTTATATGATATTATATCCAAACAAAATATTCTAAATTTAGTCTGATAATTCAAAAATACAGCTACACAATCAATAGCTATTTTCAAAAAATAATATTTGCCAAAGGCACGTCATTGATTTTAAATGCCGTAGTTAACTTTAAAGTACCTAAATAAAGTTGAATATGTATATAATTAAATTTTAAAAATACTTAACTACACTTTAATTTAGAAAAATCACAACTCATTTTATATTGATAATATGAAATATAAAATCTTTTATATCTTCATTGCTGTACAGAAACTTAAATAAGTATAAACCTTGAAATAACCATTACGACCTCGTCTTTCAATAAGTCAAGTATAACACGAAACAAAAAGTATTTCCTGAAAAGTATTATCGATTATCATCAATTATCAAGAAAAATAGATGAAGAGGAAGTTGCAATAGGGATACTGTTATTTGGAGTGATTAATTGAAAAATTAGAGAAAATTTAAAATGATGTCACAGAAAAAAAACACTTTTAGAAAATTATCTATTATTCATTTTTCTATCTAGTTTAAAAGAACAGGATTCCTTTTGCTACGAGCTAGTCAGTGCAGGCTCAAAACATACAATCACATATTTTAATGAATTATAGCAAAAGATAACTTCAGAAAAATCACAAATGAAATTTATAATAAGGATAAAGAAGATTTGAATTTATAAAAAAAGCATGTACCAATATACATTTAAATTAATTCAACTATTTTACTTATGCATACTCGAATTATTTTACTAAATTCACGTTCGCCAATTACATATATTTTTGTTAATTATATCAGTTAAAGCAATTTTTATGAACTCCCCGGATTTTTAAATAAATTACATATATATTGATCAGTAATAATTAAAATTAACAATAAAAATTAAAATTTGTTAAAATAAAGCAAATTTTACTGACATTAAATCATTAAATTATTTTTTTATTAAGTAAAAATAATGAAATTCACATTCTTCTAAACAATATCTTGATACAGATAAATGAAACTCTGAAATATTTCGTTATCCCTAACATAATAGACAAAATATAATTTTACTAAATTGGTTCTATTTTTCCAAGTCCTAAAGGTATTTTAAGATACATACAAACTTTAATTTATCGTACAATAAATTCAGCTTTATATAGTTGAATCCCTACAGTTTAATAGTTTAATAAAAATACATAATAATTTTTTTTTGAATATTCTTTATTGTTTTTAAATGTTCAGATTAAGATATGAATTCAATATTAAAATAGGCATGATTATTAGAAGTAATTATTAAAAGTGAAAACATTTTTTAGGGGCTATTAAATTTTTCTTTTTTCATGAAAATAATCCTTTAGCATGCGGAAAGATAGTCAATTTGTTAATGAAAAATGAGAGGGCATAAATGAAATTTATTTATTTAATGAAACGACCTAGCACTCAACGAGTAATAATAATGGGACTAATAATGCAGAAAGCTAAGAAACATCTACGAAAGCAAATTTATTAGCACTACATGGAAGGAGAGTTAGGATAAAAGAATTTTTAGAATAAATAAATTATTTAGAATAAAAGTTAAAGCACCAATTAAAAAGTCCGCTCTCCATCTTTCAATATAAGATACTTGGACTAAAAGACTAATGGCACTGGGTATATAAGTAAAGCGATACACAGGAGAATCGGTTTCTGAAATCAGCTCTAAGAGCACCCCTATGCACGTTTCAAGGAAACGAGAATCAAAAATAATTAGCTCACGCTGAGAGTCGTACGAGCGAAGAGCGTAGATTGGCTATAAAATAAACGACCTGTTGATTAGGCACGCGTTCGCGTCGACGTTAACGTAGAATACCACTTCCATCGTAATGAATTGTTTTGCTCGTTCAATAGTGCGCATGTAAATTATGTCGGCATTTAAATAACGTAAGCCATATACGTGGGCTCGCCCTTCTTTAGTTTTAACTTTTCTCATCGGTCGGAGCGTTTGAATAAATTTTAAGATTTCGACTATGGTTTTCAATCCTGTAGTAAAGTGTACTATTAAAGAAAGGAAAAAAAAATAGAAATGTCTTTCATTATTTATATATTATGTCAATGATATAATAGCGAATCAGTAATGAAATCAGAAATGCACGAACGTGGTTTACCAACCGAAATAAAAATATTTATAACATAAATATATTTCAGACTTAAATGATAAAATTATATAAATATTTATATAAAAAAATAATTAAGAATTTGTATAAAAATCACAAATTTATTTAATAATAACAGGTAATTTATCCGGAAATTTATCGCCAACAAAAATGAAATATTTCAAACAACAAATGATAATGTTGTTAATATTTTTTTTTGGATTAATAAAGAAATCTACTTTTTGAATTTTGTATTTTTTAGCTTGCATAAAACTTCAAATTTAATGAAAATAATAGTTCTGATACCTCACTTACAGCTAATAGTTATTTTATCGATTTATTGCAATCATTATTTCAAATTATAAAAAATAATCATCTAGTCTATATAAAAATAATCAAAAAGCTACCTCATTTAAAAATAAACAGAGGAGGATTAAATAAAAAAAATATTTAATTAATATAAATAAAAAATTTTGAAAACCGACGTATCTAAATTAGATAGTATATTTAAAGATCTTCCTTCTCTGATAGAAGCAGTAATTATTTCAAGTTTCGGCAATTTCAATTCGTTTCGAGAAACAAACCATAGAGTATGAATGATCGATTAAAAGAAATTAATGATTTTCACGCCACTTTTAAACATTCCTATATTGTCTAATTTAAATAAACAATTGAACTGATTCGAAAAATAAATAATAAATTACTGCTTTTAATGAATTAGTATTCGCTTGATAAAAAAAATTCGAAAAATAAATACTTTTTAATTGTGTTAATATATATTTTTTAAATATTTAAAAATAATTTTAAATTAAAAATTTAAAAAAAAATACAATTAATTATAAATTAATATAATTTTAATTTGTCAATTAATCATGTCATTAGTTATAAATAAATATAAGAAATATAGATTACATTTTTAATTTTTGTTCGTTTCCTATTTCTTAATAAAACAATAATATTTCATGAATATTATTACATTGTATATAAGTAAAATATAAAACATTTTATTATATGGAATAATATTTTTCCCCTGTTAATCTTAAATAATATAATATAGTATTAATTAGAAAATTGATTAATATTAATTAATTAATATCTCGATTAGATTAGATTAAAATCAATTAAATTAAATTAGAATAAGATTTGTTATGAAAAGAATGTTTAACGTTGTACTCCCGTACATTATGTTCAATTTATAAAAACCATTCATTATCATAGATAAAATGTATATTTTTCAGAATTTTAAAATTATCGACTACTTATATTTGATGAAATTATTGCAATCACTTTTCATAAAGTCAAGATAACACAAGATAATCGTAGAAATGAAAATGCAATTGGATTTTTGGATCGAACATAAAATATTTCCCGTATAAAACGAATTATAGAATCGAGATCAAAGGCATATTAATTATGACAATTCCAACGTGTGAGTGGCTCCGACTCACTAGTTTTCGAGCATTAGAGTCACGGTCATTTTCTGAAAAAGTGAAATTAGGTAGCGACTTTTTCATTGACTTATTGTGTGTAATGCCATACATTTTATATACACGGATAATGCACACCTTAGCAACCAACTATTTTTAACGCATAAAATGATCTTAAGCAAGTGACTAAGTTAAACATTGATTAAATTCATTTATTTTAAAAATTGTTTGATTAGAATATATTATATATGCATATTTCTGTATTTATTTCATAATCGATTTGTTTTCAACAGTCTGCTAATAAATCTTTCATGGAGAAAAAGAATTTACTAAATTCTGCTTATATAATCCAATGAAAAATTTAATGCAGAATTATTTATTTAATGTGAAATCTAGTTTTCGTTTTCGACATCAAAGAAACGATAGTTACTAGTGTGAAATGCAAAACAACAAATAAACCAATCTTTTAAAAATTGACTATTAGGATTGCAAATGTATTCATTAAAACACAACCGAAAAAATAAAACAGAAACAAATTTAAAATGTGTTATATGATAACAATAGAAGGAAGTCTTCTTCCGTAGTTCTGTATTCGATAAGCACGAAAAGGATAAGAGGGAAAAAGCAAAAGTACAAACCTCCTGTCGACTGGGAGGTCTAGAAGTTCGGGCACTTTGCACCAATGCTCCTCGGGCACGAGAGTGATGAATATCTGAGAAAAGTAGACCCAGGCGACATAGAATGCAAAGGGTATCATGAGGCAGAAGAGGATCTTCTGATACGTGCCGAACTCGCCGACGTACGGCAGTAGCTCGTCGAAATCCACGTCCGTGTCCTTGGACGGGACGATCTTGGGGGGTACGGGATCCTCAAAGGTCGGGTCGAGCACTCGATTGACAACGACGCGCGACTCCTGCTGTGGCTCCTCGGACACCTTGCTACCGAACTTCTCCTGGGGCGGCATCTTACCCAACTTTCGGGCTTCCTGGATAAACATGCCCGTTCGCGGGCTCACGACGGTCCAGGACGCGAGTCTTTCTAACGTACCGTGACAATAAAACTGGAAACGCGTTCAACCGCGTGGCTACCTATATAGCCGTCGTCTAGGAAATCCTCCGGCGCTCCCCTCCTCACCTACCCCGCCGCCTACTTCAGGTTTTTCTCGCAGCGTTTCTTTGGAGGCGTGCGCCGCTCGCTGCACATTCTCTCTCTCTCTCTTTCTCTCTCACTCTATGTCTGAGTTCGCGGGGCGAACCAAGGTGTCGTGGAGAACGGCACACTCTCCCTTTCATGCGAGGCCTAAGTACGAGAAACGTGACACTGTTCCGTCGGCTGCCCCTCAGGACAGACTTGCACGATGCACCTGAAGGGATTTCATACATCGGTGAACGTATGTTTATGTTAAGCGCGAAATATGGCGAATATCTCCGTTGCGGTATGTAATAAGACGAAACAGGCGTTTCTTTCAAATATATCTCGAAATTACCTATAAAATAAGAGCAACTATCGTGAAGTTTTTATAATCTTGGGAAAATATTAATATACACTTTGAATAGCAGGTGTTTTCTCAATCTGAAAATAAATTTAATTTATTTTTATGAATTTATTTATATTTATATGAAACATAAAATTAACTAATCGTTTTCTGTGTGCTTTAAATAAAAAACAGTAATTCTAGAAACTCGAATATTATACTGAACCGATTGAATTCAATTTTAATTTTTCTGCCGTTCTTTCGATTATCTGGATTATTTTTTCCTCGACGAGTAATCAAAGTTATCACAACATAAAATATTTACACAATTATACGCTGTATTTCCAAAAACTTTGTTACTTTTTTATATTTGCAGTTCTTAATCACTTGGGCAAACGAACACTGGGCTTAACATATGTGCCTGTGCAATTCGTCTGTGTAAAAAAGTTTACTACATTAACTACTTTTTCAAAATGTCAAAAATGGAAACTTATTGCATGTATTATTCGAATTACATATAAAGCTCTCTGTGCGCTATCATCTAATTAAGTGATAAGAAAATTGATAGAAAATGCAAGCACAATTAACATGTACAACATTGAATCTTTTTGTCGATTCAAATTCTTTTGAAAGATTTATCTCTAAGCATGCATACGAATTTTTTCGTATTCTTGAATTTGAAAAGCAAAAAACATGCGCAAAAATAATAGTTTTGTCTCATTAATATTTTAGATAAAATATTATAATGAACGTGTCGATGAATTACTTTAAAAGTCTTTATAATATTATTTTTTGTATTATTATGTAAATAGGTACACAAATAAATTATTAAAAAAATTTAAATTTAATGAACAGAATTTAAATTAAGTTTAAATTAAACAACAACTATTTCTTACATAAATAAAAGCTTTAGTCTAAAATTTAATTTTAATGTACATGTATCTATTTTTATATTACAATGGCTATATTTGTATATTTATTCTGAATCATTTTATACTTATTATTTATTTTATCTTAGGGATCATTATATATATTATGTCTTCATTAAAGAAGTTTTCATTAAAGAAGTTTATGATTATATAATAATTGAACTTTATTATTTATATTGCTATCTGTTCGCACAATCATTTATATTAAAATTAATTAATAAATTTATTATATAAATTAATAATAATAACTTTATTGCAAATATATTTTTTATAAAATATTCTTCATACTATTTCTTCGTGGAATTCGATTAAAAATTTACTAATCGTTTGATTCCATAAACATAATAATGAACGTAAAATAGTATATTTATAAATTCATGGCTTTGAAATTTTGAACAATGTTATCTTGCATACAGTAATTGTAAAACATTTTAATTTGTTCGAAAATTTTGCAATTCCAAAAAATCATGTAACACTTGATATTCGTAATAGAATATTTATTAATATTCATACAAGTTTTTAATTTTTTTCTCAGCTTTCTCAAATTGAAAAAATTCATCAACTCATTTAACCTTAAGCTTTATTCGATACAAGAGCAATTTATAATTAGTAATATCCAATTTAAAGACATTTTCATAAACATTAAATATGAACTAAAGTTAACTCACTTTTATAATCAATATTTAGAATGAATTATTGTTTATATTATATTAAGAATTTATTATACTTTTCAGCATTTATTTCAAAATAATACAGAATTCAGTATAGTTACGGAATGTTTTAGCAAAATTTAATAGTAAAGAATATTCATGACATTTGTTTGAATAAAATATTTTGACAAATTTTGTAAGATTATATTTTAATTAGTTTAATTTACAATTTAATTAGATTTTAGAATATTTAAGAATTACAGTATTATTTGGAATATAAATTGAAATATATAGAAACTACAATTTTAACTGTATATATGCAGCTATATACATATAGTTATATATATAACTATATTTTCATTATTTAAATATTAAATGAATAAAAACATTTTAATTAAGAAACGTATTTTAAACCGATAATTGTATGAAATATTAAATAACAAGAAAATACAAATATTTAAAGTTGAATTTTCAAATAATAATACGTCTGCTATGTAATACATAATTAAATAAACTTTAAATTAATAACTCTAAATGCCTAAATATTATTATTATTGGTAATAATATTATAAAAAACTCTCATGTTCTTAATTATCTAGCTAAACTTTACTTATGAGTTTAGTAATTTATGTGCTTTATAAATTATAAACCCATTTTTTTAATTGCTTTTCTTTCTAAACAAATTCGGTGATAACAGTTTTCTGCAGCAATTATCCTAATTACACATATGAAATACTTATTATTTATTCATAAAATTATTGAACTATTTAAAGATGGAAATATATAAAAATCATAGATATGGAAAATTAAATAAAATAAAAAATATTTCAATGATTATAATTTAACATAAAAAATTATGTGGTCTATAAGTCATTATTAGAAAAAAATTAATCTGATATTTATTAATAGATTAGTGAATCGTTAATAAGTGTAAATTTACTTAATACAAACCTTTAATTAACTATATGTCTAGGTGTAAAATAATCATCTATAAATATTATAAAAAGAATTATCTTCTTTCAAATACTAAAGGATTTATGCAATAAAGAATAAAAATGAAAATTATATTTTTTTACATATTCCATTAAATTGATTCATATTATACATATTTGGCATATTTTTTATGAATATTAATACATATTAAAAATGTTTAGAATAAGAGTCTTAGCTAATTCACCTAGTAAAATTTGCAAGCGAATATAAAATTTCATATTTAATTTTCATTGCGACGTAAAATCACAATATGTATATATAGCCACACACACGTATATATATATATATATATATAGCTACAGAAACAATCTTCGTACCACTTTACAATAGACGTATATCGAGAGATCAAATCAATTTCTCACGATTCATGCAATTGAAATAAATTAATGGAATAAGGGATAATTAGTGAAGTCTAAATGTTGTGAGGCTCTCAAAATTGTGCGATTATCCTTAAGTAGTAGAAGATATAGATGATATTATATATGAATTGTACGTGCCTTGCATACTCGAAAATTAATTACATACATTATAAAGTTCATTGTACAAAATATGGAATTTATATTTCCCAAAAATGTATAACAGAACAGAACATTCTGAAATATGTTGTGGCAGAAATTAAATTATAATCAATATTTTTGTATTTAAACCATCAGTATCGGTTTTTTATAAATATTCGTGAAACCCTAATTATTAGCTTCTACTTTAAAAAATAAATATTAACCCTATAGGATAGGTTAAAAATATGTAAGAATTTTTAAAATGTTATATTTATTTGTAAATCTTAATTTGAGTTCATGTAAGACTTTCCGAAACAAATTATTTTAAGAATTTATAATAGATTGATATAACTATGTCTATTCAATATTTATACTTTATTTTTTATTGGCATAATAATTAGAGACCTAGTTTCTTTCAGATAGAATATTTTTACGTTCTATATACTAAATATCATTAATATTAATAATTAATATTTTATAATTTATTAATATTTATAAATTTGTAAATTGATATAACAACTAATTTCTTTGATTAATTTGTAAGGCATATTTTACTTTATTCTTTATTTTTTAATTCCAATTGAAAAAAATCCTAAAGAAACATTTGGTTAGTGATAAAAAATAATTACGATTAAATTTATAAACTACCTTTAGTGTAATTTATTTAAAATTAAAAAAAAATTATTATTTTAATGAATATCCTGCATGTAATTTCTATTTTAAATAAAAAATAAAAAGCTTTTTTATAAAATCATATTCTTAATAATTTAGCAATCGAGTTTGACATAAACATCTTGTTAATAAAATTCTCAACTAGGCCACCGCCATTATTTAAGAAAATTGGGTCAATGTTTTACCAACTTTTAGCACCTGTATGGCATATTATAGTCACGTAAAGTAGCGCGATTACTCGAACAAAAAATCGAAGAGATGTGTAGTAGACTAAGGTGAAGGAACAAGTAATTTCTTGCAGTTGAACGCATTTATAATCAATATTATGTTTTCATATTATTATCAATAAATCGCTACTCATTCTGCAAATAAGAATTTGTTTTCATCCAAGGAAAATTAAATTAACAGATATCTCAACTTTGATCTCAACTTTGATATTAATTTTAATTATTAAATTACACGTATAAAAATAAAAAATTTTATAAGAATATTTATTTGTCTTTAAACTTATACAATAATATTTCTTTTTTAATAAATGAGTAATCATAATTAATTGCTTTAATTCAAAACGTAAATATGTCAAATTTATTTTTGCACATAATATTTCTCTTGTCAATTATGAGTTTACCATTTGAAAATAAATAAGAATTATACATACATTACTACCAGCTAAGAATTTTGTCACCAACCTTATAATAAAAATCTAAATGAAAATTAATTTCTTAAAAAAGAAAAAGTAATTTTAAAAGAGTAATAAAGAAAATAAATTTTCCAAATTATAATTTAATCTACCGTTAATTTTTTATAATGTATCAACCAAATCTACAGTAAAATTTCTTGTACATTGATTCATCCAAGCATAAATCAGTGGAAATATTAGCATGATCAGAAAAACTTCTTATAAATATAATCTAAAATAATTTCTTATTTAATTTACTCTTTTTAAATACTTTTTAATTTCATAAAGTTTTTATTGAAAAAATTTATTATATTAAGTAAATTAAAACAAAGATATAAATTTTAACAGATAAAATGATAAAACGTTCTTTATACCTTATATGGTTGTTTGATAGTACTTCTTTTTATTAGTTTTTTGGAAAATGTTGAAAAAAATCAAATATTTCAAATGAATATATGAAAAGTAAATCCAAAATAAAAAGAAATTATTTTAAAAAAAAATATTTTCTTGGAAGCAAATATTTCTATTTTCTGTATGACATTCTTTAACTGACATCAGATATGCGTAGCTAAATTTTTTTATAAATGAAATTATAATAAATATTGGCACATGATATATCATACAGCTACATTCGTTTACGTTTCACAAATTTTATGTTAAACGTCTCATAAAACTTATTACTGTGAATTTGTTAAAAATATTAACTTAATTATAAAATCATTGAAAAAACTTAAACCAATTTGCAGTAAGTTCATTACCAAACTAACGTTTTATGTAAACTTCAAACTTTTAATTTATAAACTCACAATTTTTTAGAACATCATAAAGCCAATTTTTATGATGAACTATATATTTTATAGCTTTATCCCAACGAAAATTATTCTGTTTCCAATCATTTGATTAAAAAGAAAGACGTGTAATGTTAAATTAGGTAAATACAATAAATAAAAATATTATATTCAAAATCATAATACATTGTTCTACTTTGAAAAAAGGAAGTAACTTATTTTATATTATATATATATATATATTACTTAGACAATCTAGTTTGTCTAAGTAATTAAATATTTAAAAATTATACTTTTACGTAGATTATTAGTAATAGTCCTATATGCATATGCATAATTGAAATAGGAAATTACAAATTAATTTATTAAACATACATTATTAACTGAATAATTATATATTAAAAACGTTATGAAAAAAGATTTCTAAACCAAATTTATTATTATAAAATTATTTATTATTTATTATTCTATTATTATATTACATTTTTGTATGAATTACTTTTCTGTCAGCTCTATTACTGTATATGTACCATTTTTGTAAATAGATAGTCAATCATTAATAAAATATTTCTTCAAAATTTTGATTACACTAAAAAATTTGCAAAATATTTATTATTAATGTTTTTTAAATTTAAATATTTAAGTTTTTTAAGTTTTAAATATTAATATTTATTGTTTTCTTATTAAAAAATATGCTTGAGTCCCATAAACAGTATTCAAGTTTATTATTCAAACTTTCAGTTTTAATTCCTTGATAATTAAATAGCCATCTTATACATACATAAGAGATCTTTAATTATCTTAAATTGAATAATCAATATCAGTAACAGCAAATATCATATCAATATTTGTGTAATATTATCCCTTGATATTAAAATATACAGCTAATTAAAATATATTATAATAAATGCAAAGTTATAAGAAAGTATGACATTCATGAATAAATATATATTAATCAATCAAAGACTTCCCGAAAACAGATAATTTAATTTAAATAATCTGTTCTTTATTTTTATCTTAAATAAATAAACCAAAAAATTTTCCCTAAATAAATTTTATATTAGAAATGTTACTTAATAATATTTTTACTAATAATTCAATCAATATACCAAATAATTTGTCTTTTATCTATTCCTAAACTAAAAATATTACATTACTTTTTCTGATATTATTTCTATTATTTAGTTTAACAACTATTATAATATTTATGTAACAATTTCTGTAATATATATATATATATATGGATATAGATATCTAGAATTTTAATAAAAATATATATTTATGTTTAGATGAAACTTTAGGAACTTTCTTATTATATAAAAGCAAAAAATTATTATTAACCTAATTTAATATTGAAAAAAATATTTACAGTATTACTATCACTTTAATAATTAACTTTTCGATGAACAATTTTTTATAATTACTAATCCAATGAGAGAAATTTGGTTCTCTAAAGTATATTTAAACACTATTTTCTGTAACTATATAGAGTATATTTAAAGAAATTTAATCTTATATATCAATATTTAAATTTCCTTATATTAAGAGGGGTGATTAAAATTAAATGAATACGTAATATTTAAAGAAATTTTAGTGAATATTTAATTTCAAACAAATAGGATCAAATTCTACAATATATGGAATGTTATGTGATATGTAATTCATTATTTGTCATTAATAACAATACTATGAATTTTTATATTACAAAACTATTATTAAACATCATAAATATTAGATAAAATAAATATTTATTTGTAGAAAGTACTATACTTTAATACAAAAAGTATTGTATTTTAAGATATATCATAAATATTTCAAAGTATATTATAAATTACAGTTACATTTTTTAAAACTATAATGTAATAGCAAATATAATTATTGATTATTAATGACAATAGTGAAATAGAAATAGTCCATCAGTTTCTTTTACATTCTATTATTAAGTTTATAGGACACGTTACAGTAATACTTGCTGATTTTTTCAAATTTAAATAAAAATATTTTTAATAATTTTTAAATATTTTGTTTTTTCTGCAATGTTATTAAGAAATTAATTGTAAATAACTTTTCATACAATTTAGATGGTTTATAAAATAAGTGCTGAACTAGAAATAATCTATTTTTATGGAAATTGATTAAATAGCTACTAATTTAATCTTTAAATTAATGCTTTGAATTTCACTAGATCTATTCATGAATCGGCTACTTGTGTAACAGATATTATGATATTAATAAATTACTTTTTTCTCTTTCAAGATGTTTTATACCTTAAAAGTACCGTAAGATCTACTAATAATGATTCCAAAATAAAATTTAATTTTTTAAATTTTATAGATTAATCATATTTATAAATAAAAAATAATACTATAATATAAAAATTTTAATTTACATACTTTATACTTTATGTATTTAAAGTATTTATCAAATAGAAGAATTTGTAACAATAGAATTTCTAAGACTTCATGCTAAAAGAAAAACATTTTATACCTGTGTACTTCAGTATTATAAGTTATAAATAAATTCAGCTAAAATATATATTAATTTTCATTATAATAGAATATTAATAACATTATAATTTGTATGAACAATATATTAAAGTAGAACAAATAGATTTATAATAATTTATGTGAAATCATTATATATGCATCTAAATAGCGGTAATTATCCGCATATCGTATATTTCGTTATTCAACATTGTTATAAAAATTTATCGAAATATATATATTTTAATAAAATATGCTTAGATGATAGAAAAATGTATCGAAACTTATCTTACTAAATTATAATTAAGAATCATTGTTATTTGTTGAATTTTCGAAAAATTCAAAAAAATTTCGTGATTTGTGCATGTAATTTTCTTTATACAGTATGAGTAGTGATATTAAAAATACTTTTCTATATGTTCTAACTAAAGAACCAAGTACAAAACTTAGTTTATCATATTATCTATACCGCACCGCTTTATAATCCATCTCTATCCAGCTTTTTGCGTTACTAGAGAATATTGATATGACGGGTTAACGGAAATTGTACATTTCACTTCCTATATGATTTTAATGAGTTGCGATCTTACTAAAAGATCCAGCAACATCAGTATAGAAGACCGACCTTCGGGGTGAATGGTAAATATCACGTGCAATTATTGAAAAGGATGTTTGTAGAGAAGCAAGAAAAGGTTCACTCGGTATTTCGCTCAACTTTGTGTATCTGCACCTGCAATTTACTTGAACGTACATAATTTTCTTCCTTTGTGCGAAAATTCTTGCACATAGCTGGTTACTTATTTAAATTTTTTTTTCCTTTTCATACACACTTAGATATTAATTGTACTGATCATAAAGAAGATAGGCTAATATTTAATGAAAATACTATGAATTAATTAAGCTCGCAAAAGTGCATTATGACTAATTTGTTCTCTTGCAAAGTGGACTGAATAGTTTACTGTGATGTGATTTCAATTAGAATTTTATGTATTAGCGTTTGAGTTTAAAAAAGTTAATAAATATTTTTAAATATATTAAATATTCAGCAAAATTAATTTAAATATCAATAGAAATCTTTAAAAGAAAAACACGACTATTTAAATGTAATTAACGATTTTAAAAACATAAAGTACATATGTTCTTCACCGCATATTTTGTTGACTCTGTGACCAATTTTAATCTTTTATCTAGTTTTTTAAGGTCATGTGTACTTAAAATTTAAAAAAAAAGATTCAAAAATCATTTTTTTTTTCTTAAAGTATAATAAAATATCAAGCATAATTGCACAATCATACATCTAGAGAATATCTAATTAAATTTTAAACTAAATTTGTTCGATTCAAATAGATCATATTCTGTAAAATAAAAAAATTTAACGATTATATATGAACATCACTTCAAATTTTAAACGCGATTTTCTCTAAACGATATTTTCAAAGTCTATCTCAAAGAGTTTTTAAACAAAATTGAACCTATCAACCTGAAATTTGGATACTTTTTCTAATATTAAATGGTATTTTATTGAATGTTTTTTTTTCTGGATTATATTTTCTAATCTAAAGAAAAGTAATTTTTTCTACAGTTTTCACTGCATTCATAATTTTTATTTCATATATTTACAAAGTATAAGTATATCAAAGACAAAGAAAATATATTCAGATCTGATAATAATATGCAAAATGTTGAAAGTTATGAATTCAATTAAAAACTCAATAAGGGCGACGCATTAAAATTGCTAAAGAAAGTTTCTAGCACGCAAACAAATCTCTGTTTTTTTTGGAACAAAGAATTGCAGAAATTTAACATCCCTATAAATTTTCCTATGTGACATTTGTCGAGATTACTAGCTGAAACGAAGAAAATGAAATTACTGTTTTAATTATAGATTCTTCAAATTTTTATAATGTTCCTCATAGTTTTTAATCTACTTTGTTAAAGTTATATACGTTTTAATTTTAAACTTGAAAAACATTCAGAATAAAATGTATTTTTTTTCAAATATCGATTTTCGAGCGTTTAGTTTTAATAAAAATACATCATTATTATTTTATATTATCCTAAGTATTTGTTACAGAAACAAGAATTTCTTTATTAAAAATGAAAATTATTTTATATTACATTATTCTCCTTCACAATGAATATTAGAGAGTATAACTAGAAAACGAGATGTAAAAATCTATTATTTTTACTCTAATTAATCTACAAATTAATTAAGAATTCAAATATATTATATCATTTACAATCGTTGATTATATAGACTACTTCATTAGTTATGTTATATTAAAAATATTATTCATAAAACATGCATTGTCAAAAATTAATATATTAAATTAAAAAAAAAATTTTATAAGATATATTAAAACTTATACTAGATAGTTATCGAAATATAAATAACTATCTATTGAAATGTTCTTTCAGTAATTTAAATGTATATTATGAAATGTCTAAAACCAATATATTTTTAGTAAAATATTAAGGAATTTTATTATTTTAATAATAATATAGCTTACGATATTTTTTCAATCGTAATATTATGAAGTATTATTAAAGTGACTAAACGCATAATGTTTTTAACATTATGCGTTTATATTTATATTCAGAAAGAAAAATATTATACATAATTAGCCTAAAAATTACTTTTACTCTAGAAAGTCTTGAATTGATCACATTTTTAACATTAATTAACTTAACTCCTCTAGAAACAAGTCTTTCATTCCTTTTGTATGAAAAAATAAATAAAATGTAATTCTCAAGCTTTCTTTATGAATCACTTTTTAAAACGTATGCAAATAAATAGAAGAATCTGTATAAAACAAAAGCTAAACGTAAATTTAAACTGATTTTATTCCACTTAGTCAAGCAGTGTATGTGGTATTATTAGTCATATTTTAAGATTTAAGTTGTAAGTTCATATTTTAATTTTAAGTTCCATTATCCATGTAAGTTTCATTATACTAATTTACCTGAGAAAATCGTGGTGGATATACAAGACAAGTATTACTTGTTGTAAACAAACCTACATATCTTATCTTTATACTATATTATATTAAAATTCGTCAACAGAATAAACTGTTATATTTTTCAAACGTATAAAAAATTTTTACATGTAAAAAATTGTCAAATCGTTATCAATTAATTTTTTATATTTGAATTTATATAATATTACAGAGATATGATAGAAAGTTGTCTATCTAGTTATGGAGAATCGTTAATTCTAATAATGAAGACATCGAATTTTTGTATTGGAATATAAAATAATTGTGAATCAGTCAAGGTATCAGTTTAAGATATTCTTGTAAATTATTATGTATTACTATCGTTGACTATCTAGTTTTACAATCATCAAGTATTAATGATGGGAATTAAAATAATTAACTAATTCTTTTGTGTTTAAAGAGGTTAGTACTTTACCATAAACATGAATTATCATAATATTGTTGAATATTTGTGAGAACATTATTTAACGTTTCGTACATTTCAGTCATGAGATCATTTACGATACACTGATTAATCTTATGTTTTTATATAAAAAACTTCTAATATTTTCATTATTCTGAAGACACTTTAAATCTTCGTACTTATTAATATTTTTTTATTAAAAATGGTTCTTATCATTTTTATTTTTTATGTATACTTATTTAACAATTGTTTTTTAGCTTAATAAAATATTATTTTGTCACATTATGTAAAAATACAGTTCTATTTTATTTACTCATAACTAATAGTTTATATGAGATTAAATTATGATAGAAATATTGTGTTTTTTATTCAAAATATAATTATTTTAAAGAATTTCAATTTACAATCAGCACTATACAATTTTACATACACGAAGCTCTTAAAATTTGAACCGTCTACAAATGTTGCATTATCTTTAATCTTATGAATTATATATCCGAAATAATAAATCTAAAATCCATAGAACACAGTTTAATACATATATCAATTTTAATTGATTAAATTCTTACACATTTTATAAAATATTATGTAATGTTTATACTTTTTATACTAAAATTTTTCAAACGTTCAACGATGTGTTTTATAACATAAATGTACTAAACAGAAACTGTGCTTGAAAATATTGCTTTCAATGTATTTTGCTGTATATGTACTCTAAATATACTGTAATGAATACATTAAATAAAGTATTAAAAATATTTTATATTATTATTTATTGGGAAAGTAAAAGTTTTTAATATTTTTAATAGAATGCAATTAGTATTTAAAAATATTGTATCTTACCATAGATTCAGTGTAAATCTAAGTATATGTATATATAAGATTTAAAAAATGTTTAACTATCTTATTTATAATAAGATACTTTGAATCGATTAAATAAAAATTATATCGATAAATACAGTATCCTACAAATGTTATTATTACTGGTATATAATTAGTATTAGAAGCTGGAAGGTTTATAACTTAATCATGATAAGATCACTACTCTTATTTTGCTCTTAATATATTAAAGATATTTTATCATACCTTACTTTTTATAATATTATTTATTACATTTAATCCTTTTATACTTATATTTATATTTTATACTTTAATATTTTTCTTTTAATATATTGTACACTACTCTGCAATTTATTACTACAGTTGAATAATTAACTTATTTATGATCTTAATTTAAATGATTTCATTGCTCTGACACAATTACATAATATATAGCCTCACAATGATGACAGAACTTCATATAATTGTTATTCTTCTTGTTCTGCCTTGTTTAAATATCTTTAAGACTTCATTTCGAACGAATCAGGGCGAATGCCAACGACTCCACTAGTAGTAGGCGACGGAATTTGCGGATCTTACAGAAGCTCATCATTAATTAACATCTTTGAAGGACCTTTTTAATAATATTATTCTTTTAAAAATTTTAAAAATCTTTTAAAAATTCTAACCTTGATAATATATGAAAAACATAACAGATTGTAAATTACTGTTGTAATTTACTTTTGTTATTTATTGTACCTCATTTTAATTTATCTGTATTACTAAAACTTTTATTAGTATTGCTTAGCTCAGTATTTTTCTTATTTAATCATAAACTATCAATAATTATATAATCATGCAGTATCATACATATTTTTTAAAATAATTTTAAATATTGAAAAATTTTTTCCAATTAAAAAACTACCAACAATCTTATTTCTCATCTTAATAAACATTTACATAGCAACCGCAAATGTCATAAATACAAGTACAATGTCTTAACATGATACATTAATATTTTATTAATAATTTATTTAATTTATTGATTAATAAATATAATTTATTTAAAATTCAATTCTATATTAGAACAGAATATACTTTATAATACCTAAAAGTATTCGAATATTAAAAATAATAAATCATAATATGATTTATACTTATAAAAGCTCAATAAAATAATTTTGATTAATTTTTTAATAATCATAACATCAATACAACTTTAATAGTTTATAAATATAATGATTCTAATACGATTGTTCAAAGCATTGAAATATCACATTTAATAACAAAATTGTATTATTATTTGAATAAGACTATAATTCACTGTGATATAGAATATGGTATTTTAAAAAACTTTTGATAAGTTTTACAATATGAGAACTTAATTCAATAATTAATCCTTCTAAGAGCTTCTGAAATTGATTATTATTGATTTTCAATCGAGTAATTATCAAAAGTGTCTCAGTTTTCACTTCCACTAACAAATTACGGAGATATATTAATAACAGTACATATAAAAAATAGTTAAACTAAAATAAACAAATAATCATTTTTCAGACAAAAGTTATAATTCTGAGAAAACCTTCTAAAAGTTCTTTAAGATAAATAATTTTAACATAAAGCATGCATTTAATAATTTAATATATATTTAATATAAGAAAGCATAGATTTAAATACTCATGAATTTTCGACAAAATTGGCTTTAATGGGTTTTTCTCCTCGAAAGATATTTATTTTTTCTATTTCATGTATATTAAATGCAATATAATAAAAACTAAACTGATTCTTATAAAACTTCTAATGTATTGAAATATTTAGTGACATAATATTACTTTTTAAAATTTTAAATTAAAAACATCACAAATTTCTTTTTTATGTAAATTTTAATTTATTTATATATTATCTATTTATTTAAAAGTATATTATCCATATTATCTATTTATTAAAAAAATATAAAAAATTCTACGTAAAAAAAATATTTAAAAGTAACTCTTGAAAAAAAAAATGAAAAAACTTCCTCTAGATATTAAATAACATTTTAAAATATCAAATCATTACATACAATTATATATTACCGTGTTATATTATATGTAGTTTTCTGTAATATACATTTTTGTACATAATCAATTTATATATTTATGATTGTAAATGTTCAATTTGGTCATATGTATGTACATAATTTTATTTTATCGTTAACAAAAATAGGCAGAACATATCAAATTCTAAATTACAAAATTTATATTATTAATTTTAGTAATTATTAATAAAATAAAATTATTTATTGGATTAGTAGATTTTAATTAAAAAAAAGTCAACTACACATATAATATCGATTTAGTGAGAATTTATCAAAACCAGTATTGCTTACAAACTAAAACGAACAAGATTACTCCTAGAATATTTCTTACACATTAAAAGTATAGAAATTAATACTTGTGACAAATTATACATAAGATGAAAACAATTTTATGATTTACGATTGAAAAGCTTGTTCCAGATAAAAAAATAAATAGGTCAAGATGAAACAAAGTTCATACAATAAAAAATATATATATATACGTCCTAATGTAATAATAAATAGAAAAAATTATTTTTTCAATCGATGATAATTTGTACTAACTGATTTAACATACATAAATAAATTATAAAATATTTTTGATTATATGTTTAAATTTTATTATTAAATTATATATATATATATATAATTACGTATTATTTTTCTTGGTAGAGTAATTACTTCAACTTAAATAAATATATTAGTATATTAGTAAAATCGAATATTTTGATGTCTGAATATATTAGTAAAATTTTAATATTCTGATAATCAATAACGTACTAGTAATATTTTTGTGCTATTCAATATACTTTTATATAATTATACTTTTACTTTTATAATATATGTGAGTAATTCCACAAAATTTTTTTCATTTAATGCAACTGAATTTTAAATTTCTAATATTTTGCGTAGGATAAAGTGTTAATAGACAATAGTATCATGAAACCTCATTTTATCGTTATTTATCCTCTATATATTGCTAAGTAATTTTTTAATTTGTTTCTAATCGCAGGAAAAATTTTAACCAAAATTAATTTGTTTGAAGAATAATATCAATAAGCTGAATTATTCTAAAAACGGAATCTAATGTCTATCGAATTTACTCATGAATAAAAACTAAATAATAAGTTAATACCAACACAATATTTTAGTATCATTAATAAACTAAATTTTTGCATATATGGAACAACAGTAGAGATGTAAAAATGATTCCACAATTTATTACCTATCATCTTAATGTTAAATCCGTAAACAAAGTAGAATAAAAATATTTATAAGGTCTATAAGTTTAATAAGTATCTTAACTATTTTAATTATTATTCAGACTTTTATATTAACTGCTAAACCTAGAAATAAATATGAATGCTATTATTAAAAATTAAATAACGATTTATCTTTTTCTTTTTACAAGATAACTTAAAAAAATAATATATTCTTACAAGATTATAAGTTTTTTATAAATTATATTTAAAAAGCAAGAAATATAATTTCAGTGAAAATTAATTATATATATTTCAATAGACTTAACTGTTCAAATTTATATGTAAATTTAATTCTTAATTGCATTAAACGTTTAACTGCATTTCCATTCTTTTTTAATTAACACATAACAGTTCCAAAAATAAGTATATATTTCTGAATGTTTCTACAATTAAATAGAAAATTATTATTTAAATAATAATTATCCAAAAAGGAATGAATTAAAAATTATTATTATTAAATGAATCATGAAAAATAATTATTTGTGCAGAATAGAAAAGTAACTAAACATAATATCATAATAATCATTTATTATTTATTTTAAAATATTGAACTTTTTTTCGACTATAATAATAATAATTGCAGTTAATAGAGATCTCAACTGCTGCAGTTTTAATTCATATTTATAAAACATATGAAATTCAATTAATTATAAATGGAACAATTAAATATAAAATTTTTATGCATTTGAGAAAAAAAATTATAATTTAAAAATATCAATATGTAAGAAATATTTAAAACATCAAAAGTAAAATTTTTTTGTATACAAATTAAATTTCAGTTATTTCAATGTTTCAGTATTGAAAATATATAAATAAACTTCAGATTTTGTTTTTCAAGTTGTAAAAAGTATTAATAGAATTTTAAAGAAAGCATAAAATTAAGTGTATAATTTAAATTAAATTTGTTTAACTCAACTAAACTAAAAATTAAACTATTTTACATGTTACATTAATATTAAATTCAATTTGATAAATTTTATGGAAGTAGTTATATGTAAAATCTGCTTAATTTTATTAATATATAAAAATAATAAATATTTTTTAAAATTAATTGATCAAGCATATTATTGTCTTAAAATCTACTAAGAAGTTCTCTTTTTAAGAAAATCATTAGGTAAATTCTAAATTTCTTTATTTAATATTATAAAAATTGTCTATAATTTATCTTATATCATATAATAAAAATATTTAGGTTATAAACAAATTTTTAACCGCTAATAAGGTTTGGCCATGAAAATAAAATTTTCTTAGTTAATTAAACTCAAGGTTACTCTATAACATTTAATCCAATAACATTAAAGATTTTAAATGATTCTTGTCGGTTAAGGTAAAGTATGAAAAGAATTGTTACTGAATTTTAAAAGTTAATTAGATGTTTAATGTATCATTTGAAGCACCATTCGTAATAGTACTACTTTCAAATAATTGCATTGAAGGTTTTGTACTTATGAGCGTATTCTATTTAAACGTACAAAGTTGAGTCACAATACCAGATTTAATACTTTAGTTGTTTTTAATAAATCACGTTGCTTCTTACACGTGTAAAATTTGAAACTGATAATCATGATAAGAAAATATTTGGTTTTGTTGATAAAAGCCCACAATCTTTCTCAAAGCTAGTAATTTAATCATTTTTACAAATAGAGTTTTATTTTTTTAATTAGTTATTTTTTGTCACTATCGATGTATTTCAGATAACTTTAACTCCTAAAATCCACAACTGTATAATATATATTTCTGAATAATTGTACTCACGTTAAGAAGTATAGATTATAATTTCTGTTGCGTGATATAAAATACTTTCAGAGAGTGAAAATTATACAAATTCAATTTTATGTTTTTCCAAAAACTGAAATAATCAAACATAAAGAAAATGATAAATTAGATTTTTAAGTAGAAAAATATATTTATCGAAACGCAACGTTTAATAATACACATAGTATTATTTATAAGCATACGCCTCTTTAATTTTACTTATTTTATGATCTACCAAATGGTTTCAGCGAATTATATATCTCTTTAAATTGAATATATTTTGCGTAGTAATGCAATTATTTATTACGTACATTCTCCGAAAAAAAGACATTATATAAAGGAAGTTGAGTACTATTTAGCATATCGCTGTTAAATGAATCCTTAAAACAAATTTTTATTAACTCTAAGAATAAATTTTTTTATTATTACTTATTTTTTGCATGAAATATCATGCTATTTACTTGAATCACTCATTTTTATTTAATAATAATTCTTAAAGTGTTTAAAAACAGCTCCTACAACTTCATAAAACAATTTAGTCGAATATCACGCTACATTAAGTAATTATCGAAAGTTTTAATAATTTTTGACAGATTTCCTTAATTTATATAACAGTTCTACGTATTTAAATAAAAATAAGAGCCATATATTTAACATGATTCACATTTACGAACATATTAATAAAATTTTTGTATAATTGGTAAATAACAACAAGTGGATTATATTTAAATTCTCACAAATACCAAAGATTGTCAAAATATTTATATCTAACAGTGGCAAAAAATTATATAAAAACAATTTGAAAAAACTTGTAAAATAAGAAAATATTGATTATTATTTTTTATGTAAGATAAGATGAATTTATGGAACAATTCAATTGAGCGAGGAAAATTTTAATCCTAATGAAATTATTACTGACTGGTGATACTTCTAACTTTGTTGAACATTAAATATAAGACTATCTAATTTAAATTATCATAAGTTGATACAAAAAAAGGTTCAATCTTTATTAAGTATAATTAATTATTAACGAGTATTCGAAAAAATAAATTTTAAAAGTCACATACAATGTATATGATAGTATGAATTTTATAAAGAAAATTTAATTTGTGAATTTAAATTAACAATATATTTCTAAAAAGAGTAATAAGTATAAAATGAAATACTACACAGAGAGAGAGAGAGAGAGAGAGAGCAAATCAATAAGTGAAAATGTGAATAAAGAAGTGAATTAGCTCTTTGTTAATTCTATTTATGCATTTATATTAATATTATTTAAACTTTGCTCATTACTATAAGGAATAAAGGAAAATTTTCCTTTATCTGCAAAATGAAAATTAATTTCGATTATTATATTATTTATAATTTATAATATCGATTATATTATATTCATGTTTCAATTTGAACAGCTTATACGGACACCTTATACATTTCTTAAAAAATTATAGATTACCTTTATGGTATCTTTTTGAATTCTATGAATTCAGTTATCTTGTTTGCGTTATTACATTATTATAATCCAATAAACTTTTGTTATTACTAAAAAATATAATGTTCAAATTTAGTTGTAATGGCATAAATATATAAAAAGTTATATTACATATGTGCTATACAAAAATTAAGTTACAACAAAGAACGGTAAGTACATTTAACTTACACTTTATTGTATTTTTAAATAGCCAAATAGTTTGAAGAGAAGCACAAATGCAGGGAATATCGAAGAAAATATTATTATTTTAGCTAACATCAATAAAAAAAATTTATAATACATTATTGTTATTATTTATACATCAAATCTAATTTTACAGAAAAGAGTGTTTTGATAAAAAATACTATTGCTTCTTCAACAGTATATATGTTCATAGATTATTATACATAATTTCTTTACATCTAACAAAGTAAAAATCTGGTGTCGAAAATAATACGTTAATTATTAGTATAGTAATTCAGTACAATATCTACATAAATATTATATTTTCAATTGAAAATCGACGCATATCCAAATCTTTTTCAAGCTTTTATAAAAATTGTATTATTCATAAATTTAATTATATTTACTTAGCATATTGATCTACATATGTTTAAGGTACGTAGCATTATACTAATAGTATTTTGTTGTATAATAATATTTTGTTTGCAAAATTTAAGTTCTTGTAGAAGAACTTAAATAATATCAATAAGCTAATAAACTAATGGTTTATACAAGGTTGCAAACAGCTTCAAATTACTAATGCTTTTGAAAGTATCAATTGCTTGAAATGGAAGGAAAAAACGTTATCGAGATCATCTTTAAGAAAACAATTGGTTGACGTGTCATTTATTGCTAATTTACTGCACTAAAATCCTTATGTATAATAGTATTACACTTAATGAACAGATTTTATATAAGCGATCCATAAATATTATTTACTTCATAATGATTTAAAATATACAAGTTAATTACTATTCATTTTTTTCTGAAAATATATTTAGCACTCAATATATAAATACTATAAAAATATTTATCTGAAATATCATTTCAGAAATATGATAATTCTGAAATAGATTAAAAATTCATTTCAACTTTAATCTAAAACAAAAAACACATGAATATGAAGTATTTTTATAGATAGATATACCTTAATAATATATTCGCAAATATTTATCAATAATAAGTTATTTGTATGTATAAACGAAATAATGTATTTATTCTAAAATTATCTTTCATACTTTTAATCACTATATTTTCTTTATATTTTAGGTTAAAAAATTTTGTTTTTTTACAAGACTCGTATTTTTTAAATTATTAGTTCCCCACAATCATATGTAGGAATACAGATTTATATCATAATTATGAATTCTTACATCGAGAATTGCAAATTCAAAATGTGCAAATCATCAAATTTCATACGGGAACGTTTGAAAATTATTGCTTAAAAGTCTGAAACAATTAAAATAATTTAATTTTTTTCTCATTTGCCTTACATATTCGATGAAAATATTTTATTTAATTGAAAACTTATAATACTGCAATTACCATAGTAGAATTTTTTAAACTTATACTAACAAATATAAAAAAATTGAATATAAAAAAAAAT
The DNA here is from genome assembly GCA_018907045.1 of Wiebesia pumilae. Taxonomy (NCBI): domain Eukaryota; kingdom Metazoa; phylum Arthropoda; class Insecta; order Hymenoptera; family Agaonidae; genus Wiebesia; species Wiebesia pumilae. The sequence goes on from JACCHZ010000116.1 coordinate 9,761,993, forward strand.
TAAATTTTTTAATTTATCTTGTAGTATTTTTACGTTCCCCATTCAATTGCAATTAGTTAACTAAAAATAATTGTAAATAGTAGTCTGAAATAGAAACTCTACACAGCTTGTGTGATAAAATAATTTCCGCTGTGAAACAAAATATTTACAATAATCACCTTAATTTTGAAAAAATATTTGTGCTAAACGTATTATTTAAAAAAATCAAATTCAAATTATAAGTTTTTAAAAGAATTAATAGCAACTGTATTTGTGCTTTTTAAAATTTTAGATTCATATTTAGTTTACTTATTTAGGTTACGTTTGTATTAAAAACAGTTTTTTTTATTAATATTTTTGTACCATCTTAAATATGTCAAGGTTTATTTTAAAAAATTATTTGTAAATATAATAAATAATGTATAATAAATATAATAATAAATAATGTATAATAAATATAATAAAAAAAATTTAATAAGTGTACATTTATACAGTGATAGTGTTATTAATTATGAAAAATGATATAATTTTCAATATCTATCTATATTATTCTAGATAATGAGAAATATTTTAAAAATAGCGAATGCAAAATGCTTTATAATTTTTCTTTCATTTACGTAATTATTTTGCAAAGTAATTACATAATTTATAGCCTATAAAAGAAATTGATTATAAGAAAGAATACATTACAATTAAGATCAATCTCAGAATAGCAAAAGGTTTAATTAGATACGTATTTTATTACAACAAAAACTTAATATTATGTATAAGTATTATAAAAATATTCAGTATAAGCGCCTTATAAGCGCTTATACAAGAAAAATTTGTTATAAGATATAATTTTTAAGATTTTAACATATATTTTCAGAAAGGAATAAACAAGACATAAATAGTTACAAAATGAATTTCAAGAATGTAAGAAATATAAGAAAAAAAGCCTTGCAAAAAACAAATAAGAATATAAAGAGATAAGTAAAATGAATTAAAGACATCACTAAATGAAGTAGTAAACTCGTTAAGAAATAATGAAATGGTCAATAAAATTTTACTAGATTGAGACACCATATACTATGATTTGATAATAAAAATTGAACAATAATATGGCAATTTATAATCGTTGTTAAATATTATTCTCTTTAAGCACGGAAGAATAATCTAATAAATTAACTTAAGGAGATACCATTGCATCGTTCTTACTGCAAAATGTTCATAGATCTGCATAAACTAATATACAAAAACATCGAATTAACGATCGTCCGGTGCTTCTGAAAACTTTCCTTGCATATATAACTCAATTCTGATAAGTTTAATCTAATCAAATGCAAGCAACGAGTAACGTTTATTGGCACTGCCTTCTAATCAACTTCTCATTGAATGTTCCTCCAGATACAAAGGTAGGTACGTTTCACATCTGACTAATCAATAAGAACGTGAGAGTGAAATGTTTTTTGATAACGGAAGTATTCAAAGCCCAATAGCAGCTTGTTCCAGGCGCGAGAGCACCATTGTAGTACACCAGATGAGCAAGATACCTAAGTTATAAACTTTTTGTCTTCTTTTTGTCTTTGAAAAATTGGTAATTTATTGTAACCATACTGAGCGGATGCTAGCAGTGCAATTTCAACTATTTTTTAATTACACAAGTATCCTTTAATTAAAATCCTATATAATAGCAAGACCAAATTGATATTATTGAGATGTAACTTTATTGTACTCATTTTTATCTTATCGCAATATTTTCATTTATCTGACAATAGGTTGACTGCTAACATACTTTTTCAAATTAAACTTTCAGTATTTTCGAATTCACATTCAAGGACTGAATTTAGTCAATAAATAAAGTATGTAACCAATGACATTATTTTCAGCATTTTAAGATTTACAATCTTACTTATCATCTTAAATGATAACTACTACTACTACTTTACTATTTTTAATAAAATACATAGATAAAATCTCATTAAAAATGCTAGAAGATATAACCATATAAATAGTAAATTGAAGCATTTTCTTAGTGCTTGGCCACTACGTTACAAAACCTTTATTTACAAATTCAAATGAAAGACTGAGGCTATTTATATGAGACTGACTGACGTAGTTTTTCTAGTTACTCAATGCGCAAAATAGTTACAATTATTGAAAACATTTTGAAACATCGATAACTATTTTCTTTTCTTGAAACAGTTATCGGTAATCTATTTTATCGACCTCAGAAAATACTTATGTTTTTATGTACTATTTAAAATACTTAATCATTTTTTCAACTCGAGGATATAAATGATTATTAAATTAATTATTAATAAAGTAAAAGATACAATGTTTCATTATATTAAAGCCTTTTGAAATATACATAAAAATACTTTTAAGATCAATTTCATAATATATATTACGTAGATAAAAAAATAATATTTCTGTGAAAATTGTTTATTTTACAATTATTTTATACGCTAATACATTAATTAGAAAGAAATTAGGAACAAAAATGTAAATTCACAAGCAAATTCTAAATTATAATTTTAAATTACCATTTTATATTATTATATTAGTAATAGAAAATTTAATGCAACCTTTTAAATAATATTTTAAATATTGAAGAACAAATTATGTAAATTGTTATCTATAAATAAAATATTGTATTTTAAATAAGTACAGAAATAATTTTTTTATTTAAATCAATAAGCTTCTTTAAGAATAAGAAAACTTTCAAAACTAAAAATCAACTTTAGAAAAACAAAAGAATTTAGTTTTTCAAATTTTATAAAAGAATGTTTAAATGTCTATTTGAGTGACGTTTAAACAATAAGTATTTGTAATATTTATGATTTATATAAGATATTTTTACATGAAATATGCATTTTGTATTTATATACGTTTTATACAAGGCAAGAAACGTTTTGTATTATCTGCAAAAAGAGAAAATTAAAAATAACCTATGCATAATTTTGTAAGATATCAGATTGCTGTATTCCAGAACTAAATAAAAATGTTAGAGTATCAAATAATAACTTTCAATGGAATAAATTGAAAAATTAATTCCATTTGCTAAACAAATAAAATTTAATAGAAAAGTTGCAAACTAAGATTTTAGTTTTTGTAAGTTAAGCACGTTTACTTTTGAAATTTTAAAACAATATTTAATTTTGAAGAATCTTCATTTACATACCGATCATATTTTAATAATAAATATCAGACGTATATAAGGGTTGTAAAATATACCTTCTACATTGCAGGAAATTCTTCAATATTTTTTCCTTTACGATTAAAATTATTATTATAAAGATCTTAGAAGATTTTTTGATATTCAAAGTAGAGAAATAAATTTAATTATAAATTGTTAATTTTTTTAATTTATTCTATTCTATTATGTTTTGTGAATACATCTTATCAATATATTTCATAAATACAGACTTTCATTTACGCGTAAAACGAATCGATTCTTCAACATATTCTTGAATATTAATTTCATAATTGAATATTTTTGCGATTCAGATATTATTATTTATCAATCAAGTATAACTTTCAGTTTTGTATTTAATTTGTAATAAATTTTTTATTACAAATATTATTACAATATATTTCTAGAAATAAAACTACCATTACTTCCTGATTTCATTACATGGGCAGGACTTTTGTGTCATCTCTGAGAACTAATGGAATTTATTAGTGAGCTCAGTTAATGTAGAAAAGTTTTGGTCTCACTTTAACAGTATGTAGTCTCTACTCGTCGTTACACTTCGTTAGCATCACCTGCGCGAATCCATCATTTATGATGACGCGCTGTTAATTACTGCATTCGACGAAACATACAGTTGGATTTGTTCAAGGTTCACATTCCGAATACGTGTGTCATCTCATAAGATTCAACTCTTTTATATCTCAGTTGGAATGATTATGATATACTTTCACTACGATTTTCGTCTATTCTTTCATATATTCGCCTCTTCGAAATAATAGATTCTTTGATGTTATTATGATTGACTAAGTAATACAGCATTACTTAAGGAATTTTAAATATCTTAGTAAAAGATTGATTTTATCATTATTGTTAATTCCAGTGTTTAATTTTAATTTTAATAGTTTCATATAGAAAGAAGTACATTTTTATATTGTTTCATGATATATACGTATTGAGGGCTCCTTATTTAATGGCTAATTCCTGGCTAAAATAAGTGGTCACATTATTAAAGAATCGTTTCGCTGTGTCACTAAGATTAAATAAATAAATAAATTTTTATCTTTTTTATCTTAAAATACTTGTCTTGTATTACATCTTCAATTATATTACTATAAAATAAATTCTAATAGCTAATTCTTCATTAATAAAAATGAATTAAATCATAATACATGTAAATAAATAATTTATAGTTTATGTAGATAATATTTATACTTTATTCTAGATATTTCAGTTTTCATAGTGCATTTATTTTATGGAATTATTCTTTATTTTTTCAATAATAAATTTAAAAATTTTAGTCAATGTTTTTTACTTAAACATAGCAAGTTACATCATCTTCCACTTAAATCCAAAAAATAAAATGTTAAAGAATAACATTTATTATCAATCAAAAAATAATATAACTTCTCTGAGCTTGATGATACTTAAAAATGATTAGTAATGACTCATTAAAAATTAGTTTTAATTATGCAGTAACGCCATTAATTATTTAGATCATTATTATTACTACTATTATTATGTTGCATGTATTTTTTAAATGCCATGGTACTTTTTTGTTTTAAATTTTAATTTTTTATCTGAATTGCAAACTTAAATAAAATTATATTTAAAGATCAAAAAAAATATATATATATATTATTAAATTGATATCTGAATTCAATTCATAACAAAAAAAACACATTAAAAAGTTGAAGATTTTATTTTGTGCCTTTTCAGCCTTTTTTATTGCATCGTAATAATTAAATTTAAATTATTTTTATTATTATTATGCTTTATTCAATATTAAATATATACACATAAGTAAAATCAGAAATATATATATATATATATAAAAGATCACATATATATTTTCAATTAAATATTGATAAAAACATAAATTTAAGTAATTCATATTTATTAATATTTTGATTAAATTGATAACTATTTAAGTTACTAATAACATAAAAGTAAATAAATAAGTATAAACTAATATTATTAACGGTCAAATTCTAAGCTATCTATATCATTTTTTATACTTTATAAAATGTATATTATTCTAGTTTTATTTATAATTTTATTAAAAATGTTAACAACAATTATTAGTAAACATTGAGTTAAAATTCTTTGCTCTAAATTACTTATTTTATAAAAATATAAGACATACCAGTGTTAGAGCGAAGTAAACGAAAATGATATTGCTATTCGTGTAGAAATTTCGTAATCTCATACGAAAAAAAATGTATGTTCCTATTATAATTATTGACTGAAACATTATTATAAAAGAAATACTATAATATTATTATTACATAATTTCTCATTAACAAGTTCTAATAATCCACATAATATACTTCTATAAAAATTATTCATGTTTAATCTATATTTTTCATGTAACAATTAGGATTAGAATAACAAATAGCTCCGAAATATCTGGAAAATATTTTTAAAATTTTATACGTGTGAATAATGATTTACAAACTTGAAAAAATATAGAATAAAATTTTGAAGAAGGAGGAGTAAAAGTACAAGTTTACGAAATCTTAATATTTAGTGTATAAAAGGGAATGATGTATTTTCATTGTAGTTTAGTATAATGTCTGATGGTTACGAGTACACATATCAAATTTTAAGTGCAGTTGTAGGAATTCCAATTAACATATATCCCTTCTTATATTATTTAAATATTTATCGACAATCACATGCAATGCCTTTTTTCATTAACTAAACATTATTTCCGCAATTGAATTATATGTACACTAGCGAGTTATTAAAATAATTATTTGTTTATATAAGTTTTTTGTCTATGTATTCGAATTTTAAATAACTATATACATTTTCGGAAACGCATAAAGTTCAAAATATATTAATATTTAATAATAAATATAAGTAAATTATAATATTAATTTAATACTTATGTAATGTATTTGGGATGAGTAACGTCAATGCATAGTTTAATTGTTACATTATCCATAAGATGATATAGAAAATTAATATTAACAATATATTTTATTCATAAATCAATGTTTCATCCTTATTAATTCATTAAATGAAATGTCCTTGTGTTTTCTTCGAATTAAATTTCCAGGGCGGGCATATAATGATCACCTCAATATATCAGCTCTTTAAACGAATATTTTGTCATTTATTATAATTCACATGAAGCTAACTTTAGACTAAAGAGATCACTGTTATTAAAGTAAGTCTGTGAAGTAAAGTGAGTTTAGACTTATGAGTGTACCTAAAGTTGAAAAAGATTTTTCAAGCAATAAGCTTTAAATTATATTACAGTCTAGATATGAAAATAATGTAAACGTTCTCAACATTTGAATAAGTTCAAACATTCATATTATATGAAGAATATTCACATATATCCAACAAAACAAATATACAGTAACAAGTTTTATGTAATGTTATTCATGTCGGTTCGTTACTTGTTCGTACGCGATTCCGAACGACGGAGACACGAGTAACATGGATCCGGGATAAAGACAACACCAATTAAACAGAGTTAGATCGTTCATTCTCTAAAGTGCATTCCGCGACAGTACGTTACAGTTTCTTGATATATCGGTGCCGGAATACCTTGAATGACCCCTTGATACTTTATTCCGTGCTTAACTTATACTCCTCTTATCTAGGTTCTCCGCTATGGGTTACTCGCGACGAGTAGCCCGAGTTCTTTTGCCGCCATACGTGACAATAATAACAAATTTGAAATAAATTGAAATTCTCAAAATTTATTCTCAATTTTTCAATTCTCAATTGAATTGTTCAGATAAACTTCATAATAAACGTTATATTAACAACGTTTTACAAAGATTACATTATCTTGACGAGCCAAAAACTGAAGCTTAAAAGTTGCGTCCTACAGACAGAAGTTAAGAGCAGTTAAGTTCCCAGTAGTATTGGCGTGATTGTCTACAATAGACAATTACTAGCATCTGAAGCAACCGTATCTATTCAAATTTCCGTTCAAACACCTTTCGAGTATCACAGGGAAGAAGAAAAATGTGAGTACAGATGAAGGAGACGCATCAGTCTCCTTGCTCCCAGGACTCTCATGGGCTTTACTGTCTGAAAATCAACTATAAGTAAAATAGAAAAAGAATGTGCCACTGAATAATCAAATAAATGAAAAAGGTAAATTCATTTTAATTATTTGTTCATATAGCCTTTAAACGTTACTTTTTAGAAAATGTATAGTTTGAAAATTAAAAAATTTTATAAATATTAATCAACGATATTAAAAATAGTTATTTCAAATGTATTAAAATTAATGTAAGTTTATAATCGTTGGAATAGACTAATTTTATAAAATAGTCTACTCTCGGATACTTTTGTAATTATTATGTTTGACAATTTATGAATTTATAAAATTATAAAATAATCCCTTACTATTATTATATTAGTAATGAATGACAAACTTTGTACAAGTGTATATAAACTTCCTGTAATGTTAATTAATATTTTGGGCAGATTTAGTTGCAAAATTCGTTATTGTACAGAATAATGTAATTTTAATACTATATCATTTAATCATGTATCTTATTGTGATTAGCATATTTGCGAATTTTACTAACATAAAAAATTTTTATACTCGAATGCATTAAATCAAAATAGTACTTGCCACATTTTATTAGTAAAAAAATACGACAGGAAAAGTTCTTATTTGGAATCCTTGAAACATTCATTGTTGGTATTAATCTTCTTCCTATCACTAACACGTAACTTTACTATGTAATCTTTATTATGCTGTTAGGTAAATTTTCTATAAATGCTTTCAAAATTATATTCGTATAAATCTTAATAATTTTAATTTAATTATTTAAAAAGAAATTAAAGTACAACAGCTCACTAAAGTAAATCATTGAGCATAAATTTTGTAAAGTAACTATTTTTATCAATTTTAATGGGCGAACGGTCATTAAATTTTGTAAATACATAAAAGTTTTTGTATTTACAAAGTGTCCAACAAGCTTTAAATTATGTTTCGATAATAGTAAATTATACGATGGCTAAATATCATTAATACAATATTGGTTAAGTACACAAAATATCATCTAAAAATCTAAGACAAAAAATGATCCACATTGTTAAATAATATAAGGTTAAAACGATTAAACGATAGCAGTTCGTTGAATTTTCATAATGAGCGTCAAAACAACACACGTCTATAAAGCGATATGGCAGATGGAAGAACATTCAATGTAACATCGGACTCGCCCGAGATTTTAATTATCAATCATCACGAGTATCGATGTTTTTCGCATGCTTCGTTGCGAATTGCGAACTAATCTCGACTAATCCCGTATATCGCGGGAGGAATCTTTCATGAGTTTCTGACTTCGAAAACCTTGCATTGCCACCGGCGCCTGGGACAAGGCAACTTCCGATAGTTCCGATGTCGAGGTAATGAGCGAACAAATTTGCCCGCGTCCCACGAAATGTGCTCCAGACGTTATTGGCGATAAAGATTCGCTCTATTTAGCCAACTGCTCTTATGTACGAGAACTAGTCTAACCAATTTATATTTCATCTGTTTCACATTATTACTTGCATCCGAGAGCACAGATTCCTGTTTTGTCATAAAATCTAACTAGATGGCTTACATTGCCCGAAAATCTGCAATAAACATTTGTTAGCGTGCGAATACCGACATGACTTCTGTGTTATCGATTTAATTAAAATTATCGGATTGTTTAGAATTTTAGGAAAAATTGATATAGTAAGCTTTATTTTTAAGAATAGTGTTCTCAAAAATGTTTTCAAATAATATATTTATTGACATCTTGATTCAACATAGGGGTTCCAATATGAGTTGCAATATATCACGTTTTATCGCAAGAACACAGATTTGTTACTCGCGGTATTTATAGAATTGCTTAAAACATATATTTTTTGAGGCTTGCTAGGGAAATAAAAACCCAGAGCTTTTTCTGATAAAAACTATATTTTATAATATGGTTTTAAAATAGTTTTAAAATAAATATATTTTAATATAGTGATAAAAGCTATAAATATAATTATTTCGATTAAATGTACAGTATCGGTACACAGAAAATTGTCTCAATACTTTTCTAATATTTATATATAATTAATGTTTATATAAATATTATAATGTCTTTAAAGCCTTCATTTGGTTTGATATTTTTAATAAGATTTTTGTTTAATCTTTTCTCGTAGATTATTTTAAGTTCCTTTTTTTGTATCATATATTTATTTTTTACATATATAATCATTATAATATCACATATAATCAATTTTACGTTATGTAATCATGACAATATGTTCACATCATTGATGTTTTGGTAGAATGTATAAAATTATATAATATATTTTACATTTATTATTTTTAATTTATGTTACATATTAGATATAAAGTATAATGTACAAGAAATATTGATATTTTTAATAATTATTTGAATAAAGTTTTAAATAAATGTAAGTTAATAAAGTATAATTGTTTAAATTAAACGATTTGAGGGATATTTTTGTAAAAATATACTTATGTTTTGTACACTAGTAGTACATTTAATTGATTTAACATAATTTCATTTATGAATATCTTCTCTTAAATCTTACAATACCTTTCTAAAATTAGTATGACAGATTATATTGAAATATTTGACAGAAATTTTATTATAGCAACTAAAAACGAATTTTTTATAGCTACCTTATAAATGTGAAAAAAATGGTACCTAAAAATTTCAATTTTAATAAAGTATTAAAATTTTATTTGTAAATAATAGTCGATTTAAATGCTTCAAAAATGTAAGGAAACAAATATTTAAAATACTAATATTAAAGTTCCTAAACCCTTAAATATTTCATAAAACAGCATACATAGTGTCATACTTGAAACAAAAGCATTTTTACAATATTGTTAACTTTTGAAAAAGGATAATTTTACATAATTAACATCATTTACATAATTAATGAAAGGAATCTTAAACTGAGATTCACAACGTAAAATTCCACAATGTAGAAAAGAGTGCTCATGTTCATCGAGTAATTAACTTTATATAAGAGTATTAACTTACTAGTATTTTTAGTCTACACGTTATTGACTCCTGCGTAACTACAGAATCTTCAGAATGTTCGACGGTGTAATATTGATACGTGAGGTCCATTTTCACACCCGGAGAAATAATAGATCGCGAAAGATCGATCGCAGTGTTTGTATGAGAGCAATTTAATATTTTGAAATACCAGATAATTAACTTTTTTTGCTATTTATATGCTACTAATAAACTTTTATAAATAATAGAAAATTATTTATTAGTTTACAAAGCATACATATTTAAATTAAAAATATTTTTAAGGACAAAATTGATTGCTTGTTATTTATTAACAATGGAAAAACCATTAATGTAACAGTAAATTCTTGATATTATCAGTTTTCTTGTGAATTCTTTTATTTCTTATTTTCATAATGTAATATTATAAAATTTATTATACTTTAGTTATCTGAAGTTTCTTCTTACTTTCAAGAATTTTATTATTTGAATTTAAAGTAACTGGTATTTGAAAATAAAATTATTAATTTATTTCGTTCACAAATTGAACATTTTTGTAATTAAAGTATCGATCAAAAAATATTTTACGATTGTTATTTATCTAACAACTACATGTTGACATTCCATTCTAATGATTTAATATAATTTTATAAATAAAAAAAAGGATTTTAATTTTAATGCTCTTTTTTGTAATTTATTGTAAAAAATATATTTAAATGATAAAAATATCAAACAATTTTATTTCTTTACAAAATAAAAATTTAAATTAATATGATAGACACTGAAAAAATGTTCTGGTGTCAATTATTGTGAATGCGAAAGAAATATAGATTAAATGTGAATATCTTAGCACTTATTTGTTAAAGTTAGAAAATAAGGATTTTAATTATTACTCTTTAAAGAAAAATTTTTTTACTACTGATTTTACCAGAAATCCAAAAATTTTTAAAATACAAATATAAAAGGAGAAACTTTTTAAAATGTGTTGAGCTAAATCTGTTGATAATAAAGCAAACTAACTGTGTGCTATTTTTAATGTCATCGCTTAAAATATAATATCACTAGTTACCATATAAAATTATTTTTTACTTATATTTCCCTTTCATGTACTCTTATTTAGTCTGACAGAATTACGGAAATTAACTTTAACATCTGTCTAAAATAATCGCGATAGCATTTTTCACTACTTAAATTCACTATCAATTTCCAGATTTTTATATAAATATTGTGCAAAGTTGCTATAAATAAAAATAAAACTACATTCAAACTCCAAAATTTCATTAATACAACTAGTACACTCGAATCTACCTGTCAAACATAGTAAATATAATTAAAATGTATAATGGAATTGTATTAAAAATCCAATTTTTCATTTTCATTCATTTTTATTATTCATTTTATTATACATTTAAAAATGATTATAGTGTCAATTTAATCTTTCTTAAGATAATTAAAGTAAATTTATTATTGTAAAAAGAAATGCAATCGTACGTAGTCATTACAATAGTGGCTTTAATAGTAATTATTTAAAATTTTAAAACAAATCTATTGTGTATTCCAATAAAAAAGCAGAAATCGTTTATATTATGATTTTAAAGTATAAATTATATGTACAGATATTACATATTTTTAAAAAATGTTTGTTTACTTAATTAAAGTAAATATTTATTCAATACCATTGAAAGAAATATTTACTTAATATAAAATAAATTGATTTTTTTATTGTATATAAATATAATGTTAACATAAGTAAACATTCTATTTTTTAAAAATAATATGTATACGAAAAGCGCCTATTTAATTAAATTATCTATGATCGTTATATATAAATTAAGTAGAATTGGTCTGTTTCGGTAAGACATAAACCAGCTCCTATCCGTACAATTTTGATATCGAATTTAAGACAAAATTGTGAAGATATATTACTTATTTAATGTTTAATAATGAATATCTTATCATCACAAATTTTACGGTCATAATTATCCTTTAAACAGCATATTAATAAAAGAAAAATATTTTAATTTTTTTTTTTCTTAAGATTTTGTTCGATAGAAAAAGATACTTATGCAAAACTTGTTTCAGAAAAAAACAGATCTCTGTTTTATCGGTACTTGACTTTGTTCTCTACTGAAATGAAGTTAACAGCCATCATTTCAATATTTCCTTCAAATAAAATAAGTTTGCTAACTTATGCATCAATATACATATACACACATTGCATTTTAATATTGTAATTAAAAAAGCAATATTTGTTGGGTATTATTAAATTGTCGACATAGTGACAAATTTAAATTAAAAAATATTTATCATTCAGAAGTTAATAGAAATATGACGTTTACGTACATAAAATATGAATAAAACACGTTATACATAATAGCGAACATAAAAACAAATATTTTGCTCGTACTTAATTCGTTATGTTTCATGAGTTCAGTAAAGAAATAAAATATAAAACTTATAAGGACTTATTATAATTATTCTAGCATTATTTTTATTATCATCTCGAGGTCTCAATTTCATTCGATAATAATAAAAACTCGTATAATTCAATAAAGATCTTGTATCTTACACAGTCAAGTATTAAAAGATATAATATAATTTTTAAAGAATATTATTAAAACCAACAATTCAATTGTGTATTACTATCATTTAAATTAATTAAACGAATAAACAAGCTGTATATAATAGCAATTAGTCAAATAATTACAAATTTGTATACGATTTAATATCAAAATTATGAACATTGTAATAAATAAAAATATCATACTTCAATAATAATTTAACAAGTAAAGAGTCAAATGTATTTTAGGATCTGCACAACGTAAAACCAAAAAAAATTTTTAGAATTCAACATATAACAGTTAGTTATAAATTAAAAACTGTCTAACATAAACTTCTATTATTATTTATTAAAATTTAAGATTCAATTAATTAGTCTATAATATATTGGTAATATAGAAGCTTAAAGCTTTTAATACACAAGTTAAATAATGCAGATAATTATTGCAACTTGTGATTTTAAATTCTGCACTGAGTAACAAAACTTTAAATATGTTAAATTAATCTTTTAAATAAAAAATCCCTTTAATATAAAAATGTTGTACGTTAAATAATTCTTTTTTGCTTTTATATTTAATTGAAAAAGTGATAATTAAAAATATTATTCTTTTTTTACACTTGGTATAAGAAAAAATAATCAAGAAGTCTCTGAGCTTCTCATGGTATATAAATAATTCGAGAGAAATTTATGTAATTAAATTTTTTATATATATTACAATTTATATAGAATTTATATTATATAGAATATATATTTATATAGAATTTTCTGTAATGTGTTAAAAAAATGGTTCAGTGTCTCATGGGTAAATATGATTGGTACCTTATTCAAGCGATTATATAAAATATCTGAACACATCATATAATACAATAATGTTTCATTTGTCAAAAAAACTAACGGTTAGTGTTCAAGTTTGTGAAAAGTAACGCCAAAAGTAACAAAATTCGTGCAAAATTTAACGAAACCCTGCGCGTTCCAACAAAAAATGAAGAAGCAATCCAATAGTCGTTACAATTTTCTAAGCTCATAGCAATAGAAATGCAACATCCCCGGAACGAAGAAAAAAAACTGTAAAGGCCGCGTTTATTTCAGGGCGACAGCTCTCGTTAAACGCTTTCACCTTGGCTCGTTACGCTCGATCTCTTTCCGGTTCCGCGTTACTTTGTAATGCAAAAATAGACCGCTTTTATGGGGAGCATGAAGGATCAATCGTAACCGTGCTCTTAGTTGCAGTTGTTGCATTAGCCGTTGCCCTAGAATTTCCGCGCTTTTCCGTCAGATGGTGAACAGAGACGGAAATTCCGTTGCAATAGTTCGCGCACGCGCGATAATCTCCAGATCATGCTTGACGACGTGTGACGCGTCAACTCCCGTTATACATAGTCCCATTACTTTAAGATTGACTAGATACTTTCACTTCATAGGCGAGCAGAAGACCCACATCAGGAAGGACAAATTACTGAGTCTACGATCAAGCAAAAGGGAAAGTATTTCTAATATATCTATGATAGAAATTTTTTAAATTTTTTATTTTATTCGCATATCTAACGGGTGAAGTTAAATTGAAAAGTTTTACATTATCCAGTCGAAAATGCTGCTCTGGATTTCACAAGAAATGTTAAGACATTGATTTGTTATTTAGATGAAATATCAATAATGTCACCTGGTGGTATAATGTCAAAGTTGAAATTAGAGCTGTTTCCTACGCTATTTCTCTGGATGTATGTATTATTATCGCTCAAATTTTAAACAAGATGAATAATCATAAGCAGTTGTGGAAGGATATAACATACTGACGGTCAATTACAGTTCTTTTGTCGTTGAATGACATTCATTCGGGCATCGCACTTTCATGTCATACGCATGATGTTTAATTTGTGCACACTAGCGAACTCTTGGCTTAGGAAAAAAGTACACAAAATGCGAAAATAGAGGGGGAAAAAGTGAATCCCAAATGCTATGCGCTCCTTTAAATTTCACTGAAGGACGAGCAGGCATAAGTAAATATAATTCAAGCGAAGACCAAAATTTACAGTAAGATGAAACCGAATATGCATAATTATTTCTCCTTTTATGACAAGAGTTATAAGTTATATTTTTATACTGTTCATATTTGTAATATTTAAACTACGTGTACAAAATTCAAGAGTCAGCGATGAATGGAATCAAAAATAGGGCGTGGGGAGGGAGAAAGAGAAAGATCCATATTGCACTTACGTGATGTTACACATGCATTTACGTACGTACCATGCGCGTGGCTGCGCGCGCAAACGTATAAGCATATGTAAATAGAAGTCAATCTTTATTTCATCCAATTTATATACAGGCATTTACATTTTATCGAAATGAATATGTAAACCTAAATTAATGCATTAAAATTTACGATGATAAATATAATACATTGCTATGTTCTATAAAATGCATGTATACTTTCATTATCACAATTTTTTAAAAAACTTTTTATGCACTGTAATAGTTATAATGTAAAATATTTGAACTTTTATATTGCAATATCAAGTACTGAAACTTGATTATCAATAAATTATTCTTAAGAACATGTTATTACTTATTTCGTTAATGTAATAAAGATATTTTACGTAATATAACAGATTATGAATTTGATTCATAGGAAATATATAAACCTATTGTAATATTTCTCCAGCATTTAATTCATGTTTTACAAATAAAGTGATAAGGTTACTGTACGAAAAACAAGTGAAAGATTTTGTAAAGTATGATACAACGTGCATGCACATTGTTGCTATGAATTAAATTAATAAAGGTGTTGTACAGTTATCAATTCACGAGTATATGAATATATTTTTTAATAAATTAATATTCTCTTAAAATCATGATTTCTAAATAAATTTTAGATATTTAATATTTTTGAAAATATTATTACGTTGATTATGTAACGACTAGGTATACTTTATATATGTACTAAATTATAATTAGGTATAGTCTTATTTACAGATATTTGATTTTAATAATATCAAAATTGTTTCACATTTACAGTGTATAAATTTATGGATGAGATAATTGTATTATTATTAGTGTTATAAAAATATAAGTTGAATTTTTGCATAATAATAAAATATTAAAATGCCATCCGTAAATACCGAAAGTGAAATTAAATAAACGCTAATTTGTTAAATACGATAACTATTTCATTAATCTATATCTAGATTTTACAATTTCAGCTTTTTAACAATATATTGAAAAATTTGCTTTTTCAGCTGAAATTCATACTTGCATAGTAAACAAGAACAAACAATTAAATAAAAATGATGCGCAAAGTCAAGTAATCAGATGTACACATAAAAACATGAACGCATAAATGCGTTATATACTTGCCTACACATCTACATAGAGTTATTAAAAGAAAAACACTACTTAAAATTGCTTAAACTAAAATCGTTGAGAACCATATAAATTTCGAATCTATGTATATGAATATATGTTAATTTTGTTTTTTCAAATAAATACTTTTATTGCATAATCTTTGCGTTGCAGTATTTAGATATCAACATTAATAAGCTTGTAAATAAGTAGAAGCAATCTCTTTATCGTAGAGCACTATAGGTGATCAAATAATCAATGTTCTAGATTCAAGTCATCCAATAGGACATATTTCAAAAACCATGTAGACCCTTTTTAACAATAGCCGTGAATATTACAAGACTCCAGAAATAAAACTAACTTACAGCATATTTGGTGTTTACCTAACCTTCGTATCATCCAATATCAGGAAGTGTAAAACCTAACCTTTTTAATAACGTAAGAATTTTGGAAATTTTAGAATATTTCATCGTTAAAATTGAACATACAAACTTGTCATAGATTTATCGTAATCTAGATGTTAGCTGACGTTTGAAGGGAGATTAAAAAACAATAAGCGAGAGCGCTGAGAGTAACGGAGAAGAAAAAGAAAAGGACAAGGTAGTCAATAAAAGAGAAAGAGATATGGAAAGGGAAAATCGAAGAGACGAACGTATAATATTGACTAGCGCGCATATATAGTAAAAGAAATGAGAGGGAGTGAAAAAGGAAGAGAGAGAGAGAGAGAGAGAGAGAGAGATAACCCATATGGGCATGTCGAGCGTCCAACACATGCTGCAAACTACCATGCAAAGGAAAGAAAGACGGAAAGAAGTAGAGATAGAGGCATGTTTTCAGATAATAGCGATATCGAATACAAATGTCAATTGATTAAATATTCCACATAAATTATTTATTAACAAATTCAATAATAATTACGATGCAAGGTCCGAGTACAAAAAAATTCAAAGATGCGAGACGATGCATCCGTTCTTTGCAAATGTACCTGCACGTTCCCCCACCCTTCACTAGCGCATGCCCCGCAACATCAGCGAAAAAACGCGCGAATGAATCTTTTGCCATTTCTAATATCCCTCGGATAGTAAAGTCCATGAGCTGCGAAGGTGGCTAACCCTCCTATTTCACTGGTGTACGTCTTCCAGCCTAAACATACCGACTACTCGAATACATCGTGTACACACAAATGCACGCAAGCTCATACACGCATTGGGGCGTTGTTTTTTACTTTACTCTTCTCTGCCTTTCGTTCTTTGCAATACACGCTTCTTTCTTACGTACTTGGAGCTCAGATGAGTAAAAAAAAGAATATGGAAGAAGTGAAACAGGTAAAGCAATGAAAGGTGGTAATGATTCCGGAGTCTTATCAAGTACAAATATATTATATGTGGCTTTTTTCGTGTATTTTTAAAATAGCCGAAATAATCGTATTAAGTTCCTCCTCCCTCCCACCACCCAACCCCGCCACACAACCCATGCCCACGTAAAATTCCATTTTAATGGTCTGCCGAAATTCTGGGAGTGCGTAGAAAACGAGAGGACAAACATATAATATGCTGATAATATGCTAGAATTAACCTTAATACTTATGGTACACTATTACATTACGTATAACATTTTGTTTTTATTTAATCCGAGAAACCTCGTACCAGATGCGCGATACTTTTTTTGTGTGTGACAACGTCTCTCAGAATTCGATATTGGCGGATTTGAAGTGTGCGTTGCCTTGTAGGTGAGTATTGCTCGGCGCCGCATTGTGAGTTTTCTTGACGCGTCGAAGGAAGAAAAATCTGAGAATGAGACGAGCGCGCGTGCGCCTCTTGCGCCTGATTACGTCGTGACCTCACGACGACCAGCCCTTCGAGAGTCTCGAATTACAATAGAGCGAAAGGCGAGGAGGATTTTAAAGCGAATGCGACTTTCGGGAAAATACATGAGGGAAATCATGTTGATCGAGAACGGGGAAGGAGTCTACAGAGCTGACAGGTATCATGCGAATTCATGTAAGGACGAATACTGTTTATGACGAGATAACTTTTCACAAGGCTCAAAGTGGTTTCACGTAATAATAAACAAGCGGAGCTTATATTGGAGCAAGAAGCTCCAAAAGCAGGAAAAATCAATTGGCCGAGGCTAATGTCATCCTTTAATTGATTACGAAGGTGACGATTTCTTTGTTAAATTTACGAAGTAACTTACGAAAATGAAGTCACACTTGACAAAAATACAATCTACACTAGAAATACCAATGGCATTATCTATTAAAAATCACTCGATAGTAAAAGAGTAATAATTGCAAGAGTAGAGTAGAATAAACAATATAAAGCAAGGTCAACGAGAAAAAGGTATATTAGTTTTAAAATAAAATAAAAGAGAAGAATGTGAAAAATTTAGGGGTGAAGAAAAGATGGTATGAGGAAAAGAGATAAAATACATTTGAAGGAAAGGCGAAAGAAAGTATGAATGTTCATTCGATAATAGGAAAGGGTGAAAAAAAAAGATAGTGAGAAAAATCACGTTTCATCACGTACATAAAAGACACAGTTTGCAAATTGCATTCATGAAATAAATTCTCCGCCGATCCTCATGATTAGCGTCCGATTCGAACAAAGAGACAAATCGAAAAGTGAGAGGGGGAGGGGGAAACGAAGAATTATGTACAGTACATAAAATACTGTTAGTATTCCTAATACCGATGCTGTTGCTCAACTTGGATCTTTTAAAATGTTTCATCTCAGGTTAACGTGCGAGGGAATATAGAAATTCGAGTAAACAAAATTTCAACCAAGTAATTCATTTAAAAATTTAACAGCAAGGATACGAATAAAAAATTAATAAATGATGAGTAAATGATACGAAATAAATTATATTTGATATACGCAATGCTTACAGTTAAATAAATTTCTTCTACCAACTGTACGTTAACTGACTCATTTAACTGAGTGCAGCTTTAAGAAATTAATTGATACAGTAATCCTAGGTTACATATAAAAAGACGGGATTAATAGCAAAAGTAGCGCTTTCTTTTGACGTTTGTAATACATAAAAAAGGATGAGCCGGGGAGAAGGATAAGAGAGAGAAGAGCGAATGGTATGCGTGGTACGACAGTGAACAAGTAAAAGGGCGGAGGGGGGATATTCGCACCGTTGGCGAAGGCGAGAGGAACATTTTGTGTTTCCGAGCTACATAACTGTAAGGGTGAGCCTACAACGCATGCATCTAAAGCACAATATGTCAGTGATATATCGACAATGTGCTTGGCTTGAAAGTTTTTTAATCGCTACAATTTTTGACAAACACACAAATAAACAAACTGCGGTTTACTTTTGTGACGCACTATAAAACATATTTAAAGGTCAAGTACAAATTAACCAAATTTTTAAATTAGCATGAATTAACATTAAAGGATACAAATGTGATCTTCTAAAAAAATATATTGAAAATTGATGCTTTAAGTGAAAATCGCTGACTCGTAAGTAACTGAAAACGATATACACTTTTTAAAATATTGTGTTAAAATTTAAAAAAATTTTTTAAATATTGCACCTTACACGTAGATGTATAAGCGGTTAGGAGATGTGCTTCTATGTTACGAATTTAACGTATTAAGTAAACGAAACATTCGTTTCAATTTCAAAAACTACGACTATTGTTAACATTTAGATTTTCCATTTCCATGCAAAAGTTGGAAGCGATCGAAAATCTTCGCGGAAGAGGGCGACACGACGGATTACCTCGAGTGCTGTGTCCGATGTCTCTTACTTTCAGTGCTAAAATTTTCAAAGGCGTCATAAAACTATTGCCGGAAAAGGAGACTAACAACAAACTACACGTAGCGTTGCAGAGTTACCCTAAGTAAGACGGACGGATCGAGAGTGAGATAGACGTAGGGCAGCAGGGAGGGGGAGAGCAGCGAGTATACGGAAAGTAAGTATAACACTCACGAACGCACCTCGTACACGTGTACACGCGAGCGCATCAGAAGAGGAACTGTATGTTGCGCGCGCGCGCGCTCCTTCGAATAGTCATTCGCGACGATACAAGCAGTTCTACGTTCTGTATAAGTGTTTTCTCGGCACTGCACGCCGTCTCCACGTAACTTTTAGATAAAATTACCTACGCGGGCTTAGTGATTTCGGTGACGCCGTGAGGTTGGGCGCACATTTCGCAGTGTATACAAGCGTGTACATTGTTGCTCAGCGAAAGAGTTACATGTATTCATATCCTTACGTCACGTTATCACGGAATCGTGCACATTTTTTCAAAGAAACGGTCTCCTGTTCCGTGTTCGTTCCGCCAGTGTTTACGTGCACTGTCTACGGTAATTGTGCCGCTAGTACTTCTTTTTCTTCCTCGCCGTCCATTTCGGAAGGGAGTATACAATTTCCACATACGTGCGAGCCAGTGCACGCCGGAGTTTCTGAGCGAAGGGGAGAGGAGGTAGGACAAGTCGCCGCTGCTGCCACCCGCGTGCCCTCAAGCGTCTGTGTGCGCGTTTTTTTGGAGTTAAGTATTTTTTTCGTATGTGCGTGCGCGGATTGGCACACGCACACGGAGGTGCTCTGCCGTGCGCCTGTGCCTCCGAGAAAGATTCAGGAGACTGCTGACTTTCCGATAGATATCTCGTTCGCCCGTGGCAAGGAGAATATTTCCTGTCGGATGTCGCTACACGTTGCTGTGCACCATCCAAAGAACGTAAATACGCGTACTCGTGTTTTCTTTTTAAGAGGTAAGGAAACTTATTTTTTCGACTGTCTCTCGCCTGCAATACATGATATATTTTCTTTTCGTCTGATGCCCACTTGACTTACGGGCAATTAAAGTCCCACAACGCCCGTCTCGAATTAAGGTTATGCAAAGATACGCGGAAAATTTCGAAAATAGGAGTTCTGGCTTGTCATTCGTGTACATTTGACATTTACATTGTTTTTATAAAAGTGCCAGCTATTGTAGCCTCTCTCTCTCTCTGCGTCTGTATGTGTGTGTGTAGTGGAAGGACTGTTTTTCCTTCTCGTTGCTTCTTACTCCATCTCTTGCTCGACTTCTACCTTTGTCTCTCTCGCACGTCGGCTCATTCTTTAAGAATTGGCCAGGGCCGACGCACGGTGACGATAGTAACAAACAGTAGTAGAACGTAGAACTTGGAGTTTCGTCGCAGCGGCCGGCACAAGAGTCAAGGTACGAGCTGTGTTGGTTCGATGGTAGTGATATTTCGCCATTGCTTGCTCTGGTAAATAGTGTTTGGTTTAAAATGTGTGCGCGTTTCGCAATACGTGTATAACGCATCCTGTTGAGAAATAGTGTAGTTTGGTGCAGTAACGAGTGAAGAGAAAATTAATGGGAGAATAGAAAGCAGCAAATGTAAATATCGTAGATATTTTTGAGGTTAGGAGTTTAAGTTTATAAGCCCCAGCAAGTTTGTACGGAGTAAGCGTTAATTAGTCATTGTCAGTGACGAAGGAGAGTAGAATAAGTGTGAGGGAGAGGGAAAGTCTTTCCACCCTCTGAAATGTACATGTCTTCTTCCCCTCTTTGAACGAAGTATAGCAGCCGCCACCTCCCTCGTAATTACATCTGATACACGCGCCATAACATATGTACATATATGCATATGCCTGTGCGCGCGCGTGTATACGGTACGTGAATATTCGACACAGCTAGCAGCACTTTACGTATATGCGCCTCTTTGTTTCCCATCCAAGTAGTGCCTGCGGTCAATTCATGCAAGCGACGGAGTACGAATAGCTGAAGGAGAGAAACTTCGAATATTACTTTTTCATATAGAAATATAGTATTATACCTAATACGCATAGCGTATGCAGGGAGCGGCGGTAACTAAGGTTAAAACGCGAAAGGTGTCGCGTGCTATTAGCCGCTGTTACCGCTGGCGCTCGTTTTTTGCGCAAGAGAAAGTACGTATTTTGTATGTATACAACGTATTTACAGTTTTCTCGCAACCTCACTGTCCCCACCTAACTTATGTCTATCTATTTTTCTTTTTACACGAGGAGAACATTTCTGTCAGCTGATTGGAGGTTATGTTTTTTTCGTATTTATTTTTCTTTTGCTCTCCCTACTATTCATTTTAAATCAACGCAGAGTTCGACCCTTCCCACTCTCTTTCTCACTTCTCTTACATCGCTCTTTCTTCTGCTCGTTTTCTCACTTTGCCTCTATTGTGATGTACGTGCATGCGTATTGTATGAATAGGAATTTAGTTGTAAAAGAAAAGCTTCGATGTTCTGCTCGTCGAAGCTAGTGTATGACATGTATTGTATCGCTTGTTTGTTGAGACAACTAAAGAAAATATTAATTTTGTTCACGAGTATTTAAAAGAATTGTTACGGTGAAGACAACAAGCTTTCGTAAGGATACATGGTGAAAAGATACGATAGACTTGTTTTTTGCGCTGACTCGTGATGATTACTCTTAGTCAGAGACGTTCTTGTATGACAGTGTGTAGAGATTGAATTCCGAGATAACATAACTTGTGTACAGGTTAAACCTTTTTAAATATATTTTTACAACAATATAATTAAACATAAATATATTAATTTAAAAAAATTATGGTAGTTTTCTGTGTTGAGGCTAATGGAATAACTTGTTTTAGCCTGAAATAAATCGCAGTTTTTTGTGATTCTTTTCTATATTTTTTTATTTTTTTTGTGTTCTTAAACTAAGTTAGACGCATTATTATAACATTTATTCTTTTCTTTATAAAATTATTTCAAAATAATTGGAACCTAAAAATGTTCAATTCTAGATTTTCAAATTTTAATTTGTAACTATATCTTAATAAATGTGTTAAGTAAGAGATTAAACCAAGTGAATGAACAAATAACGATTACTTTAAAAATACTAAACTTAACGTATTTTCAGAAAATTTAATTTTGTCACACTCGTGAAGAACCTCAAAGAAATTGAAAACTACTATATAAATTATAATTACTATATAAATTAAGGAAATAACAAGATATCCAATCATTTAAATAATGAGCAATTTGAAATATATATATTATGAACAATATCTCTGATGCAAATTTAATTGAGAAGATAAAGGTAAATTCTATCATCAGGATTAGATTAGTGCTATTTTCCTGAATTATCTTAGAACATAATTCAATAAAAACGTATTTTAATCATCTTATTAGGTTATCTGACAGAATGCAAACAACAAGTATCAGAAACGTCCTTTTTCTGAAAACAGGTATTATACAAAAACTTCTGTTTTTTTTTAAATTATATTTTTCATTAAATTGTAATTAGAGTAAACTTTTACGAAATATTCAGTCAGTTCATTCACTTGGCATAAATAATATAATATAAATTCATTAATTTATTATGCAACAAACTTTTGGTTCTAAAGTTGTTACATCTTCTGTAAAGTAATAAGATTCATATGGTCATACTTTGAATTCTTCAGGTCATTATTTTGGAA
Organism: Wiebesia pumilae; assembly: GCA_018907045.1. Lineage (NCBI taxonomy): Eukaryota > Metazoa > Arthropoda > Insecta > Hymenoptera > Agaonidae > Wiebesia > Wiebesia pumilae. Next base: position 9,785,471 of record JACCHZ010000116.1, read on the forward strand.
ACTATTCAAATGTATTTATTTTATTCACAATAATTTATTAAAGATCACATTTACAAATTGATCTTAACTACTTTACAGTACAATCATATCAAACACATATAATATCATTTTTTTTTTCTAAATATATTTGATGTTTCTTTTTTCTATATATATTACTTAATGATAATTATGAGATAGTATTGAAAAATACTAGATTAATAAGTAAAATTAAATACATGATTAATATATATTAGCGATAAATATTACTGATAAAAATATTATTTGTAATTCTGTTTAAAGTTTTCTCACTAGTTGATTTCCTGTTTTACATAAGAGTTTTACGATTATTAATATATAACTAATATATTATTTTACAAATATGACATAAAAAAATTATTCTGTTTTCAGATGCCTGCATTCAAGTTGCTATTGGTCTATAAGTTCAACAATGTACAAAGTGTCGAGCTGGTTAGATCATGGAGGAACTCTTAAAGGTATGTAAACTTGTTTTAAAAAAAGGTAATTTCTTTTGATAAAAGGTTAGCATTGAAAAAGTTTAATATTCATTAATATAATCCTGAAGTAATATGTGCTTTTATAAATTGAAATATTTTTTTCAGATAATGTACAATGTATTAATAGAAGTAAACACGAAAATAAAAATTATCCTATTAAGTATTTATTAGTCCATTTATTAATTCACATAAAAACATTCTCTTAGAAATATTTTATAAATTATATTTTAGTCTTAGAAACATTCTGTCATAAAAAGCTTCAATATGTAGGTTTTAAAACTACTATTTTAAAATTTCACTACAAATATTTAATGTTAGTTGGAAAAGACAGATAGTTAATTGTTTTTTTTTAAACTAAATAACAATTTAGGTAATGCTAAAAACTGATATAAAATCATATTTATAGTATTTATTTAAGTTATAAGCTTATATATTTATATATATATTTAAGTTATATATATACAACTATTTAATCTAATTAAAAAATTGATACTTTAATATTGCAAATCATTATTTTTCTACAAGTTTGTCATTTATTAAATATTTTTATATAATTTTGATATACAACTTATCAAAAATAATAAATGATTACAAATTTTTTTGTAACTAACATGTTTTTGAGTTGAAAAAAAAATGAACAATCGTTTTGAAGTACTCTTTTAAAACGTCAATCTTGAAAAAATAGAATAATTGTTTTGTATTTTTGTATTTACAGTTCTGTCATCACAACGTTCTAGCAAAGGCATCAACGGCATGTGTGTGAGAAGCGAGGCCGCGGATAACGCGCGTCAACGACGAAGACTACGATGAGCAACAGTAGCGGACTGAGTACTTGCCGTCGATCGGCCAGGAGCAAAAATGTCTTCGAATCGCACGAGTCATTTTGTTCCGGCTTTTACGACAGCAAGAACATCGCGTCATCTTCGGGCCAGTCCCGATTCCCAGCGGATTCCGGTATCCTCTCAAACAACAGTCCTGATAAAGTCAAGCGCAAAAAGCGAAGAAAAAGCGCGTCCAATTTAAATTTCAGTAAACGCAACAGGATAATCAAGAAGCGCGCTGTCGAGCTCAACAGGCTTAGGAAGTCCTACGACGAGTTAATCAGAGTCAAACTCAAGGACAATAGGATACCCATTGTTTTGCTCAAAAGGCTTAACGATGATCATCATTGCCAACCAAAGCTTGTTGAGAAGAACAGAGAAAAGAAGGTGGAGGAACGTATCCAATTACCCGGTTTGACCATACCAGCAAAGGTCGATCCGAAGATTTCGAAATATGATGCCGTCGTTAAGATTAACAAAAGGCAGACGGAAAACCTCATTGAGGTCAGCAAGAGGCGATTACAAAGACAGTTCAACATTAACAATAGTGATGATAGACGAGAGGGAAAAAGTGCCGATTCGATGGTGGAGAATAACTTTAGCAAGTGTGTCGAGAGACTAACTGATAAATTAGAAAGTTATTCATCAAATGATAACAAGTGTAATAAAAATCAGCTTGTGAGTACTAGTAGCAGAAGTCACGCGCGAGTTTCTGTCGATAAGACTAATAACAATAGGCTTCCTGAAAGATTACGTGGAGCCAATTCCAAATTTTCACTGAGTTCAATAACAGAGAACAGTATCAGTGAGAATCATCTCAAAAGTTCCAAAACTTCCAAAACTTTCGTACATAATAATAGAAGACTTAAACGCAATTCAGTTTATCAAATTCAAGACAACAATTATACGAGTTTGTTTGAAAGCAAACCGAAATTCATTGAGAATACAGTTGAAGTACGTGGTCAAAAACATTTTGAAAGTTCTAATAAAGATATTAAAAAGTATTCGAAAAACTCAACTAAAGTAATTCAAAAACATTCTCAAAATGTAACCGATATCAATGACCAAAAATGTCTCGAAGTCTCTGTTAATATTGATGAAAAATTAACATTTCTTTCTTTTAATGGAACTGTCGAAAAGCAGAATGAAGTTGATTGTCAGAAAAATTCAAGTGTTTCCAAAAATATTGTTGAGAATAATACAAGATGTACAAGAAATTTTACTATTAAGGGTAATGACAGGCATCTTGATGATTTGATAAAGATTGGCTGTTCAAAAATTTGTCTAGAACGACATAAAAAGAGGCTTTCTGAAAAATTGGATAATGATATCGATGATGGTTCCAAAAATCAACCTGAAACTAAGAAGATAGTTACACGAAGATCATCCAATAAAAATGACGACCTCACTAAGGTTGCTTCAGAAATTAATATAAGCAGTCTTGAAAAATCTCTAGATGAATGTAGTAAAAGGCTTTCAAAAAGGTTTGATAAGATTAATGAGTGTTTACACAATGAGACTGAGAATAACAAAAGAGTCACAAGAAAACATGACGATAAACACAAGAGGCATAGTGATAATTTAATAGAAACCCATGTGAAGTTTATAGAAAATTTTGTCGGAGAGCATAATAAACTTTTTGAAAAAATAGATAAAAATATTGCAGTTTATACTAAAGAACAGATTGATAAAACTAAAAGAAGTACAAGAAGTATGAGTGATAAAAATGAGAAAAATATTGAAAAGGGACAGGAAAATAATATGGATCACACTCAAAATGTTAAAGAAAGTAGTAACATGATATCACAAAATATAGATAAAAATATCCAAAAGTGTTTCAAAAATTTAAATAAGAATGTGAGAAGAGTTAGCAGAAATTCAGAGAAATCTGTAGATCTTATTGAAGAAAATAGTGAAAATCATTCTAAAAACATTGAAGATGAAGTTACAAAAGTTTCTAGAAAATCTCTACTTTATTGTGCTGAAGAAAAAAGTGATTTTTCTAAAAATTTTGATAAAGTTAAAACTGTTTCTGATATTAATATTCAACCTTCTGTTAGAAATAAAAATGATAATTTTTCTAAAAATTTTATTCAAAATGTTGAACAATTTTCTGAAAAATCAATTGAAGGTTATTCTAAAGTTTTTAATGATAAATTTATTAAAGTTTTGAAAATTCCGATTGAGAATAAGTTACAACAAAGAAATGTTATTAATATGAGTAATGAGAAAATTGCTGGAACTTCAACAACAAATTGTTTCAATAATATACAGAGTTCTGTTGAAAAACAAATTAAAAAACATTCTGATCTAGATGCACAAAATAATAGAGTTACTACAAATATTTCTGAAAAAAAGAAAAAACCAAGGAGAAAATTAGTCGATAATAGCTATGACAATAATACTCCATTAAGTACAGAAGATTCCATTGAAAAACATAATGAAAGACTGACTGAAATGAATAAAAACATACGTGAGCGATCCAAGACCGAAATTGAGATTATTAGAAAAAGAGCAACAAAATTATCTGATAAAAGAAGAGATCGTATTGACAATTCAATGCAACAGAAATTAGATGAACAACATCCAAATAAAAAATGTAGTGAGAAGATTTCTGAAAAAATAAATATGAATGTTAAAGAAACTTCTAAAATACAGACTGAAATTTTTAAGAAAATCAGGAGAAAAACGTATCTTGATAAAAATAAAATATCCACTGTAAATATTATAAATGATGATTTGAATTCTTTGCCTAGTTGTGTTGAAAAAACCAAGAGTGAGATTCTTGATGTGTCATCTAGAAATATGAAAGTTTGTTCAAAAATTCAGAATAATAGTAAAATGATCACAAGAAATTCATCACATTATAAACAGGATAAGTATAGTAAAAAGTTGGAAAAAAGGAATACATATTCAGTACAAGAATTTACAGAGGAAAATAAAGCTAATGCTTTCAAAGAATTAGATAAGGATCCTAAACTTGTTTATAAAATACCAACAGAAAATGTTAAATTGATAGTGACAAATTTATCATCTGATCGAAATGATATTCACTCTGAAAATTTATTGAAAAATAAGATTAATTCTATGGTAAATCCTGTCGAAGATAATAAAAAAGAGCTTTGTGAAGAACCAGATAGGAATATTGTGGATGGATTTAACATTGAAAATGAAAATAAAATAATTACAAGACGGTTATCGCATCAAGAATACGAAAAACATTCTCAAAATGTGATAGAAAGTCATTATAATTTGAATCATAACCTTATTCAAGAAAGTCGTGAAGATCTTTCCAAAGTGTTCGATGAAAATTTCGAAGAATGTACTATAAGTTCAACAGAAATGCAAATAATTACAAGAAATTCATTGCTTTCAAAAGCTGTAAAATATTCTGAAGATATGACTAACAGCAATGCAGAGTCTGTAAAAAATTTAACTACACAAGAAAAGAAGGATCTGATTAAAGAATCACATAAGTGCATAAGAACTGGTTTCAAATTTCAGGTTGAAAATACAATAATTGCAAGGACTTCATCTCTTCACAAATATGAAAATCATTCTGAAAATTCAACAAAAATCAAAACTAATTATGAGGGAAACGATTTTATAGAAAATGAGAAAAAATTTTCCGAAAAATCAAATAAACATATCAAAGATTGTTCCAAAATTCAATCAAAAGATAAAATGGCTAATAGTAATTCATCTCCTTATAAATACGAGAATCAAGCTGATAATTTAATAAAAAGTAAGTCGAATTATGTACAAAATGCTGTAAGCAAAATAGAAGAGAAAGTTCCTGAAGAGTTGCAAGAAAACGTAATAGAAAATAAGACGTTTCTAGAAAATTCATCATCTTATAAACATTGTAATAATTTAATAAAAGATAAATCAATTTGTGTACAAAATGGTATCCATAAGGACGGAGAAAAGTTTCCTGAAGAATTGTATATAAATATTAAAGCATGTTACAAAAGTCAGGCTGAAGATAATAAAAGATCTTTAAGAAAACAATCGTTTGATAAACGTACCGACAATTTTATAGAAAAGAATTCAGATTTTATTCGAAATACTGTTGACAGGAATGAGGAAAAACCTTCAGAAGAATTACATAAGGTAATTAAAGATTGTTCCAAAAGCCAAATTGAGAATAACAAGAGAGTTACAAGAAAATCATCACCTGATAAGCATGAACGGCATACAGAAGATTTAATTCCTAGTAGTCCAACTACCACCAAAAATTGTATAGAACAATGCAAAGAAAAACTTGTTGAAGAACATCAGAAGATATATGAAAATTTAATCACAAACAATACTGATTCATCAGAAAATTCTGTTGACAAAGATAATGAAATTCTGTCTCAACGATTAGATAATAAAGAGAATTCAAAAATTCAAATAGATATCAATGCAAGAATGCCAAGAAGCACAACTCTTGGAAAAGAGATACCTTCTAAGAATTTAGTAGAAAATGCAATAGATTGTGCTCAAACACTCATAGAAGAAAATAAAGGTTCCGAAATTTTTATTAATAATGTTAAAATTTTTACTAAAAATATGTCTCATAATATAAATATTCGAAAAAATTCAGTGGACAGAATTAACGACGTTCACGTTGAGAATTTTCTTAGGAACAATCCTGTGTCATCACAATATTTAGTTGATGAAATCAGTGAAAAACAAATTTTATGTTCTGATCAAAGTTATATAAACCGTCCAAAGGAATTTGTTGAAACTAGAGTTAAAATCAATATACCTGAAAAAAGTATTACTAATCAGGTTCAAAATATTATTGAATCTAGTTTGGAAAAAGCACAAAATATTTCAGATCTCAGCGATGAAAAAGATACCACTATATCGCAACAAAATAAAAATTTAAGTTTAAAAAATGTTACAGATAATAACAAAAGATTCATTAAGTCATTTGATAAAGTTTCTGATGGTATAATAAACGATGATTCACAATGTGTTGAAAATACAGTTGTAGTATCCAGTGAAAGTGTAGATCAATTTAAGAGATTTGATGAAAATTATAAAATAAATCCAGAAATCTTAATTAACTCTGAAATTAATGACACTTTATCAGAAGATAAAGGTATTTTGAATTATATGAATAATTTTATTGAGATCAATGACACACAAATTTCAGTTAATGCACATTGTGAAAAGCGACCTTGTAAAGGTACAGATATGTGCTCTGAAATTTTAATACAGAATAATATTGAAAATGTTCAAAATTCAGATAACGAAATATGTAAAAATCTTCCTGAACAATGTTTAAAAAAAAAAGATCAAATAATTTCCAATAATGTAAATAACGAATCTCTGACGAGTCACTTGGGTGAAATTAAAGAAAAATGTTCCGAAAGTACTACTCTAGACGTACCTTTCGAAAATAATAAAAATCAGTCTGAAGATTTTATTGAGGAAGTTTGTTTTGAAAATTCTATAGAAATTGATAATCATTCAAAAACATTTAATGAAACAAGAAAAAATTCTGAAAAATCAAGTGAGACTATTAATAAAATTACAGAAAATCAAGCTGATAATAGTAAAGGAATGTTTAACGAGAACTCAATTACAGATTATACCAAAGCTCAAGAAGATTTGATTGAAGATATTACTGAAATTCGCGCTGAAGATTTGGATGAAAGTATTAGAAATTCGTCCAAAATATTAACCGATAATACATGTCTTACACTTGAAAAAAGTAATGAAGTTATTGTTGAACATTTAACCGACTATTATAACACAAGTCCCATCGAAAATTTAGTTAATAAAAACTGTGTGAATGATTCTTTAATTTCAAGAGATTATGTTAAAAATAATGCAATTCGTTCAATAGAAAATAATGGTCTCAGTGATAATTCAAAAACGAATGAAATTTTAACTGAAAATACTTTTGAAAGTAATTTAGAATTCGAAGAAAAGTCAATGGAACAAAATATAAATCATACCGAGAATATTTATTCTAAAAGAATTATCCATAATTTAGTTTCCAAGCCCGTAAATACCATTAACAGAAATATCGTTAAAACTGTAATGCAGCATGCTTCTTTCAATAATGAAACTTGTACTATGTTCGCAATTACGGATAAACAAGATATTCCGGTCGTCGATGAGGAAGTTTTTGCCAGGGAAAGGCGGAAAATTACATTAATGGAATTGAAAAAGAAATGCACTGAGAATATTGGTAATAAGAAAGTAATGAGTCTCGAATCTTCACGACGTGGTATTACCAAGACTTTGCCTATTTTCCCGAACATCAACATAAGCGACACTGCGTTCCGCAGATATAAGAATTCGAGTGAGCCTACATTTGGCAATGTATCGGAGAATGAAGAAAACTACCCTGAGAGTTTGTCCGAAGATATTGATAGCAATGAGAATTTAGTTGATAGGCTTAACTATCTGAATACTCTTGAATATTTAAATTTGAGCACGGACTCTGTATCACATAAGGAAGATCAACAACAAGTTCAGAAATTCGTGCATAAGTATCTTCAATCTTCAATCTTGGATCATAACGCCGACTTTAGTTGCAAGAATTGCGATGAAAATTTTGACAGCAATCGCGAGCTGAAAAGGCATGCGAAGATCAAGCATCGGCAGCGCCTTGTTATCAAGATTACAAAGACGGATGCGAATAAACACGTGACGCACATGGTTGAGCCGGAACACAAAAAAAGGGAACAATTCGAACAGTTTGAGCAGTTGAATAATGAGAATACAGTGAATAAATTTGGTGCATCTACGACTAGCGATGACGAGAAAAACATGGAGCATACGGGAAAAAAACAAAACATTCAGATAGCCAACGGAGAGATTAAGATGATCGTAAAGAAGGAGAGCGGTTCAAGAAACAGCCATGTTGTCAAAGAGATCAAAATAACGCCCAAGTCCGGAGACTATGGGAAAAGCGACGGTGGAAGTAGTTACAAAATGTCAGGCTATTCGCCCGCCCTCTTAGAGACTGGGCAGCCCGTCAAGCGACGACCGGGAAGGCCAAGGAAGTATCCAATTTTCAGCAGAGATGAGCTCATCAAGAAACAATTGGGGGCGGCTACGACTCTTGATTCTGTCGCCGTCAAGAACGGCAAAGTATCTTTGTCGAAGTCAGTGGCTAACAAATCACTCTTTCATCCTGTCGAATCGATCGTTTTGCAGTCAGACGTTCTGTTCGGTAAACTGGAGAAAGTCACGGGCAAGAAAAACACGGTCGCTAATGTAAAATGGACGGAGACCGAAGATTCAAGTTTGGCGAAAATGCTTGGCGTAAAAAGAAAACGAAGACGAACACTTTCACCTGAGTATCAAAGAGAGAGCGACGTTAACGTTGGGTCCTCGAGAAAGAGACGTAGACAGGCCCAGGACGCTAGTAAGGAGGAGGAAGAGACAGTCAGCGAGCCAGACTTTTGTATGAAGTATAGAATAACAAAAGAGCTTGTTGTTCGATTGACAAAATTAGACCCAGTTCTCAAAATTAGCAATGAATTTAATGCCAATATTAAAAATGTTGGACGGAATAATGAAGTCGATGACACTATAGCAAAAGCTGAGGATAGATCGAGGAGAAAGATGAAATTAAAGCACTCTTCTGTCGAGCTGGAGGATATCCGACACGAACCGATAAAGACCGTTTTAAAGTTGAATTTAGAGAATAACAATAACATCAATGACATCGAGAAGTGTCTAACCGTATCGAGTAGTCCCAGAAGGACGATTCAGAAGACCCGCATTGGTGGATCAGAAGCAGGTTCAAGTAAAGGTTGTGCCGAAGTTGGCCAGGCATCCGGGTCAATGGACGATGGTCAGGAATTTCAGAGAGCAATGAAACAGCGATTGGATACTAATACGCCGGTGACAAGTAAGAGTGAAGACGCTGGTAATAATTCGGTGATTAGACGCGATAATAATAAAAATTATCTTTTAGAAGCTCAATTGGTGGTGACTCCAAGACGTCAGACAATCGACAAAGCGGAGGCCGATGAGAGTCAGAAGGCCAAGCTTCTTATGCTCATGAGTGCGACGACGCCATATGAGACTGTTAGTAAAACGAACGTTACCGTAGGCGAGTTGCCCCAGCCGCCTACAATGCAGTTACAGCCCCAACAGTTCTGCATCTTATTCATCCCGGATGCACTCTACTCGTCAGAATCAGTGCTGAACAAGGATATCACGCCCACGGCGACAATCGTCAATTTTCAGCCCGTACCCGACGCCGAGATGGCTAATAGATCTCTTATCTATACACCTACCACTCCCACAAAGATATCCATTGATGAACACGCGAAATCGTATGTATGCGCCACGTGTACTGAGGTACTTGATTTAATAGGTCGGCTCGAGGCAAGTCTTGGAATGACCGAGGAAGACAAAAGCGCCATCAAGTGTCCCTACTGCTCCAACCACTTCCAGTCCCTTTTTTACCTAGAATATCATGTTATGCAGGAACATCTTAAGTGCGAAAACGAGAAACAGTGCAGGCACTCTCGCTTCAACAGCCTGCGCATACCCAGCCACGAGGTGGCTTCTGAGTTCGAGATCTATATCACGTTCGCTTTGAAATGTCGGAGTTGTTATGACATTTTTAGCACGGTACTGCAGCTTAACGATCACGTGATGCACAAGCACAAGACGCTTGTGCGGCTGCGTCCATCTTTAGGCCCTGCAGCGGTTGAGGCTGTATGTTCAGCGTATCCATCATTCGCACGCAAAAACGGCATTAGAAATTCAGCACCGGTATTTCAATGCCCAAGCGACTGCGTCTGCCGCATCGGTGTTCGCAGTAGCGACACGCCACTGCAGCGCCAACAGATGCTCAAGCGCTGTCCTCACGTAATGAGGCGCCTCGAAAAAATTGAGTCTGCCGCCTACGAAGTGTACACGTGCACTCTTTGTAAGAGTACCTTCCTCATGAAGGATGAAGTGGTCGATCATCTCATGAAGATGCACGAGGTCTCTTGCAAGTTTCCCTGCTACACTTGTCTTACAAGCTTCCGCAGTCTTCAAATGCAAGAGAATCATCGTTGTTCTGAAACGACCCTGCACGATCTTGACAAGATACTCAGCATCGCCATACTACCAACAAACGTCGGCGGCAAGGACAACAACAAGTATCTCGAGCGTGAGGATTCATCCACGGATGAGTATGGCGCAATTAAGACAGGCGTCAACGAATTGTTAGTTGCTCTGCCCCACAGGAACGGATTCAAGAGGAAGAATGGCGCATGCGCGGCCGCGCTGGACCGTCTTCTGGGGGCAACCAGACCCAAGAGCGCGAGATTAACCAATGATGGTAATAAAAAGCGCAAGAGAGCCTGTCCAAAGTGCAAGAAGCGCTTCGTTTATCGTAAGAGCCTTCACGATCATATAATCTACGAACACATACTTAAGGGTGACGGCCAAGATGGACCAAAGAAGACAGCCATTGAACTTTTGAAGCTTGTAAATGAGGGCAAAGCTAACGGTCAGAGGGCACAGGAACTCGCAAAATTACTTACTGGACACACTGATGACGATGGTATACCGCTAAAGGATCTCACGATGATGGACGAACAGGAAAATTGGGAGGAGGTGGACACAATTGCCAACGAATCGATCAACGAAATAGATATGATCAAATGTAGTAGGTGTAAAACGCGTTTCAAGTTGCCAGCTACTTCAGGTAGAATATCTTCAATTCTTTCTGTATTATTTAATTAGTATTACAATAAATCGAATTTATGTTACAGTAACGATAAATGAATCAGAGTTTTTAATTATTAATAGCAGGTTTCAAAATAAAAAGAATCCTGTAACATCAATAACATATTATCAAGCAAATTTGAATTTAATTAAAAGTCCGATCACATTTTTATTTTTTCAGTTATGACTTGACAAATCAATGAATCTAATCTTTTCAAATCATAGTTTGGAAAAATTATGTTATAAAATTAACTTATTTATACCATAAAATAAATAATATAAACTTGAAAACATTAAAAAGGGATTTTTTAAAAAAATTTCAAAAGAAAATTTTATTTGAGTAAATTTGATTAATTCTAATACATAAGAAATGAACTACTTTTCAAAATTTTAAAAATTACCAATGCAAATGTACTCATAAAATGATAATTAGTTATTATCATAAATTTTCTTATGAATAAACATTAACATTTTAAGAAAAACATTATTTGAAGGAAATTTTAATTTAAATTAATATTTGAAAGAAAAACGAAGAAAGCTAGAATCAATATCAGAACAAGCCTTCATATAATTAGATAATATATTAAATGTATATATTGCAGGAAATCTTGCAGGGCTCAATAGGCAGCATCATTTATCAAGTTTAAAGTCGAAAAAATTCGGACTATGCGAGAGTTGTGAGAACAGTGGACCGAAGACGCGGCGTCAGCAACTTCAAATAATTCATCCGTTTGCCTGCAAGAAGTGTGACGATACTTTTCCTACTTCGATTGAGCTCAAGTTTCACAAGCGCACCATGCATACCAAGACATACGCAAATGACAGCTTCCTTTACAACTGTGATATCTGCAAGAAGACTTTTACGTTGGCGCGCATGCTTGAAAAGCACAAGAAAATTCATCGCGAAAGCATTCTAGATGGTTTGGTTAAACCTGATGAAGAGGAAGACGAAGAGGATGTAGTAGCTAACTGCAACTCTATCCATAACTGCTCAAAAGGTACCGAACCGAATCATTCACTCGATGGCAAAGTTAACACGTCGACTCGCAGAGATTCCTCTGACAGTAGCAGCGCCGGATCCAAGGAGCCCGAGGAGCAGCTTCTCAATTGCTCCTTTTGCGAGGAGTTCTGTTCATCCAAGGTCAGTCTGAAGAACCACTTAAAGCGCGAGCACGGACGACGTGCTTCCATCTGTCAATTCTGCAACGGGCTTCTGATTGACACTAGCGAAGTGCGTCATATGCTCGATTATCACATTGTACCGAGTAAATTGAACCCGCGTCACGATACTGAACCTAAAGCTGGTCCAGGTGGCCCGTGGTCACGCGATGAGGCTGGCCGCATGCGCGACGATGTCGATGAACTGGTGTGCATCCTCGGTAAACATAGGTTACAATCGCTCATGATATATCATGATTTTGAGGGCAAGTGCAACAACGCGATAATGAGGTGTCCTATATGTCCGGAACTGTTTGCGACCCGCGAGTCTTGTCGCTTCCATTACGTCTGGATCCACGATGACAACTGCTTGCTCTGTGACGAAACCTTCAGATCCGGTAGCAGCGCTTGCCAACACAAAGTCAACGCGCACACGTCGACTGCGAGCTACCTCTGGTGCATCCAGCGCCTCGTCACGGCGATCGTCAGCACCTTGAGGCTTGACCCGAACCAGCCGTCACACGTACTTTACCAAATCCTGGTCACTAAGCTTGAAGAGCAAGAACGCGCCACGGCAGAGCGTGAGTTCATAATAGCAAGGTGTTCGAGCGAAAAAGGCGTGAGTGAGGAAGCAGCGAGTGCCACCGATCGCTTTCTCGAAGAGGTCGTTCTTAGTGAGGATCAGCTGCCTGACTCCGGTAACATCATCGAAGTTGTGATTGGTAAGGAAGACTCGGAAGACGACCTGCTATCGATGCTCAACCTCTCACCGAATTATGAAAGCTGTGAGCAGCATCGGTTACCGAACGCCGGTGTCGCGCTCCCTGAGGAGGAAGATGATGAGGAAATGTCGGTCTCGACGACTGTGGTGCCGACGACACCGTTGTCGACGAACGCGACGACGACGGTAATGGCAACGGTGGCGGCGACGGCGATGACTGCAAGCCCGGTTGTTGAGAGTTATGTGACTTCAGGCGTTTGTAAATATAGATTGGAAAACGACGAGGAACAGCTCGTGCTCGTTGTCACCGATGACGATCTCGTCTCATTTAAGGACGACATAGGCAGTCTCGCCGAGAGGATCAGCACCACTTGCGACTCTCTTACTCTCGAGGAGATCACCAAAATGCTCAGGGCCTACTTCGAGAGTGTGAACGTGAAATGAATGGTAGTGGTGGCGCATGAATCAACGTTCACTCCGGTTTTTCGATAAATTGAACAAGCAAAACTGATAAAGTGCGTGAATGTGTTTAATATGTATAATGTAAAATGTAATAATGATATGACGGTCATTCCCCCGATGTTTTTCTATTTCTCTTTCCTCCATTCCTCCATGGCACTCTTTCTCTCTCTCTCTCTCCATTCCTTCTTCCTCTCGCTCTTTCCGAAATACTATTCTTACTTTTACTCGAGTGAATATAAAACTTTGATAATGATATGTATACACACGAAGTTAAACGACATCTGGTTGGGAGATTTCGTTAGGAAAACAAGGTTTATTTTCTAGGGTTAGGTTCTTAAAAGGGGTGGGAATGTTGATAAGTCTTGCTTATGTCTTGTATTTTTCATGATTGAAGGAAGACTTGGAAGTGTTTTTGTAGATCACAAAATAATAAGACTGCCGACGAGTGAGCGAGAAAATATTTAAATACTCTGTTAATTGTTAAGGAAGTGAATTTGTAAATTGAGCATGATTTCACACTATTATTTAGAGGCGTCAATATTTTCTATTTGATGTAGTTAAGAATTGGGTGACGTAAAATATGAACTTTGTGGTCATGATAATGAAAACTTCATTTAAAAATAAATATATTGATTATCGTAGCCAAGTTGCAGGTTTTAACTGCGAGAATATGTTTTCTCTTAGTTTGAATTGTAAAAATGCAACTATAATAGATTAATCGTGCAGCGGGAAGAGTAAATTGTATATTTTATATGATTCGATTATTATGTACTATTTGGGCGAATTTCAATTAAAGAAAAATTGTCTGCTATACTAAAATTCAGTTAAAACAAATGTTATATAGTGATGATCGAATCTTATAGTTAAAGTTAAAGCGTCTAACTATTGCTTTATGAGTCCTACAAAATCGTAATTTACTGTAATTTTAACAATTGATAAATATTAGCCTTGACCAAAAATAAATTAAAGATAATTTATTTTCCAATTGAATTGTTTTCAATGAAATGTTCCATCCAGTGTATAAAGAATATACATATCTTTTTTCATAGATCAGCGAGTCAGTATTTTCTTTTCTTTACTTTTGTATTTTATTTTGCCTCAGCCTATTTTACTTATACCTTCGTCTGTTTTTAATTGTTGATACGAAAAAGAGGCAAGATTAAGCGGCTTTTTTCAAATTTCCTAACCGTGAGTGTAAGGTGCTGAGAAATTTTTCCTATCGGGGTGAATGAATTTAATTATAAGATTTAACTGTTTTACGATTTTTTCGTTGGTTGAATATATACATAAGATAAAAACGTGTATGTACAGTTCTTGATAATGAATAACTAATGAGCGTTTGTATCCAACGAGTATAGAGCTTTCCTACGTACGTTCGTTACGTTTTTGTTTACATTCGACATTTTTATAATGAATAGTAGAAATGAAAATAATAGAGTACTACGAAAAACCGCCATAATTTGCACCTGCGATTTATTAACGCATTGTAACAATTATTGTCAGCGAATAAAATTCTTCAGATATTTCGTAGTTTTTATATCTTTCAATTTTCCTAAATTTTTTATTATATACATTTTAAAATTATTTTATTTATTTGTCAAAATATTTTTTAATGTTTAAATGTAAATATTTTTTGCTTTTTGTAGTTTTTATTTACTTTTATTTATATATCTGAGACAAAACTTTAGATAAGTAAATAAATAAAAACTAAGAGATTTTTTAAGGTATTTAAAAAGTAATTGTTCAAAATTTATACAATGTACAAATTTATTAATAAATATAAAATATTCTTAATAAAATAATTTATAATAAATTTTTAAGCACAACATAAACATTCTAAATGTAATACGGAAAATAATAAGGGATTTGATAATAAACTTATATAAATATAATCAAAACTATATAAGATATTATTTTAAATTACGAATATACTTAGTGCATTATTAAATATATATCAGAGTCTACACGAGCACGATTTCTAGTTTAAAACTTTTTTCTATCAAAAGTGTGAAAATATAATTCATACAATTATTCAAAGTAATTATATTTACTTGTAATTATATATAATTTATTTAATTAAAAAATAATACTAGGCAACATAGTTTATAGCAGATGTACGGTAACGTCAATTACACCAACAGCATTTACTGAATTAAAGTAGGTTTAAAGACCTAACGATAGAAGTTTAATTAATGTAATAAGTAATAAGAGTAGAGAATGAGTGATAATATATGTTAACTTTTATAAATACAATATCTTTTAAATATTTTTATTTCAGTATTTTATTATGTAAATAGATCGTTTTTAATGTTTCACTTTTTTAAACTTTTAAATAAATCTAAAAATTATTTCAGAAAAGTTACAAAATATATTAAATTGTAAACCATAACATAATTTAGGATACTTTACATAAGTTTTTTTGTTCATAATGTGGAATATAATATTTATGATGAATATCAATTGAATACAATTGACAAAATCTTATACATGTAATTAACGATTTGAAATGAACTGTCAGTATTATTTTAGATATGGTAGAATTCAGTTGTTGATAAAGAATTTAATTTTACATTTTTTTTAAATATTAAATGGAAAAAAAGAATCATTAGAAATAATTTTTTTTTGAATGTATTAAGAAATAAATTATTCCATTACATTAGTTATCAAAGTTGAAATTACTTCGAAAATAAAACATAATTTACATTTACGCATAAAAAGGGAAAAATTGATAGAATTACATTATAAGATTTATTTATTCTATTTATTGTATATGTATACATATACAGTCCTTAAATATTATATTTTTTCTTACATAGTAAAAACATGAAAATGTTATCACGATCTTTTATGAAATATTCCATGGATATAGTTTTACACAATAAATAATTCAATAAAAAATTTTGAAAAAACAAAACCACACTATAATTTATTAAGAAAAATATGTTATGATGTTTTAGTAAAAATAAAATATATTTTTGGAAGAAACAAATTAAAAATACAATTTTTTTATCTCTTATAAGAAAGTCTGTATTTGTAACTGATAAATTATTATATGCTTTCTAGTAAGTAAAAATAAAATTTCATAATCATATTTGGAATAATTTAGTTAGGTGTTATATGTGTTACTTTTGCATGCAGAATAAAATTATACAATTATGTATGAAAATTATTAAAAATTATTTCTTTATATATCTAGTAATAACGAAAATTCTACTCTAAATTTAGAAAATAATTCGAAGAGAAACTTATTATTAATCATTAAAAAATAGTGTTGATTGTTGTGTGTGTGTGTTTTTAAATTTAGTAAATTTTAGTAAATTTAAACTAAAAGTACATTTATTTACGACACGATCATGATACAAAGAAAAATTAGTACCGGAAGTTTGTTATAAAAAGTTTTAATGGTTTAATACCATCAACTTTTATGAAAAAGATGAATTATAGTTGCCATTACAGATAATGGAAGCATATAAATAAAAGATTAGTATAAAATATTTATCTAGAATCTTCCGAAAATAAGTTTAATAAAAAAATATTTGTTTCTTACAGTTTTTATTTTTGTATACGAAAAAAGTAACGACTGCACTTATTATTGTAAAAAAGGTCGGCCGACTGTCCTGAGAAAATCTTTATCTTAGAAAAATGGAAGGATTTATGGCCACCATCATAGTCATAAACAAATCATCATAAACGGCCCGCCAACCTGAGGTTGACCGGGAAAGACCTGGCGAAAAAAATCCGTCAACTTATTAAGTCAAGTATGAAACGTTGTACTCACTACTAGATCTAATGACTTATTTATCCCGAGTCGTGAGCTTCCAGAGAGGAAGCTGATATTATAAACAAATAAACAAAAAATTCACATAAGTTGGTAAATACGTAGCATAAATGTATTAACTTGAATAAATTTGATTTTTTTCGTAATACAAAAACTGTATTCACAGCATCAAGTTCGATGATCTAAATTAATAAAAAGAAATTCTTGATGTAGTTAAATATTCATAAACAATTATTAACAATATAATTACTAATATTAATTTAATAATATTAGTATTAATAGTAATTAATTAATAATAGTAATAATAATTACTAATAAAACAATTATTAACAATAATATAATATAATAACATAAACATAACAAACACCAACATGAAGGTGCCTTGTATCGAAAAGTAATTCGGAACAAAGGAATATTTCGGAAATAAAAAATGCTTAAATAAAAATGACTGTTGAAAAAAAATTAAAAGAGTAGTGTGATGTGCTCTCGATACAGTTACAAAGAGACTTATCCCTCCATGATCTGGGGTCCTTAAGTATTCTCCCGTTATCTACAGGGATGTTATTATTTCGTTACACGAGTTAAAATTAAAAGTTGTCGAGCATCGCGTCTTTCTTTCACGATGAAATCAATATCGACTGAATCGATTAGCAAAAATGTAATTTATATTAAAAAATATAAACTCTTTTTAACTTTGATTCAAAATATAAACTCTTTTTAACTTTAATTCAAAATATAAACTCTTTTTAACTTTAATTCAAAATATAAACTCTTTTTAACTTTAATTCAAAATATAAACTCTTTTTAACTTTAATTCAAAATATAAACTCTTCTTTCTAAAAATTCATGTGCGCAATGTAATATACATTAAATTCAAAGTATAAACTCTTCTTCCTAAAAATACTCGTACGCGTGTTCAATAATATATCAACAATATATTAATCTGAAGAAAGTAGGAATTTTAATTTAATGAATAGGTTATATTCTTTTTATTATTATTGCTATTGTTGTGTATGCATGTAATATTTTATATATTGAAATCTTATGATTTTTAAAATAAATTCAATATAATTAATTATTTAATTCATACATTCAATTAAAAGCAAAATACTAACTTTAACCATTGATTCACAAAAATGAATAATTTTGTGATAACATGTGATTTTATAAAGACATTTACTTTTGTTCCTACATAAATTTAGATATAATTACAAATTATTATTAACTATTGCCTTATAAAACGTTATATTAAATATTTTTAAATTATGAATTCTAATATACAAACTCATATTTCTTTTACTACGTAAGTTAATAAATTTCGCAGAAAGTAACGGCCTTTAAATTTTTAAAATATTAAGAAATAATATTCTTTTACAAAAGTGTTATCGAGAACATATTATTTAGGATATAATATTTTCTAATTGAATCTCTTTAAATAAGGAAGAAAAAAGTCTGCTCTGTTGAAAACCACTCGTTCTTTTATAATCCGAAAAATTATATTACGTATTTTCACACTTTCTATCAAGTAATTTATTCTTTTCACCTATTAAATGAAATCCTTAAAAATTTGATTATTAATAGCTAGATTTTTCCAAGTAACTGATTAATAATGTAATGTAAAAAAGAAAAATTATAATAATATACTTAACTCAAGTGAGTTAAATGTTATTGTAATTGTTATTGTAACTGTTATTAAATTGAATTGTATCTGCTTAAAATTAGGAGTCTGAAGTCTGCATCGTTGGAACAGCAATGAAATTTGAAAATTTTTAAAATCGATTTTTCTTAAAAAACTATAAATGGTTATCACGTATGATTCAAACGATAAAATAATAGATTTAAAATTAATTCACCCTCAAAAACCACCCTTATGAGGGGGTGAAAAATTCGAAAATTTGTAACTACGATAATTTTATTATTCTAACAAATATTATCGATCAGAATAATTGTTTATATAAAAAACTAGTACCAAAAAAATTTAAAAGAAAATCGGGGCGGAACATTACTTTTCCAGCGTTTTCAGTACGTGTGTAAGCGTGCGTAGGAACAAACGGTTCACTATACAAAAATCATTATAAAACGAATAACTTCATTATCCGTAAAAATCATTTCGTAGAATATACAAATAAATATAATAGACAATATAGTTTGTGAATTTGGTATAAAAATTTTGAAAACTATCGTCGCCCGTCATAGAATGCATATCCACTCAGATAGGTACACGTAACAGGCCACATAAGATTGTATATAACAAATTCCCAAAGCCATTCCACCAAAATTTTTATTAAATATAGAGTATTTTAATAATATTAATATAAGAAGAAAAGTGCCGATATAAATATTACGTTGAAAATTCATGTTCCATATGTTTAAATGCACATACACTTTTATTCACGTGATGCATACCGGCAGCCTAGATAGTTAATAACAAATTCCGAAGACATTCCACTGAATTTTTTTTCTGAACATCGTGTATTCTAAGATTATAAATAAATGAAAAAAGATTTTTATGAATTTCGCGCCGGAAATTGGTGTGAGGTACATTTGAATGCACATGCAGTCTTATTCACGTAAGCATAGGGGTTGCAGAATATTATTAATAACAAATTTCCCTAAGACGTTCCACTGAATTCTTTTTAAGAAAATCATATAATTTAAGAATATTAATGTATAAAAAAAGGTTTCTATATCAAAATCGTGCCAGAAATTTATACTTTTGAATGCACATAGAATCTTATACTCGTTAATGCATGAGCACATCTTAGATATTTAATAACGTAAGATTAAATTCGTTAGTTACATGTACATTTATATTTCTATATGAAACGTTTTATGATAGAAAACAATAATTTTTTTTACAATATTTCATATTCAATGTCATTCCATATTCAACTTTATTTTTTATCGTTTTGTTTAAGAAATTTAGTTTTTGCAATTTTTTAAAATGTATTTATAGAATTTCTCTTATATAATCATATAATATTTGCCCGAAAACGGTGTAATAATTTTAAATTGCATTATAAGTTAAGACTTCTAATTTTGCGGATACGCGAAGTTGAAGAAAAAGTATTTGATGCTTCTATGTAGAATCTATATTAGAATTTAAAGAATTGATTTTTACTATAATGCCTTCTTAATTCGTCTATTAATCAAATACATT
Source organism: Wiebesia pumilae (assembly GCA_018907045.1). Classification (NCBI taxonomy): domain Eukaryota; kingdom Metazoa; phylum Arthropoda; class Insecta; order Hymenoptera; family Agaonidae; genus Wiebesia; species Wiebesia pumilae. Next base: position 9,805,749 of record JACCHZ010000116.1, read on the forward strand.
TGATACAGCTTGTTGCGTACACGATAATGTTTTTCACTCCTTTTGAGCAGGGATTAGGTGTTTGTTTTGAAGAAAATGCGACGTTGCCGCTTGGCAAAGTGAGGGAGTTTCGCTAGCAATTCATCCAAATACAAGATTTGACGAGCTTCGTCGATTTCGGACGTCGATACGCTTGAACGAATGTTGTCATTGAATTTCTTTTCACCTCACTGACTGATGTGTCCATACATTCATTTTTAATAATATACAGATTCGTTTTTTTTAGTTTTCGATGTTTCTTATAATTGATCATATCTTAAAATGATAATGTAAAATGGTTATGCATAACATTTCTTATTTTCTTCCATGTGTACGCGAGAAATGATAAAATTTTTGCTTTTTTTAAATGTCATTTGTTGCGTATAGAAAACGACCGTAACGCGTTTAAAAATCAAGAAGTTGTGGTATGGAATCGTCAAAATCTCAAAGTCGTCGAATCATCAACTGATGAATCGGGCCGATGCTCGGGCTCCTACACTTATTACCCGTGCATACGAGTGTTTAATGTACATGCATCCATGGGTACTCCGCGAATAGAGCATTGATTATTTTATGGCAGACCTACCGACTGTTATATCATATTATAATATGCAAACAAAATTTTTAATTTTATTTTTCTAAACAACAGCTGATTATATTTGTGTTCAATTTGTAAATATCAAACTTACATTTTGAATTTGCTAATTAATAAATTATAAAATTATATTGTAAAATGTTTGAAGGTCTAGATTAAAAAGATCAATTGTAATTATCAATATATAACGTAAATTTACTGGATATTTATGAGATATAGCAAAAAAAATTTACGGCACATTTCCAACAATTTCATAAAAACAGAATTAACCATAGCTTCTGTAACATAACAACTCAATATATTAAAAAACAAACATCTTTGAACAAGCCATCCGCCAACATTAATCGTCAACGTCGTCAATTATTGATATTTTACACTTACAATTATAAAACTGTCGTATTAGCATATAAATTTATGTAAATAGCGCAGTTTATTTATATAATATCATTTGGTTTCACTGTGCGAAGACATTTGAAAACTTATAGATGACTATATAGGATGCTCATGAACGGTGTACACCTTATTTTTTATAACAACTGTTATTAGGAATTCCACAAAATTTTATTCAAGATTTTTGTTACTTGTACATGTACGTACAAATAATTGAATTTTCAAGAGAAAAATAATTTTTCGTGATCATTAATGGTCGTTTTAAACTAGTCTGTAATATATACGATTACTATGAAATATAATTTTTTAAGTAATTTATAAATATTAAATATTATGAGTAGTAACTTCTCAATTAATATTTTATTAAATTACAGATTTTATTCTTCAAAAGTTATAATTTATAAATTTTCTGGCTATTAATGGAATCTATATTACGTAAAGGCATTTACTTGTAATATGATAAAAACAAGTACGTAATAGCAAATCATTACAAGATTTGCGAGTGGTCTAATTTAAGAAAGATAAACGATAACAATATATATATAGGTAAAATGAGTAAGAGAGAGAAAAGATAGAAAAATATTAAGAAATGATTCTTACAATAATCTTACATTAATCTTTATTTAAAATTATTACGCAAAATCATTTAAATTTAATTCTTTAAGACTTACAAAAAAAGAAAGCGTAAATAATAGTATTCCTATCAGTATGCACTTTTTCACGGGGTTGTGGACTCGAAGTGAAATAGAGATTTAGTTTAAAAAAAAGCGACGTTGCCGCGCAGCAAAGTCGATTAGCTACCGATTGATTTCTAAAAATGTTGCAAAGCTTTTCCATGTGTGCTGTACACGTATGAATGCTTGTGTACTGCCCGAAATTAAAACTATAAATTTTTTCATTTATTGCAAAAATAATTTGTAGGAAACATAATCTTAGAAAAACGAATCGATTCAAAGCAAATCATATTCCAGAAAAAATATAGTGAAATGTCTTAGGGTAATTTGTTATTTTCTAATTTGTTTATTGTATATTTGTTAATAATCTAAATAGTTTGCATATACTTGTGTGTAGATGGCTGGAGATGCATTTAAATGCAGCTAACATCAATTTCCTGCGCGATATTGATAAAAAACCTTTGCATATATATATATATTGATAATCTAAAATTACACGATGTTAAAAAAAAAATTTCGTGGAATGTCTGATGGGAATTTGTTATTAATAATATTCTGCAACCCCTATGCTTACGTGAATAAGACTGCATGTGCATTCAAATGTACCTCACACCAATTTCCGGCGCGAAATTCATAAAAATCTTTTTTCATTTATTTATAATCTTAGAATACACGATGTTCAGAAAAAAAATTCAGTGGAATGTCTTCGGAATTTGTTATTAACTATCTAGGCTGCCGGTATGCATCACGTGAATAAAAGTGTATGTGCATTTAAACATATGGAACATGAATTTTCAACGTAATATTTATATCGGCACTTTTCTTCTTATATTAATATTATTAAAATACTCTATATTTAATAAAAATTTTGGTGGAATGGCTTTGGGAATTTGTTATATACAATCTTATGTGGCCTGTTACGTGTACCTATCTGAGTGGATATGCATTCTATGACGGGCGACGATAGTTTTCAAAATTTTTATACCAAATTCACAAACTATATTGTCTATTATATTTATTTCTATATTCTAGGAAAGGATTTTTACGGATAATGAAGTTATTCGTTTTATAATGATTTTTGTATAGTGAACCGTTTGTTCCTACGCACGCTTATACACGTACTGAAAACGCTGGAAAAGTAATGTTCCGCCCCGATTTTCTTTTAAATTTTTTTGGTACTAGTTTTTTATATAAACTATTATTCTGATCGATAATATTTGTTAGAATAATAAAATTATCGTAGTTACGAATTTTTCACCCCCTCATAAGGTTCGTTTTTGAGGATGAAAATAAGTTTAACCTATTTTTTTATGATTTTAATCATATGTGATAATTATATATGGTTATAAAAAATCGATTTTATGTCAAGGATGCTGTTTCAGAATCCTTTAAAATTATGAGTATAGACCACGAATCTTTCAATTCAGATGAAGATATTTTATCTTAATTTAACCTATAATATTAAGATTTTTGCAATAACATACAAATAATTCAACGTATTTTTAATAACATAATTTCTTAATATCTAATACTTTTTTAATTATTTTTGTTTTCATAAATTTTTGTCTTGCATTTTTGTAATTTGGTGACAATGATAAATGGACTGATTATAATAGTTGAATCACATATGTTCAAAATTAATTTGTTCGTTTCAAGAAAAAAAAATCATGTCTCGCTAATTATTTTTATTATATTAATATATATGTAAATTAAATTGAATTAACGTGTTATTTCTAATTTTAACATTAATATTTATGAGTAATAAATCTTTATTACAAATGTAATAAACAATTTCCAATAATTATAAAAGAATAACATTCTCATATAAAACAATGTTTTTTAATATTTATTCACTGCTCTCATAATAAATATAAAAACAATGAAAAATAATACATCTTCTATAATAAGAAATAGTGCAATGTTGTTTATTATGCAAATTAGGAGAAAAGTTAAAAAATAAAATTATGAATGGAATATTTTATTACAAAATTTGAATATGAACAATGTATTTTATTATTGTGAAAATTCATTAAATTATTATTATAAATTAAATTTTATTATAATCAGTCTGGACATAACTAATACATTTTTTGAAAAGTAGTTTAACTGATATTGAACATATCAAATATTTTTATTTCTATATTAGCTCAGAAGATAAATAACTGTAATGTAAAGTAACAAATTATATTTAAAGTATAAAATTTTTAAAAATAAAAATAATTGAAATACATCAATTTAATATCTATATAAGAAAAAGTTCAATTAATTAAAATTATAAATTTTCAATTAATAATAAAAGAAAATAAAGAAAATTAAAACTAAACAACTGTTTGAGATTTTTCGAAAATGTCTAAAAATTATTATATAATACATTGATTGTAATAAAGATAATTTAAATTTTTTTGTTTTGAAAAAATGTACACGAATAATGTTTTTATCAAAGTGAATATCTTTATTATATTCAAATGATACTGATGTAATAATAAATGATATAATTATTTAATATATTTAATATTATATTTAAACATTAAATAATATATTTAAGTATATTTAACAACAATATAGTACATATTTTTATTATAAATCTAAATAGTACAATAACAATATTACCTAAGAATGCTAAAATTTAAGAAGCTACTTGATGTTTAAAATATGACCTAAACAATAAATTATCAGAATAATTTGTGGAATCTTGTTTTATTATGTGTCATAAGAAACTTAAAAGTTAATTATTTTATTAACATAAAAATACCTTCTTTCTATATTTTTCCCTAGTTTCTTTTTAGTTCTTTTAAAGAGTTACTTTTTACTTCTTTCAGAGACTGAAATTAGGAATTATTACCTCTAAACTATAAATATAGTTTCATCATACTTAAACCTTGCAAACTATTTTTGATTATTTATTTAAATAATAAACATTTTTTTCATATGTAAATGTTATATAAACCCTTTTTTAATAAAAGTCTTTACTATAAGCTAAAAAAGCAGATATTAAGTAACTAAATTAAAAATATTTGTTTAACACAACAAGTTGACGTAATATTTAATGCATTATAGTTTCTTATAAAAGTGGCAGCCAAAATTTTAGTTTGTACAGCTATATTATATTTTTGTTTAAATTAGTAAGATTCATTAATTATATGAAATACATTTTAATAATAAATACATACAATAGATCAATCGTTATATTTATAGATTTTTTACTGTTTAAATAGTAATAAATATTCTTTGTACTAATTATGAAGGATTAAAGTGATAAATATGTATTAAAAGATAAATAAAAATCGAATATAAGCAATTAGAATTACTTCATAATTTGAAACCTTCAATGACTTTATTAACATTTGAATTATCTTTTGAATTAATCTTAATAGTTTTAAGATACTTTTAAAGTATACATTATTTATAATTTAATGATTAATATGAATAGCAATTATTTTAAAAAGCAAACAGAGTTTGAATTGGCTCTAGATTATTATTTAAATATAATTTAAAGAATAAGCTTTTCATGTCTTGATTTATACTGCATGAAAAAAATTCACAATTTGCAGTTTGAAATCCTAACCTCTACAGTACTTGCTTTTCAAACATCCAAATGAAATAATTTTGAAAACTTACTAATACTCAAAACGCATATACTAAATTCTTAAATAATTATTAATTTAATAATTTTTTCAAATTTTAATACGTAAAATTTATTTTTATCCCTTAAATATCTATAGATATATAAATGGATTCATGCTATAAAAATTAAAATTTAAAATCCTTACACTTTTACTCTATTCAGACAAATATATTATGACTATATGTATAACAATCAAGAATTTGCAAATGCAACTAAAAGCTAATGATTTTGATTGTTTATTGACGGCAAGCACAACTAATATGCGCACAAGTAATTTTGAAAGCAAATTGATTATTGTACTTTTTATTTTCTATAATCACTATAAGCATTATATTAAATTTTATTGACTAACTTAGTGTTGTTTTTCTGCACCATCAATTTGGTCATGTAAATGTCTCCATTCTACATTATTTTTATAACATAAAAATTTGATTTTATTTTTAAATGATAATGAGCACTACAATCAAACGTTTGATATAAATATTTTATTTAGTTTATAATGCGTATTATACATCTCCTTAAAGAACTGTTATCTTAAATTTTAAATAATCGTTTTTATTTATATTTTATTCTGATTTTCTAGAGGATTATTAAAGAACATAAAGAGAATCTGTCTGACTATAATTAATTTGAAAATTTTAATCAGTATCATACAGCGCAATATGCTGTTGCTTTTTATATTATAAAGCGTGCATTAAATGAAGTAGCACCTATTTTATCGACTTAAATTATTTATATTATATCCTATAATATGATATCCTCGGTATCCTGTACGTAAACTGCATTTATTATTATTATTTGATTTAAAAATTTCACAGTTAGCTGTTGGCATCATTTCGATCTTCCACATTTCGTTTTTTCATTTCAGGTGGTCATGCGTGTGAAAAAAAATGTACGTATGTTAAAACCGGCCTTAATTATAATGCGTGCAAAATGTTTCGTGCAAATTTTTGTGCATTATTGGTTATTTAGCGATAAAAACATGTTCAAGCATTTTTTATGTCTTAAGTGATATTAAATTACAGTTAAAATGGAATCGTTTGTAACTTGGATTGAAATTTTTACAAAATCTTGGGAAGACGGTAATAATAAAGATCTTACGAGAACTTTGAAAGATGCTCCTGATTATTTGCAAACTGTCTCCGAAAGAGATCAAGGTATATATAAATTCATAATTAAATAATTTTCAATTTATTTTCTATTAAAAAAATTTACTGTTATTATTTAAAGACTTATTTTCGTGACTAGAATATAAAACAATTATCTTATTTGTTTTATTATAATAGCTAAATTTTTGTATAATTTAAAACTAGTTTTATCCAGGAAAATATATAATGTTTTATTATTACAAAATTTCTACAAAATTATGATCATATTGTTTTAGGTTAATAGTTACTGCAAGGTGAACACCCTAAAATTTTCTAAATTCATTTTTTGCACAAAAGTTAAATTTTCTATTTGATTAACAATTATTTATCTGAAATTTATCAAATATTGTTTTTTATATTTTATACACTTCTCTTAATCTAAAATAAATGTTTCATAAAATAAAACGTATAAATAAATAAAGATACTTGAACATTTAGAAATATTTTCTATCTTATGTATTTTCTTTTTATTATAGGCTAATATAGAAATATTTTATTAAGTTATTTGAAATATTTATTTTCTTTTTACAGAAACAGTTTTAGAAATACTTTTTGATAAAAAGAAAGGATTATTTAAATTTATTGAAACTATATTGGAAAAAGAAGATTTTTGTATAATACTGTTTGATAACACATTGAAAGAGGCTTTTGAGGTTCTACAGTTTGTTATAGAAACTTTTAAACAAGATTATGAGCCATACATTATGCCAACACGGGTAAATAGCATAGATTGTAAATTAATTAATTTTATTGCAAATAATTTTTAGTATAATTATTACAGGATATTTGTTTTCGGTGTATTAGAATACATTGTTCATTTAATACTAGAAAAACAGCTAGTGAAACATTAAAAAAATTGATAAAAGTTTTTCAAAATTATGAAATGAAATTGCATGAAATTATTGAAGATTATAAAGGTATTTATTTAAGAATTTCTTTTAGTTTGTATTTGAAATTTAATAGTTTATTACTTTTTCAATATAAAAGATTCTTGTATTCATTCTTTTCTATTTTATTCCTTATCTATTTAAAGAATACTTATACTCTATTTATTTTAAGTCTTATTCAATATTATCATCAAATTTTTGCATTGTTCTACCTCAAAGTCTTTTACTTTCTGATTTTTCTACTATTATAAAATATCTTAATCAATATTTTGTATAAGTACAATATCATAATACTAAGAAATGTATTTGAAATTATTCTTGATGTGTTCAATATATAATTAGTTTATAAACTAGCAAATTTGCAAATAAAACTGTAGTGCTAGTAAAATAAAAAATTATTTGCTTTGATTTTGTAGAAGGAAGTGTTCTATACATTGTTCTTGGTGCGATTGCCAGATACAATCCAAAAACTAAAAATATGGTTGATTTAGTTGATCCAATATTTTTGAAATTATTGTATGATTTACAATTTCAGGTAAAAACATTTTAATATTTTAATAGTAAATTTATTAAACATTTATTTTTTGGAAGTAAACAAAATTTTGAATTTATGATTGTTAAAATTAGTAATTAATTTGTATAGTTATTTATTCTTAGATAAATATTTTATAAATTTCAGAGTAAACTGTCTGAAAGAAAGCAGCAAAATGATATTGTAAAAATTTATTTAGAATGCCTTTTAGATATGTTCGTAAATTATGTACCATTTAAAAATAATACAGATGTTCTTTATTTTGAAAAATTATATGCATTATTTTTATATTTTTGTGACATTCATAAATCACAAGAAATTATAAATGACATTCTTTACATTCTTAGTACTCACATGCAATACTTTTCATCTTTTATTTTTAAAGATTATGAAAAATGGCATAATTTTCTCAATATTTTATATAAGAATACTCCAACACAGAAAGTAGTAGATAGTTTAGAAGTTTTTTATAAAATGATTCCTTTTCATCTTTTAGAAGAGCACAGAGATGATGTATTTATGGTAATAATATTTATCTTACTTAATTATGGTACTTTTTAAATATTTATAGTAAATTGATATTATTTTTTTAGTACTTCAAAAATTTTTTTATGCTGAAAATTAATAAAGCAGAATTTTCATGTGATGAATTGGGTATGATTATTTTTGGTTTAGGACAGCTATCTTCTGTATATAATAAATACTCAACAAATGAAATAAGTGAACTTTTTCAAATTATTGCTCATCAAGCATTACTGTTTACTTCAAGGTGTAATTTTATTTATTTTATTTTTTAACAATTTTCTTTTTGTAATTTAATATCAATAACAATTATTATCTTTCAGAAAAGAAGATGAAGATAAGAATATTCAAGTACTACCAAATTATTTACATGCTTTATCAGAAATTTTAAAATATATACCTAGTGTTTCTTTATATAAATTAAATATTATCATTAAACTTAGTGTACTTAATATTAAACGGTTTGCAGAATTGAGAGCAAGAAATCAAACTAATGCAATAAATGCTTTAAAAATCACATTTGTTAATATTAAACGATTAGAAAGAAATTTACAAAGGCAGTATTTTCATTCTTTGTGTAAGTATAAATATATTAATAAAAATTAATTCTTTTTAGTTGCTGAAATATTATAAATGTGTATGGTTGATTCTTAGTATGGTGTATCATTAGATTCTATATAATGACAAAGCATGATTGCTACTTAATATTTATATTTATTTATCAATAAATATTTTTTAAATTATATAATATATTTAATACTGTTGGTTTAATTATATAATGATTAATACATAGGTGACCAAAAAACTAAGTTATTTTAGTAGTTTTAGATAAAAATATTGTCAAATAGGAAAGTGTTTATTTATTTATCTAGATGACAAACATAATACATTAACTTATACCAAAGATTCTAAACATGTATATCCTTAAAAAATTTAAATAATTAAATTATTTAATAGTAATATAGACAATTTTCTTCAAATAATGTTGATTTGTAAATATTATTAAGAATCAATCTGTTTACAATATATTTTATGCATAGTTATATTTTACTATATTAAAATTTTATAATGTAATAATTAACATTATATAATCACATTTTTTATAATTTCTTTTTAGTTTATGAAGGAACTTTGTGGTCATGTTCACATGCTCTGTTTGTTGATGTAGAGCTACAACAAGAAATTAAAAATCTTTCAGAGTACCCGCTTTGTTACAAAAACTATTTGCCCCTTTGGCATTCATTATTTAAGATAGAAAATTATCAAATAGAATTTATTGAACAGATATTTTATGAATTGGTATTAGTTCTGATTTTATTTATTGATAAATTGAATCTTAATGTTAAACCTCAACAGAATAAATTTTTGTCTGATACATCTTTATCATTGAAAGCTGAAAATGAAGCAGATTTCCGATATTTTATAAATCTTGTAGACTTATATACAAACATTTTTGAAGAAATTAATATTGTTTTACTTCAAAATCATACAGAAAGAATTTTAAAATGTTTTATAAGATCTTCATATAAATATCCAATGGTATCTGGGTTTTACAAACTAATTAAAGTTATTTTCCAAAAACAGAATATTTTTTGTGACTATGAAGCTCGTTTTACCAAGTTTACTTGTGAATTAATTCCACAATATTTGTCGGATGTTGTTCAACTTATTCATAAATTTTCTAACGAATTACAGTTATCTTGCATTCATTTAATTTTCAATGCTCCAATCTTTTTTATTAAAGATGCAATAAACGAAGTTATTCCCATTTTTAAAATCTCCTTTAAAATTGGTTTAATTGATCCTTCATTTGCATTATGTGCATTCGAAACTTTGATAAAATGGAATAATAGTTTAAAACATAAAAATTTAAATGATTTTTATACAAATATTTTCTCGTATGTTCAACCATATCTTTCAGGTAAAGAAAACTTACCAGATATATTTCAATGTTCGAAAGAAAATAAAAGAGATAAAATAGAGAATACTATTATTTTTAATAAAAAAAGATTACAGAAAAAAATTCTTCAAATATGTTGTTTACATAACTATGATGCTACACGCGATAGTATGTTTTTAGAAAAAGAAGAATCATGGAATACAAAGCATCATATTTTGTTTGAAATGCTATTTCCTGACTTACATATAGAAATTTGTTTCGACAAATTCATTCAACGAATTAAAAAGCTAATAGAGAGTGGAAATCGAAGAATAAAATTTTCAGCTTGTGAATTTTTGCATACAATAATTACAATTATATTGGGGAAAAAATTAACAGATCAATGTTTTAATAAGAATTTATGTACTGCAGTTTTAAAACTTGGCTGTGATTCTGATAGTGTTATCAGGAATTTGTATCATCCATTAGTAATTCATTTAACGCACTACTTGAGTTTAAAACCAATACGAGAATCGCGAATATCTCATGTTTTTATGGATTCTTTGTTTGAAGGTTTAACAAATGAATTAAATCCATCACTAAGAGATTATTGTGGTGTGTGTCTTAAAGAATTTGTACAATGGACAATAAAACAATCTCCTGAATATGATCCTTCAAAATCCTCGAATTTTAGTAATTTAGTTCATAGAATCATTAACTTTGCTCTTTATCCATTAAATAACAAACGTTTGGCTGCAGCAATTGCATTTAATCATTTATATACAACTCTTGGAGGAAGCATTAGTGTAATAAACACAAACTGGTTGGAATTATTGTATGTATTTGTAAAATGTTTAGAAGAATGCGATGATATTAGGATCATTAGTGCTATCAATAACGTAGAAAGTGTTATAAAAGTAACAGCAAATACATTAAATGCTAAGAGTTTACACAGAAGAAAGCCTCCAGAATTTACAAATGAAACTTTAAAAAGTGCAACGATGTGGCTGTTAGAGCAGTGTGGATCTGTAAATATGCAATGCAGACATAAGTGTATGGAATTATTTGAAAATCTTTGTTCACTTATTCCCAGAAACAAATCTGCAGAAGAATTTTTTAGTTCCTGTAATGTTAACTATATTAATAGTATAGCTTTAAAAAATCTAGACAAAGATTTTGAATACCTTACCATTGGTAATACACAAGCTTTTTTGAAATGCTTAGACTTTTATATTTGGATTTTTAATAAAGGATTTGTATCACCTGAATATATTTTTAATGTTGAAACATCTCAAGATGGAACTAATACTTTCTTTCATTTTTTCGCAAAATTTATTTATTTAATTATTAATGAAAATATTAAAGAAGTTTCAAAATTGTCGACAAACACTGCAAAAGAAGCAGAAGAATTAATTAAATTAGTGAATAAAGCAATATTGGAAATTTTTAGATTTATATCAACAATATTACTTGTAAAAGTATGAACATTGTATTTTTTGACAATTAGATCTGGGAACTTCTTTATTACTTGAAATTTGATATTTGCTTATTTAAAATGAATTTTCTTATAAAATAATTAATGGTTTCATAGCATTTTCATTTAATCAATGACATGTTTTATTTATTAATATAATTATAAACAATGAATAATAAAAATAAAGGAGATAATTATTTGTTGAAGCTTATGATATAGTAGAAAAGTAATCTTCATGTTTATTATTAAATTTAGATAATTAATTTATATTAATAATATGTTACAAATAAGAATATCATTATTATAAGAAAAGGAAATTCCCATTTAAAAAAAATTCATTTTAACATATTATTTAATACACACATTTTTTTCAGAAAAATGATTCAGTAAATATTTTAGAGAATCTTTGGACTGACACTTTGTATTTATTAATAGCTCGTTTTACGCTATGTCCTCAAAAAATTGGATTAACTGCTACAATATTACAAACAATTAAATCTCAGCAGTTAGAAAACTGGTTTATTGTAGTACTAGAAAATTTACCAGAAACTTATGCATCGAAACTACGAAGCAATTTTTTTATAGAAAAAAAGGAAAATTACATATTTTTTACAGATGTTAATGATATTATAAATTTAGAAAATCATACTTTTCCTCCCAAAGATTTTATGCGAAGTATAATTATAATTAAAAAATGTAAATTATTTAATTTTGAAACTGAGGTACCTTTTATATTAGTGTCATTATTTGTTAAACTAGTAAATTCATATATAACATATTCGTTTAAAAATTATATTTTAGCATGAACTCACTGTTGCTTATTTGAAAGAAAAGATCGGTATTATTTTTGAAGCATTAAAAATAGCTGTACAGAATGTTGAGGTACTTAAGAGAATTGAAACTCATATTAAAGATTACTTAGAAGGAGTTATGGAATTTTTTTTGCTAGATTACCAGGTATGTTTAACAATCATTCATAAAACGTATAATTTATTTAAATGTTTTCACTGAGTATAATTCTTAAAAATATCAACAAAAGATTTGTGAAGAACTTTTTTTTGTAAAAAATTAACATAAAATCAAGGGAAATTTGAAATATTTATATCATTGAATTTACTATCTCAAAAAATAAGAAAAAAATTGATCACTGAAACAGAATATAAATATACTTATATATGAGAGTTTATGAACATGATAATTATTAATATGAATAACTAAACAAAAATACATTATAAAATAATAAAAGAGATAAAATAAATTAAAAATGTGCTCAAATGTATTTTATTTTAAAGTATACTAAGTGTAATTATACCAACAATAAGGAATGCCATTATTATATTAGAAATGAAGTATATTGTATAATATTAATGATTCTATATGATAAAACTGTTAAAATAATATTTATAAATTTCAATTAATTGTAAGATTATGTTTTAAAATTTAATCGAAGTTTTAAAGACCATTGACATAATACTTGATTTATTTTAGTCGGAACTCCTAGAAACACTACTTGACTTTATTGTGGGCAGTTCTTGTCTTACCGCTGCGAATGTCTACGTACCTTCTCATCAAGAATACTTTTTCGATATGTTTAGAGTGCCAATATTTTTGTGCATAATGAAGAATCCTTTTGATGCGCTAAAGATTTTTGATAGAAAGCTTCAGGAGTCACCGGACGACATATTTCTGCTCATTGAGGAGCTTTTGATGTTCGCCAAACGCAACCGTAGTGAGAATTCGGAGACGTTGGCCATTGAAGTGATAAAGAGATGTGACATGTACAGGGCATTTCTCGGCGACGTGATGCGTCGAAGAGACAGGTTCTTCAACATGAACTGTATAGCGGTTTCGCTGATGAGTAATCCGATGAGCGCGATGTACGTTGACGGCACGCCGAACGCTTTGTGTACATGGATTATGGATGAGCTCAACGCAACTCCTAACCTCGAGAAGTCGACGATTATAGAGAACTTTCTCGTATGCATGATTGATGAAACGGGTGGTGCCACCCCTGATTTTTCGACAATAATGCATAATCTCAGAGACGCAGACTCGGCAGTTTGGCTCGAGAAGCTGCGTTCGAACGAGGTAGAAAGAGCACGCGCGATCCAGTGCCTGCACGCCCTTGCGCGACTGCTCGAAATCACGAGATCTTGCGTCGTTTACGAAGGCATAGTGCGGTACGCTGCGGGTGCTTGCGAGCTCCTGGCGACAGATAGCACCAGCGGTTCTCTGCGAGTGTACTTCGCGGTGATTTCTGCGGAAAAGGTGTTCAAGTCGCTCGAGACGATCTACGGCATGTTGAAGGAGCATGGCTCGAGCTTGCGCGAAAGACTGGATGTACTCCAATACTTCATGTTGCCGAGTCTCGAATCCTGCAGAACCTCTGTACTTGGCAAATTCTACGAGCGCAACGTGTGTAGCATGTCCGAGTCTATAGCTCAGGATTTACCCGAGGGAGATCTTGTCGAACGCAGAACCGTTTTGGTGACCAAGATCAGTTGCTACCGGCTGTTTGAACTAATGTTCTGTAAGCTACCACCGGCTATGATCGCACTTTATATTGTGGAAAACAATCAGACAGAACTCAGCCTTTTCCTCGTGAATCGAGTACTAGAAGTACGCCGACTCGTACCGCGTCACTATGATGAGCGAGAACTTATAAGGTTGCTGCACTGTGCCGCTTTTAACTGTTTTGTTGCGATAGCATGCGCCAAGCATGACGCGGAGTATTATAAGGCGATATTTCGGGAAATAGGCAGTCTGGGACAACTTATCTGGGAGAGAATTGTTGACTGCGAGAGGACGTATGAGTTGCTGGAGTCGAAACAGAGCTATCGCTGGCAGCCGATCAGTATACGAAGGGTTGACGAGGAAATACCACAGACAGTACCGTACGCCGCGTACTTCCGCCGGGATTCCCGTCGTATGTCCGACCTTCAGGTGATCGTCGATGGCTCGAATGGTCGTCAGTGGCTCGGTCTTGAACATGACGAGCTTAACGTACACGAATGCGCAGCTATGATCACCGGCACGATCATGCACTTGGTGAATAGCAAGGTGAACCCGCTGCCGGCTCCTGGTGATGAGCCTGTAGAGGAGCAGCTACCAGATTGGATACTTCACTTCCGCGAAGCTCTCGCTACCGACAAGAATAACGTTAGGTTATATCTCATGAGGATTATCAGTAACACGAGAGCAGCTTTTGTTCCGTACTTGAGATTGTTGTTTGTCGCATTGATACGTGCCGTACGACTCTATCTGACTGAAAAACCGCTGAACTATCTTGTCAGGGACATTTTACTGATCATTGTGGAGTCCAAGTACAAGTTGAGGGAGAAGACGGAGGTGGAGGAAGCTCAGAAACTTGTCGAGGTATTCATTGAACGTGTGTTCGATACCCGCGTACAAGTATATGAGTATAACATAGAGATGCTGGAAAGACTCGTAATCATTTGGAACGACAAACTCAAGTGCCCTAATAATCTCGATGCTCAAATTCAGGAATCGAACGCTGACTTGACGATTAGGCTTATTCTTATGCTTTTAAGACATGGCGTGGAGCCTCATATTCTCATCGGTAAGCGTGAAGCTCACGCGTTAGTAAGGCGAGCAATGTTCGACTGGCAAGATTCTATGACACCCAGAACCTTTGAGACGCTTGGTTGGATTATGCAGTATATCGAGGATGATCAAAGAGATACCTTAATAAAAAGAGATTTGATAGATTTGTTCAACGATATACAAAGGTACGAAGATCCTCATAAGGCTTTATTTTTGCTCTTGTTAGGGTAATATGGTTTCTTAAATTTTAACAAGCTTGTATAGCTCTAATTTGATTTTTAATAAAATAAGAAGAATTTTATTTGCTCGAAATATAATTCATCACCCTATTTTTATTCTATTCTATTATTAACAATTAGATAACTGTAAGCCTGTACTGCTATATCATATTTAAAGTATAAGGTTCTATTATTTCTAGAACAATATTAATTTAATATCAATACGCATGTAGATTTCCTATATAATATAATACTAATTCGCGCTTACAGGAACAACATCGATTATTGCGCGCGGCTTCTCTGCCGTATGTGCTTGGGCTGTCCGCAGTTAGTGGGACGCGAGGAGCTTCGTTCGTTCATGGACCCATTTACTGTCGAGGATGATGAGTGCCGAGCTGAGTGTCTGGAGCTATTCTTAACGACGTTGAGCGATCTGAAGGTCGAGATGCTCATCCTGCAACTTGAGCACATTGATCTAAAAGGAATCTTGCGTAACCGTGTACTGCCGTGTCTTGATGTCGGCTTCAGAATTGTCGGCAGAATGCTAGAGTTCCTTGACACGGCTCATATCTTACCGTATGCTCAGCTGCTCGAGACGTATACAAGATCTAACGAGCTCTTGGACCATAAGAGGATTGTTTACAGCTTCTTTATGAGTGCATACGAAAAGTCTATGTAAGAATTTTCTTATTATTGTGTAATTATATTTTTACTATATCTTATTACGTTATAACTGTCATATTTTTTAATGAAACTATTTACAATTCAATGTTTTTATTTTAAATAAATAAATGATAGATCTAAAACTTACTTAAATTAAAGAAATACTTAAGTTGAGAAATATTTTCTTTTTTAATTAAAAAATTCAAGATTATGTTTTTACTCACATCTTTATTTTTTCCTCGTCAAACTTTAACCCTATATTCATAAAAGAAAAGAAAAGACTTTGCTAAGAAGGTACACAAGAAAAAAGCCATAATCTTATGTACTTACAGGAATGATGAGTCGAAGTCGCTGACGAAGCTTTGCTACGAGGTGTTGATCAGTGGCACAGCGGATCCAAGCGACGAGATACAGGAGATGGTGCTTGGCTTCTGGAGGGAGCGGGCCGGCCTGCCAGATGGTACTGTAGAGCGTCTTCAACGACTACTGTCAATGTATAGTTTACGTGTACACACAAGCTACGCGCAGTTCTTAGTGCTGGCGTTACTCGACCTTGCGGCCAAGTCCCCAGACAACGAGAGGCTCCTCTATAGTCAGCTCGTCCAGTGCTGCTACGAGGAGTATGAGATTGTGGTACCGCGGACGAGCCGTAGAAGCCGGGCACAAGCGCCTTTGTTCGCGCCTTCGCTTCTCGCACAGATGGAACGCGCGGTCGCCCAGCAAGGCAGCAGACTCAGACGACCTAACCAAGAGGAACGGCTTCATGAAACAACGACTCATGTCATTGCTGAGACGAGTTTCGATCAACTCGAGATGCTTATGAGGTAATATTGTCTTGCCCATTACTTTCGCTCATTCTAGCGTAAGTTAACATTTGAAGATTAGAGTATTAGAGAATAGAAGTAAAAAGCTTGCTTCTAGAGAAAAATGGATTCAGATTTCAAAAACGGATTTATTGAATTAACTTCAATAGATTGTGTATATTCTGTTGATGGTTTATTATACAGCTTCTACTCTCACTCTTTTTAAAATACAAGACTTAATTTTAATCAGCCAATATTGCTTTTATAGTTTTTTTTCAAAATTATAAATAATACATAACTAATTTATATATATCTACTTAAAATAATTTATGAAATGAAGACAAACTCAAAATACATGAGATCTTTTATAATTTTTCTTTTGGCAAAATATTATTTATTTTTAACATTATTATATTATATTCTTTGTGACTTAATATTAATGACTGATTAAAAAAACTCAACGGTATAAATATTGAAACATATATTCTTAAAAATGATGAGTTTTTGATGAGCAAATTAAGTTTAATTAATTTGTTTACATAGCAATTCAAAGACATCAGCGGCTCTAGTATCAAGGAATCCAATACCAGATCCTTCGGAAAATAAGCTGTCGAGGCGTCTTTTTGAAGTTTCGAGTACGCCATGTTACAGTCAACGTCGAAGTTACACTCACGAGTATTTTCGAAGGTTGCGAAAGGAAGCGCGCCAACAGTGCGAAGGCGTGAAGATTAGTCGTAAGTATAGACTCGGTAGCTATCCAGACGTAGAGATCACACAATCAGGAGTCATCGCAAGCCTTCAGAGCCTCGCGCGCATCGACCAAAGCTTCGCCGCGGACCTCGTTGTGTCGCTCGTTTGTGTTCTCATGAAGCTACATCCAGAACTTCATTCAGCGATCATGAACACCTGCAGGCAGGCAATAGAACAGCCCAACAATTTTACTGCTCCAGCGTTGGAAATAATGTTATGCTTCAGATGCGTGCAGTTCGACTCTCAACAAGTAGTTAAGATTGCCGAGTCCATGGATTTGCATGCGTTAGGTATGTATATATACTTACTTCGAAAATTTTTAAGCTACTGAAACACTATAACTGGATTATTATTCTTTGGCGATAAATACTGTTGAATTAACAAACAATCAGATAATCTAAATTTACTCGATTAGTTTTTCAACGTAAATATAATTTTTTTAAGCAGCATGTAGAAATGAAATAAGATGTTTTAGTTTGTAGATAAAAACATTTAAAAAAATAAACCAGTAAAATGCACAGCTTTTATTATCATACTTGTTGAAAAAATATTTATACATTTATTATTATAATATTAATTATTATATTTCTAAATATTATTAGTAAAAATTAAATGGAACCACAAATATGCAACTACTGATAGTTTTAAAATGCATTATCGAATCCAATTAACATAAAACTTCTTTTCGACAGCGATACTTCTTCTAGAAAAGGAGATGATGCATCATGATGAGGTGGTCTGTACAAGCCAGATGCAGAAAAAACTAACTGATGTGACCTCCGTATCGAAGCATCGATTACAATTAGCTAGACTTTACGAATGTATCGGCGAACATGACATCGTCAGTAGCATCTTTAGAAATTGCAATCAGCCTTCCGAGTTGGACTATTTGCGACGAGGCTATCTAGCCGAGTCAGAGGGTGATTGGTTTGCAGCGAATGTAGCTTACGAGGAAGGGCACAAGGCTGGTATCGATGTTATTGAAGATTATTGCTTGAAAGGCATGTTTCGGGTAAGGGTGTTATAGTTTAGTATAATTCTCATCAATTTACAAAATTTTAAATAATTTATACATTACTTGAATATTCTTATATTTTATAATATAAATTCAAGTTTATTTTAATTTTTTCGATAAATTAATATTTGACAACAATTGAACTTAACTGAAAAAATAGTATACAACTTAAGTAAATAAAATGTTAATGAAGTTTTGATAGCTGTTACTTATGTATATTAAATTAAACTAAGTAAAAATTAAATCCAGTATTTAAAATTTTATTTAAAAAGGCTAGATTTCAAACATTTTCATATTCTCATAGAATTTTATGTTTTCAACTATAATTGTGTTTTTATGGGATAAAAACTATTGAACTAATATCAGAAAAAATAAATAAAAATGCCTTGGAAGAAAATTATGAGTAATAAATCAATGTTTAATTTCTATAAATATCTCTTAAAATTGTATTCAAATTTATTTGGTAGAATTATGTGCTATGTTTATGTTTTTTTTTGTATATATCTTAAATTCATTTACTTTTTCATAATCAATCTATTATTATAAATATTACCCTAATTTGTTAAAAATATACTGATTATACTTTATGTACTTACTCTATTTAGTTTTAGAATAATAATTTTGGATATAAAAATATTCAAAATTCAATTATAATTAAAAATCATTTTATATGATTCTTTGATTAAAAGATTAAAACTTTATCTAAATTAAGTTTCCTAAATTAATAAATTAATAAATTCGTAATATCATTTTCATGCTTAACAGTGTTTTATGTACATACTACAAAACCTTATAAGTAAAATATTTTTATATTTATGTTTTTTTCTTCATCTCATTACTTATTGAATATCAAATTTTAAATATCAAAATTGATTATTTAATTCAATTTAGCACTTTTATCATATTATGTATGGTTTTAATACAGTTTATATTAATTTACTTCTCAAGGTTGTGTAACGTTTAATTCAAAGAATTAATTATTTCAATTATAATATTTCAGAAATTAATATTTATACATGAAGAATATGTATATATCTACAAAGTATAAGTTATTATTTTAAGCAGAATTTTTATTATCTCCGTACTTCCATCTCCACCATGTAACTTTCATACGATCCCAAATATTTTGCCATGAATCCATAGCAGGCCTTACGTCTAATAATGCAAACTTATACTTTTGATCAACTACTCCACCATCATAGTAATCGATTACATATCTTATATTTTGTCCACATCGATCAATAATCCAATCATGCCGGTCAAATGGTAAGCCATATCCTAACCAATATCGAATTCTGGCATGAGGTGAATAATCTTTGGCTTTACCTCCAAAACTTCTTAATTTTGGAGTACTGCATTCTTTTGCATGCAATGCTTCCCATTTTAACACTTCTAGCCAGGCTTGTTCATTATTAGCATTATGAATTTTAATGATATCATCCATATCTTTTGGTGAAACATCTTCACCTTTCCAACGCCATCCTTTACGAAGCATTGCATTCCAGAACATTTGTTGTGATGGATAAATCCAAAATCCACCTTCTTCACTAGCTTTAGGAATTGAAGACACTTGTCTTGTTGTTGATAATGGAAATGGTTGTTCTGGTGCTGGTTTTTGGTTTTCAGGAGGCATCATATTTAGTGGATTTATATCATTATAGTCATGTGCAATTGGACATTCACTTTCTTGTGGTAATAAAGTACTATTTTGATTATGTACAGGACATTCTGAAATTGATTCTTTCGAAATTTTCCTTTCTTTTATTGCTCCCATTATGTTACCCATCATATACATTAGACTAAAACAATTACAATAAAAATTATTTACTTTTCTTAATTTTATTTTTAAAGTATGACGTAAGTTGTAATATACCAGACTTAATTTTTTTTCTGTGTGAGAACTGAAACTGTGTCAATTTCTATAGGTTAGAATTTATGAAGCATCAATAATTTAATAAATATGAATGAGCAGACTTAAATAACTAAAAATACACATTAGTAATTCATATAAATTATAAATTTTAACCAACTTTAATGTATATTAGTATCATTAGAACTTAAATTTGGTATTTTATTATGTAGAAATAATAGCGCGTATTCTTATTTAGTTCAAGCAACAACCGCAAAATATTTAAACATGGCATTTCTTAATTGAAAGACGGTCACGCAAAGATGAAGCTAAGTATGGTATTTAAAAATAATAAAATATTTTTAATTTTGAACATACATATAATTGTACACGTAAAATACGTATAAAATACAGATAAAATACATATAATATTATCACAAAATAGTACTTTATATGCATTCTCTTTCAATGCCGAGAATTGAGATTAATTGCGTACGTATTTGTATTTAAATATCAAGTAATGAATTATAAAAAATAAATTGGATAAAAATTACTTTTACAAAAAGAAAAAAAAATGAAATAATGTAAATATTAGTTTTTTTATTTTAAGTCTTATTTCATAAAATACTTTTGAACAAGAAATAATTGACAATCATTTTTGTTGTATTAAAACAATCAATCGGAAACCAATACATTTTTCTTAAAAAATAAATATTAAAAAACAGGATATGCTATAAATAATTTTGAAGCCTAAGGCTTTTGTTAAGGTTAATATGATATTTTTGCAAAACATTAGTTGTACAAATTGAAATATTCCTTATTTTAGATATGATTCATAATAATTTTTAATTATTAGAATAAAAATGTTCATTGAATATTTTATACATTTTTACAAGTCATTTGATAAATTATTTATTACATTTTAAGTAATAGTGCTTATTTATAATTTTTTGCTCAAAAATAGTAAAAATAATAACTAACATAATTTCAACTATTTATATATATTTTATATCCCTTCTACTAAAATTTTACCATAAACCAAAAAAGCTCTTTTTGCTATTATTAGAATAACTTTGATTTCGATAAATGAAGAAGTTGCTTTACTAAAATTTTAGTGAAAACACTAGTTTGGTAGATTTCCAATTTATAAAATTTCAAAGTATCAATTCAAACTTAAAAAATAAAATAATTATAAGATATAATTTAATTTGACTGTTCTACTTTTACCTAAAAGCTTTATGTTTACCATAATTTGTATTTTTTGTTTTGTATTTTTCATATTTTTGAGAAAATAAAATTTAGGTTTTTACAGTAAATAATTTAGGTGATTAAAATAATATTTTTGTATTATTTATAA
Source organism: Wiebesia pumilae (assembly GCA_018907045.1). NCBI lineage: Eukaryota > Metazoa > Arthropoda > Insecta > Hymenoptera > Agaonidae > Wiebesia > Wiebesia pumilae. The sequence continues at coordinate 9,827,712 of JACCHZ010000116.1, forward strand.
TTTCAGTGCCTAAGCAAACTTTCCTCTTGGACACAGATCAACAAAAAAGTTAATCAGATTTTGAACGAGGACTACAATTCTGTTTGGCAAAATCCAAAGAGCGACGAGCTACTTCCATGGATATTTACAGTAAGCATTTTTGTTCTCGTCATCATTTTTTATAACGTTAAAATTATTTCTTTAAAATATTTTTTCACTGTGTAATTAATTTAAATATTGTATTAAAATATCAATTTTTTAAATTTTGATGTTCTTAAACAAATTAATTTTGTTACCGAATATTATGCATAAAAATGAAAAAAAAAATTTTCGTCTAAAAATAAAATATTTATCAAGAGAATTGACCTTATTATCGCATATAATTGTTGTAGAATTAATAATGCATGCATTCTGATTTAGAGAAATAGTATTCTGCAATCTGTAAGTCAAATTTTTAGAATTTGTAAAAAAATATTAAATAGCAATTTTTTATTGAAGGAAAGAAGAAACTGAAAAGTTTCTATACCTAAATGATGTTTATTGTCAAAAACATAAATGAATCGTGTCAGTACTGTAATATTCTAATAAAATCATGTTACATTTATTTCTCACGAGACTGTGCACAATATTTGTTATAGGCGCAATTACAAAAGGTGCTCGAGAACCTTGAGATGAACAAACCTTCGGTGATCCCTTTGCCAGAACTCCTGGATGACTGGATAAGTGAGAGGGGAACTTCTCTCATGAAGAAGTTTGGTGAACAAATATCCGTGTTCTATCAGTGTAACAACCCTCCCTCAGAAGTTATATCGCGACGTTGCCTCAGACTTAGTCTCGATGGCGCATTGGAGAGGTGGATAGGCTCAGTTTGGTTAACCGCCGAATCGAAGCTCCGAATTCTTGAGACATTTAGGAATGTTAACGAGGTAGACGCGTACTTACGTACACTGAGCTCTGAAGACTTACCGAATGCTACTCGTGATCTTATCAACTACTGGGAGGAAAACTCTCCCGAGGCCGAAAACGATCTTTTTAGTTGGAATATACGAATACAATACAGACTGACATTCGTGTCAATTTTGGTGAATAAAGTGAAAAACACTTCCGTAGGCGCTAAGTACGTATTTTCATGTTTAGTTGCAGTTTCGATTGAATATAAGCTTCTTAAGCATCTTCATTTTTGTATAAGAAAATAAATTTAAGATTTTTAATTATTAAACAGTGTAGAGAATACATTTAATATTTTCATGCTGATCTTTTGATATTTTAAAATGCTCATAGATTTTAATTATTTATAATACTTGCATTGTCCTTCAATAGTAAAAAGTAAAATAAAATATAACTTAAGATTATTGTATCATTTTGCACTTCAGTCACGTTTTCTATTATTAATATATATATTTTTTAAAACATTTCAAAGCATTCATTCAGTAAACATGAAAGATTGTAATTTAAATAAAAAATAATTTTATTACTGATGATTAATATAATTCATATTTATTATTAAACTTCAATTTTTCTAGCTTATTGACCGACTTAATGTCATCAAGTCTAAGTCAACGTCTTAAGATGACTGAATTAGCAATAAAGCACAAAAACCAGATCTTGGCTCGAAAGCATACTGCACGTCTTAAAATACTCCTTGATCAAGCAGATATAACCAACAGTAACTTTAAGAAACTGCATCACAATTTCGATTTCGTATCTTCCAGATATCAACTACTATGTGGCGAGATTGAAAGAAACGTCCAAGAGAAGTTTACGTGTTTCATTAATGCTTGGAAACTCGCTGTTGCTCTTATATCGAACGAGATTGTTGACCTTCCCACAAAAATCAAGGCAAAACGTCACGTTTTCGACGTGACTTTTGCCATTCATAATTTAATGCAAAGAAACGCAGAATGCATGCAATTTGCAATGAATGATGAATTCTATTCTAAAACTCTTTGCAACACTTCTCTTGAGGATATCAAGGATGTACTTCTCACTTATAGTTATAAAATATTGAAGAACGTATGTTCCGAAGGAAGCAACGATGAAATGGCTGAGAGCTATGCTAAATTTTCAAAGTACTGTCACGCTATGATGTCTGAAAAATATGATCCAAGCTCGATAATTATAAAGGAATTTATTGAAGCTGTATTAACAGTTATGAGTCTGGGATCATTGAAAACTCTCTGTTACTTACCTTGTATTTTAAAATACTTGTTTTATACAACCAATGGCCAAACTATGCAGCTCTTTATTGATAAGTGTAGAAACGTACCAACTTGGATGTTTTTACCTTGGCAGGTTAGGATATTATTATATCTTAATATGCTCTATATAGTATTATTAAATATCATAATTAATAAAAAATTATAATACCAATTTAATAAATTTTAAAACTTTCAAACGTTCAAAAAATGATTTGAAGTAATTTTAATCAATAGTATCGTATAATCAGATCTGATTAAATTTAATACTGTATAGTTCTATTATATCAATAGTAGTATTCTGTATAAATTATCAAATTTTGCTTGATGTTCATAAACTATCTAATAAACCACTTAAATATATCCTATAATATTTTTGGAATTAATAGGAGCAGATCATATCGCACCTTGCAACATCACTTAAGCCACTTGTTCTTCCTATCGTCGAAAGATTAGCAAAGGATTATCCAAATGCAATAATATATAATTTTAGAGGAATTTGCGAGGTGCAACCAGAACTGCGTGAGGATCTCAAGATAGATACTATATTTAAATTGCTCTTTATAGATCCAAAAATCGAGACATTTTTCAAAGCTCTGAGATATCTGTGTCAACCAGAGCAATATTTGAAGTATCATTTATTAGAACTTATTCAAATATCAAGCAATGATCAAAGTCTTAAATTCAATTTAAACAAGGTTAGTAATATCATCTTTCTTTGTTTTTTTAAAAAGAATAGTTTATATGATAATGTCACAATTTATTGAGAAAGTGTTGAAAAAAGCAAACATTCTACTTTCTGCACTCAATCAGAATTTATTTCAAAGTAGTTTTAAGGAATTTTTTAATATACGAAAATGTATACAGTTATTCATATCAAAGAAAATATATTTTTTTATACGCACATTATATATTATAGTTTTATTCAAGATCGAAGAGATAGTGTCTGAATTAACTGTCATAAGTTAAAATTGTTTTCATTAATAATTAAATATATAGATTTAAATAATTACAAATAATGATTAATATTAAAAATCAATAAAATAAAGAACAAAATAGTTAATTATTTAACTATTTTCTTTTAAGCATGATTTTCTTTATTTACATTACATAAAATCATTGATTCTTTCCAGTTTTTTAACAATATTGAAACTCAAAAATATCTTCAAGGAACAATTCATAAGGAAATCTTCACCAAATATCATGGGGAATTATCAAATTTACAAAAATGTTCAGAATTCGAGGAAACGAAGAGATGTGTCGAGACATTTTGTAAGAGCCTTGACAAAGCTATGTTAGCGAGGACAAGGAACGAGAGATCTGTCGAATGTTTGCGGCTGGATTATTACAGCCCCTATCTGAGCGATCTTTCGAGAGAAATCTTTGAATTCGAGGTTCCGGGTCAATACGTTAGAAATGAACGGCCGTTGACACACCATCACGCAAAGATTGCCCGGATCGATGGCTTCGTCCAGGTTGCGGATGGTTTGTTGAGAATTGGCGTGATTGGAACAGATGCGAAGATATACGACTTTATTGTGATAATCGGAGAAAATGCGCGTCAGCATCAACGCGTGCAGCGTATTTTTGAGATTGCGAATGAAATTCTGTATCGCAACCTTAACTGTAAAAAGAGGTGCCTTCTTGTTAGCACATACAGCGTTACGCCGCTGTCTAAATCGTTAAGTCTTGTACGTTGGAATGATGCGATAAAATCACTTAGACAATGCGTTGAATTCTCAATGAATAGTAAATCGGTTCTTCAAGTTACCTCAATGGAATACCAGGACTGGATTGATCAGGCCATTGATGATAAAACCGTTCGAAAAAGCCACGCTTATAGGCAAGCTCTCTTAAAATACAGTGCGAAAGACGTCATGGCGAAAATGAACGTGTTGGCCGAACATATCAGTTCGGACCTCCTCCGCAAGACTTTTGTACATTTCAGTACATCGATCGATTGTTTTATTCAAGTGATTAAGAATTTATACTCTTTTAAAGACGATTATATTAAAATATATGGTTTGACTATATGTGAATAATATTTTTGTGTATTTCTAAATTCTCTCGTTTATTTTTTTACATAACTATATGTATTAAACGAATAACAATTATCTTAAAATGAGTAATACTTTTAATAATAACATTCAATAATAATAATATTTGAATAAAATTCGAATAACCAAAAATTGATAAAGTAGAATAAGTATAAGTATTGTATATAATTTTTGTATCAAATATCAAATCTCTATCTTATCGTAATTTATATCGTACAAATTAACAGACATATAATAAAATATATTACTTCATCATTTCATGCATAAATAGTCATACCTATATTTAAATATGCTCACATTATGTATACCTTTAATGTATTCAGATAATATTTTATTTTCTTGAAAGTGTAGCTACGACAAAATTTTATAACGAGTTATGCTACCATGTGTGTGGTCCATTGGATTGTGGGAGTTGGCAATCGACGTCTGGAAAATACCTATATAAAGGTGAAAACGGGAAAATGCTTCGGCATAGATTTCACAATGGTATTTGGAACAGGAATTGATCAACCCATTCCCGAATTAGTTCCATTCAGGCTGACAGTTCAAATTTTGGGGCTATTAAAGCCATTTAGAGAGCAAGATCTACTTGGATTGACAATGATTAATGTATTAAAGGCTTTGAAAAATGAGAAGAGTTTGATTTTAGACTGCTTGGATATTTTTATGCATGAACCTTTCAATTGGAATGAAAGATTAAATCAGCTTTGGAGAGATGACGATGAACAGCATCAAGGTATTTGGTTGACTCATTTCATGTTTCATTATTTTTCTTTATAGATTTTTAAATATGAATTAAAACTACTTAAACAAAAATTTTAAATCATCTCAATATTACAATAAATAGAAAAGTAGTAGAAGTTTCTAGATTTTATTTTATCAATATTATATATGCATTTATTTAATTATGATAATTATTTAGGTTATATAATTAAAAGCTGTACATTATAATAAATAATACATGCAATATCTGTTATTATTATTAGAATGATTAAATATTTTAAACATTAAACATATACTTAAAAAATTTATTTAAGCACTAATTCCAAAAAAGCTAATGCTTTTTCATCATGTTGAAAAAAGCAAACATTCTACTTTCTGCACTCAATCAGAGTTTATTTCAAAATTACGCAATCAGAGTTTATTTCAAAGTAGTTTTAAGGAATTTTTTAGTATACGAAAATGTATACAGTTATTCATATCAAAGAAAATATATTTTTTTATACGCACATTATATATTATAGTTTTATTCAAGATCGAAGAGATAGTGTCTGAATTAACTGTCATAAGTTAAAATTGTTTTCATTAATAATTAAATATATAGATTTAAATAATTACAAATAATGATTAATATTAAAAATCAATAAAATAAAAAACAAAATAGTTAAATACATAAACATATTTAACTATATTTATTTACATAAATAGCTAATGCTTTTTTGAAATTTTGAGTACAATATCGAACAGTTAACCAACTTTGAATATTATTCCACTTTACGAAAAATTAATCATTTCAGTTGAATAGTTTAAGCAATTTTTAATATAATATTTTCATTATAAAAAGTTATACGTTTATTATTTTTTTCTAATGACGGTAATATTTATTAAATCGCAATTTTATAAAGTTATGATTAATAAAATTTTTAATATATAGGTGTAAAATGGCTATCAAACAGAAAATTATCGATCATAAATAAAAAATTAAGCGGTATTAAGCCTTCCAATATTTTGCTAGAAGAATTAGCCTATGTGCATGATGATAATGATCAAGAATTACAGTACTTTGCCATATATAGACGTGTAATAAATGGAAATGAGCTTAATCATCAAACTGTTAGGGTAGCCTTAAAAAATGATGACCTTACACCTGAAGAACAGGTTCGATTATTTTATACTGTTAAATAATAATAATAATATTGTAAAAACTTTTATTATACGTATAATTCATTATTACTAAATTACGTTTTTTCTAAAGTATACTATTTAATAATAGGTACAATGTCTACTGGACCAAGCAACGGATGTAAATGTTTTAGGACGAATGTGGGTTGGATGGTGTCCTTTTGTTTAATATTAATTTTAAAAACAATTATTTTTTATTATTTAAAAACTGCGTATATTTATCTCCTTAACTGTATATCAAGATCATACTAAAATAAAATTCAATATATTTTTATATGTGAATGTACTTATAAATAACTAAATTTATTATTACGCATGAGTTCATTCGTTTGCTGCGTAAAGATTCCAGGCGACGGAGTCTAAAGGAGTATAGTTCAAGAAAAAAGATAACACGGCTGATCGCGAGGTCGCGCGCAATCGGATCGGATGAATATCCCGTTAAGAATCTAATGATTGTCTATTCTCTTTGAACGATTGATCGAAGGATAAACTATGAGAACTGATGTGTGCGTTATTCTTTACCTTCTTTGTTTATTCACCATATCAGTGTGTTCTGCCAAGTATGTGTTCTGGGCTTAGGAATGAGCGACGATCGTTATCTGACCCGTGCATTTCTTTATATTGTGTTCTGCTCCATACGTGACAACAATCACACGTTATAATTTTCGCAATTTTGCTTTATTTGGTCTTTTTCATTTATATTTAAAAAAGGCAATAGATAAATGATTGAAAATAGGTAATATTGTATTCATCTTGACATTAGTTTAAATTTAAAAATATTTCGCAAAATTATTTAAATGCGTATATCAATATACGCTAAAATATTTTCATTTTAAATAGTACTGTAAGAAAAAGATTTAATTAGAATTTTAATGAACCTTACAACTTGAACAAAAATTTTAATTTGTTATTTGAATTAATATTAAGATTAGATCATAAAACATGATTACAAGGTAAGCAATCGATTCATATCTGTGATCTAAGAACAATCATATCTTTTTGCATAGGTCCTACGTTTAGTTAAGAAACGTTTTTTTATTTTATTGTGTTTCTAAATTTATTGCTACATTTAAGTCAATAAAGTTTTATTCAAAGATAATTTCTACAGACAAAATATTTAATTTGTAAATTAAGATTTTTTTTTAAAAAGCAGTTTTATTATACATTGAAATATTTACTTGGAAAATTTAGTGTAAATAAGAAATAGAAACATATTTTTGTTTCTATAATAAAATATTCAAGATACAACAAAAAGCATCAATATATATTTTTGATGTTGAATGTAATCTTATGAGCATTTCTTTTAAATAACAATTTAAAAAAAGTAAAATTTAATTAATATATAATAGATTTAATAATTTCAGACTAAAAGAATATTAGATATTATATTATGGATTAATTATATTATAATCATAATTTTTATAACTTTTTAATTGCTAACGATGACGGGTTTCTCGCAACGTTAATGATTATACTTAGGAAGCACAATTTAAATATGTGTATTACTGAGGATAATTTTGATCTTATAAGAATGTGAGAGAGAAAAATTGAGGAAAACTAAGTAAACGAATAAAAATTAAGAAAATGACGTTCTATTCATGCTAAAATAGTTACCAAAAAACGGTTATTTAAAAGCGATAATTGAAAAACATTTAGTTCTTAAGCTTCGGACTTATCAAGTACTAAGCTTTTTTGAATTATTTTTAAATTTGGATAAATTTTAAATTTCGACTGATTATCAAATTTCATTTGATTTATTTTTGCGTTATATTTTGTGCTTTGTTCCTGGTCGATCTAATTTCTGTGAGTATTTATTATAAAAATTTAATCTTACTAAAATGCTGATTAAAATTTTATTATCATTTATATTATACATTAAACGATATATTATAAATAAAATTACATTAAACATTTTAAAGAATTATAAATAAAAAGTTTTTGTTTTGTGCGTTAACTACTGTAGTATATTTGAATTAGCATATTTTGCCATAACATAGATAATACTTATACCATTATAATTATATACCAATAATAATTACACCATTGTACTTAATGTAAAGATGAAATCCGTTTTAAATAATCAATGTTTCATTAAATTAATTATAAAAAATTATTTCAATCACACAATATAAGTTTAAGAAATGCTTTTACTTTACCGGTAATATTATAAATATTAAAGCGTGTGTAATTCTTATATGATTATATAGATATTAGATTTAAAAAATGTATTGCATTACTTTTATATAAAATTAAAATATCAGTGAATTAAACAGGCGATACAAATACAAATCTTCGTTTATGAAGTTTACGTTTCTATTATGTATGAGGAAAATAATGTATCCTACACTATCAAACAAATCAAATGAGCTAGAGTGAAAACTTTAGAAATGTATTTTTACAAAATTCTTTTTTACATTCCAAAGTGAAGTTATGCCATTTCCGGGTAATTGTGCGAAGTAACAAATATGTGATAACAACGGTTACTTCGTTCTAAATTGCAGTGTTTATACGGAATTCAACTCGAAGATAAACGTTTGCGATTATCCTCTGTGACCGAAGCTTGTGTAATAATTGCGGATACTTACTCAATGTAATGTAAAACATATTGGTAAAAAAATAATGCACTTACCAAGTATATCTAACAATGTGTAATTATTAGATACTTATGGAATATGTAAATAAACTGCTCATATTTTGTAAGACGTAAGCATTTTTTATATGATTTTATCATGTTATTGAATGTTTGTTAAAAAATTGTCTGTACTCATGATTTGATTGGATTGTGATTTTTAACTGCAATAATATTTGTACTTGGTTATTTACTTGAAAATGCACATAATAAGGATACATTTTTGTAAATATTTTCGACTTCTTTGATGAATTGCCAATTTTTTATTGAATTTTTTTACTTTTTTGAATACTAAATATTTTACAAGAATGTCACCAAAATGTTTAAAAAAAGAATTAAATTATTCTCGTTCGTATTAGACTTTATTTGAAGAGATTCATTAAAAAGTACGTAAAATTATATTTAACACTAATTTTTATCGAAGACAAGTAATTTATTTAAAAATATGTTGAATATTTTTGGAGCAAACTTGATTCTTCCTTTTTAGTTCATCATATAAAAAGAAAATATTTTATCCTTGATACCAGCAAACTAAAACGTATTATTCATATAACACCGTTGTATCTGCTAGATTTGACAGAGAATTACAATTTTTTTATTAAAATAGATCTTAATTACTAAAGTTAATATTCTAGAAATATCAAGAGTTTAATTTGTATACAAATAATATATAATTTAACGAACAATTCAATTAAAAATTGCATATCACGTTGTCAAAACAAAGATCTAAAAGTATTTATTGCTAAAAATATGTATATTCTTATTAAATTAAAAGATGCATTCTATCAAAGTAGCAAAATTTAACATAAAGCATATCAACAAATTCAAAGATCACTTTAAGTAAACATAACTTTTAAAGGGCTTCATTTGAAGAAAGTGTAAATTAATATAGTGAGTGAGTGAGTACATTTTAAAGCAAAAAAACGGTATTACATCAAGAAAAGAGGCGTCTCGAATGCAATTAAGCATGTACAGGTAAGGTACAAAAGAACCCATTTGATAATTATTTGTTTCTTCCAAAATTATTTAATTTTATAAATTCATTTTATTATATTATTTATGTTTAATTGTAAATTCGTCGATCGGTAAATTACATTATTTTTAATTATTATTTCTTGTACTGTTGATAAAATAATTTTATTGTTGTACTGAATTGTATGATAAAGCTATATTATATTATATTAAAGTATAATAATATTACTCAAATAAATAAATATGCAATATTATTTTATTTACTATGCATGTGATATTTGTGCGTAAATTCCTTCGTCGCGAAGGGAAAGCAGTGCCGTGGATCGAGAGCCGGGAGGAAAACGAAGAGGAGGCCCGGCTTCCAATGCCCGAAAAACCAATAAGTGCGAGTGAGAGAAAGTGTGTGGAAGTGTGAATGCGAGCGTGCGACACAGCGTTGGCCGCAGAGTGCGAGTGTGAAAGCATGCGTACGATGTAGTGTCGCCCGCAGAATGAAAGCAGGAATGTGAGAGAGAATGATGAGTGAGTGAGCGAGAGAATGCCCGTGTAGTGGGAGTACGCGGCCCGAAGTGCGTGTGAGAGAGAATGCCGAGTGAGTGAGCGAGAAAACGCATGGGGCCGTGGAGGAGAGCCTTGGCTATACGTTTAGCCTTGGCTATGCCCAAGCTAGCGCAATACACCGCAATAGCCACTGCCGCCGTTATTTCCCCGCCACTGGCCTTTCCCACGACCATAAAGGCAATGGCTAGACGACGCAGCACCTCCACAAGGCTTGCGAATACGAAAGCATGAGGGAAAGCGCCCGCGAAACATATAAAAACGGTGCGCTCATGCAGAATCGAGAGACGGAGGTGGAGTTCGGGAAGCGAAGGTTTCCCGGTCATGCTGATCTCTGGCGCATGACTCCTGGTGCTGACTTTTGGCGCATTGGGGGACTCCAGGAGGGGGAGTTCCAGGAAGTGCTGACTTTTGGGGCACTTCCCCGGGTATAGGCATAGGTCCACAGTCGCGCATCCGGAGACACAGCCACCGGGCTAGACTCCCCCCCCCCCCGCTATCTTCCACCGTGATAGTAAGTGGAATCCCGTCGAGTAAACTAACGTTGATACACCGCCGCCGGTTTATTGATCTTTGTTGTAATTCGCCGCTTAGTATGGGAAAAAAGCGCCGCGCCTCCGACTGACTTATACCTGTAAAACCTCGCCGTCTAGTGCATAAGAAGTTCCGCATGTATCAGAGTCGTTTAAATGTCTGCCGAGAATTTATAAAATATACAATCATCATTCATCGCTGTAAACCGTTAAGATTTCTTTGTAAGTGGTGAGCGCACCGCAAAATAAATAAAACCTCTGTAGATTTACTTGAATAAAATTGATCCAAAATTTTGATTTTAAACATAAAGAAAAACGCCTCGCTTATTTCGCCCCGGTCCCCTAGCGCCTTCTCCTCCCGCCACGAACCTGGTCCGACATTGAGCCGTTCGGGACGGAACAGTCAGGGAGCATGGGGAATCGAGTCGCCGCCACCACCAGAAGGACGAGTAAGCAGGGACGAAGCCGCAACAACGTAAAACGTATCGAACGTCATATGACGTCCGACAGGGACCCATGGCCGATAACGTTCCGACGCGTTACAAAGTTTTTATTTATTTGGTAAGATAAGTTATCTATAAAATCATAGTTTGTACGAATTACTTCAAGTTTCTTTATTAAATACGTAAATGTTATAACATTGTTTAGAATTCTAATTAACTCTTCTGTTGAGTTTCTATTTTACTTCTAAAATTTTTTGAAGCATTATAATTGCTACGCCTTATGAATATATTACCAATATTAGAGTAAAAATATACAAATGTATTGTATTTTTTGGATATTTATTACAAAATTAGTAGAGCAAAATTGAAGGGATAATAATTCATCATTATCATTACTTAACTATTAATGATGACTATCTATTTTTATATACTTTATGAGGTTTCTATTTTAAATTATCAATGTTTTCATTGGACTGGTATTATTCATTAATAATTTACTGAATATTAGAATGTCATTAGAATGTAATAGTAATTATTGAAAAGATAAGATCACTGTGTACTTATTTGTATTCATAATGATACTTTTAATAAAAACAGAGTAAAAACAGAGGGATACTTATAAAATTATTTTAAATTGTTTCCGAAACAATCGATGAAGGAAGACTTTAAAAAGAAATGCTAGGAAATGCAAGTTGTTTATTAAGTTTATGTCGTTCATAGTGTTAGTTGCTTTTTTATACCAGTATTAAAACAATTCTTTTTAATAATTACTTAGTAAGCAACTATGAAACTAAGTGCAGTTTCTTCATACGCTATGTTAAGTGTTTTTTTCTTTTGTAATTTAGTCTCGGTAAGTAATTAATGAGAAATTACTTTATTACAATGATGTTTATAAAATTGTTAACATTACTAAATCTAAATCTTTGTAATAGAATTTATATCTGCACCTCGAAAAATATTCTTTTTGTTATTACAAACATCATTAATTTGAATTTGGATTTTTCTGTATATTAATTTTAATGAATTTAATAAAATAAAAAACTTAATTCCACGAATAAAAACTTTAATAAAATACATGTAATTAAAAATAGTACATATATTAATTACTAGTGAGAATTTATAAAATTTTATACATCATATATATCGGTACAACGGAGTACTACTTAAAATATATACTAAATTTTGGAAGCACTTAATTGAAATCCATTTCATTCATCTAAATTTGTCTGTTTCTTAGCTTTTTAACTATAGTACAATTTGAATTCTTCTTAAATCACAGTGTACACATACAATAAAATCCAATAACAAAAACATCCAATAAAAAAATCTTGATTCTCGTTAAATATCATATTAAAAAACAACAATTATTCTTTAAATATTTTCTGAAAATATTTCAAAACAAATGAATAAAATTTGTTGGAAGTAATTTGAAAGATTTGTAAAAAAAATCATTACACTTTACAGAGTGATGTTATGCCAGTCCCAGGAAATTGTAAGGAGTACCAAATGTGTAATTATGTCGGCTGTTTTGTTTTCAACTGCGATATCGGCACGGAATTCTATCCAAATGTCAATATCTGTGATTATCCACTTAATGGCCAAAGCTGGTGCGGAAATTGAGGTAACTTGGGTATCCTCCTCACATATCCAGGAATATAAAATCCAACCAATCCTTACTTTGAAAATCTAGGCTCTATCAATTACTATCAAAGACATCAAGGATTCTAATCAAACTTCAATCAAAGAGGAAATAGGGATAGGAAATTGGAAGGAATAGTACATTCATTAAATTCATGTGTAATTACTTGCAATTGATAGATCGTTATGTAATGTGTCCCGTTACTGTATCTTTTTATTAAATATATATTTTAATGTCAGAAAAATTCATTACAATCGCAATTACAATTCATAAAACGTACGTCAAAATTATATGCAATTTCTTTTATTTACAAAATAGTTGCACGCTTATGTACAAAAAAAAATTTATTTGTTAATAAACATTTATAAAATTTAATGAATAGAATGTATATTATTATAATTTAAGATGAAAATTATATACTTTTTTATCTTATTAATATATTTCCGAATAAGTAAAGCTATATTTTTTTTTACAAATTTAATAATACATGTTTTATAATCTTTATTTGATTAAATTTTTTCTAATTTAGCAAGTTTGTTTAATTATTAGAAAAATATATTCAGAGGTAAAATTCAATTAAAACAAATACAATGTAAAATGTAGTTACATTATTTAATAGTTCAGCTGGTGTGTTCTTACCCTTGCAAAAACTACTTAAATAGTCAGTTAAAGATCCAGTCTTCATAAAATTCATAAGATAATAAGTTACATTACGAGTGTTGTAATGCAAAAGTTTCATTATGACTTTCTTTCTTTAACTATTGTTTATAAAAGATGATATATAAGATCAAAAGAAAATTATATAAATGGTATTTATCTAAGTTTTAAAAGTAATCATACGTTTTTATGTACAAGCTTGACTCTAATTATACAATCATAGACAAATACTTTTTAGAACCATTTGAAAGTGACAATGAGGTATTTAATAATTAAATTAACTAATTTAATTCTATTAGTTTTTATTATATACTTTTCAACACTAAATAATTTTGTAGTAGATTTAAATACTAATAATACTACAATCTATACTTATTACATTAAATTAAAATACATCTAAATATAATAAATGTTGTTATATTAATTTATAAGTAATTTTTGATATATCACTTCACTTTAGAAACAATAAATATATTTTATTTACTTATAGTGTTACAAGCACGTAATATATATTTTAAATTAATGTTATGAAATATTCAGACAATTTTTATTTTTAATATTTTATATTTTTATTCTATAAAAAATGAGAATTTCTATAAATAATAAATAAAGTGTAAAATAAGAAGCCGAAACGAAATATTTAAAACTTTGTTTTAATTGAATTATTCTTTTTTTTAATTATTTAATCGCAACAGCATTAAGCATGGAAGTAAAATGTAATGCCTGTTTCGTCTTCGTTTACAGCGGCGGCAACACATTCATTTTTATAATGGTTTAAATAGTGCAGATAAACAAAGTGAACAGACATTTTCAACCATTTAAAATTGATAACGAAAACCAACAAAACTTAATCGTGACGAGATCGTAGAAACAGTGCTCAGCCCTTTTTTAATTACCAACTCCCGTAAGAACTCCAAGATTATTTAAATTATATATCTTTTGCCTTTTAAAATATAAAGTTTCGTTTGGAAGACGGCATCTGTGCGTATTTATTGGTAATTTTAAATTTGATTTCTTTTTTATGTCAAATAAATAAATAAATAAATGAATATATAAACAAACAAAGAAATAAAAAAAAATAAAAAATTAATTATATATATATATATAATCTTTATGATTTAGATAAAAAATGATCGAAATATTGTATTTATCTATGTTTTAATTGAATGTAAAAGAAACTTTTAGTTTTAAATCGAGTAAAAATCAAAAGTACCGAATTCCCTCAGTCGAGTTTATCGATACGCTCTCGAGTCTGAAGCTGACTTGTACTGCAGTTATTTGATTACCAAAAATCCTAACTATTTTGTGTAAAACAGTAGTGTATATTCATACTTGAAAAAAATAGCAATAATATCTGATAGAAAGTGAGATGATTTTAAGCAGGGCAATTTAAGTCGAAATTACCAAGACATATTAATTGTTTTAATGGTTCATTTCCAGGGGAAGAATCAAATAATAACTGACTTAATCTATTTTTTATTTCTTTTTCTTCCCTTTATTTTTCTTCTACGTAAATACAAAGTGCCTTAAAATAAAAATTCTGTCGAGTTTCAAACATAGTGTATTAATTAGTAATATTATATTAATAATATAAATACAGTAATTATTTATTATTATTTAATATAATAATAAATAACATAAAAGTATATCTTACATTTGTAGTAATGAAATGCGAGTTCTGATATCTATCATTTTTTATATTTAAAATGTTTAATATACCACTAGGGTACTAAATATATATTATTATAAACAATATTTGAATAGGTATTATTGGTTTTCTTGATCTTAACCTAAAATAATAAATACTTCACAATTCTAAATCTGAACATGTCGATATAAGTATACGTTTAATATTTACATTTTTTTAAGTACAATAAAAAACTAGTTTTTAATTAGGGATTGTAATGAATTTTATAATTTCAAAATTAATTATTATTGATACGTTTGAACATCATTTTCGTCGTGTCTTGTCTACACAACAAAATTTCAAATGCAATAGTATTAATTGTTTTAGTAAATTTTATTATATAAGTGCACATCGGTTTTCTTATTTATCTTTTTCAAAACATTTTTCACAAACAATTTTATGTAATGCATCAATTTCTCAAAGAAGGAATATATCGAATAATGTAGTATCTAATATAGAGGAATCTCATAAATTAGTAACAGATCTATCTTCAGCTGAAGAAGTTGTAAACTTGACAACTTTTGTTGTGCCAAGTATTGTAAAACAAATTTCAGAATGGAAAATAGTTGAATTTGCCCAACAACTACTTTTAAAAATACACGAAACTACTGGTTTATCATGGTGGGCATCGATAGCACTTACAGCATTTATTGCCAGAACAACTGTTACACTACCTCTTACTCTAAGTCAGGTATTTTGAATAATCGTAAAGAGTAAAAAGTCATTTAAGAAGTGTGAGAAAGTTTATTTAGAACTCTTTTTTTAATTTAAATATATTTAGTTATTAACATAATTTAACATATTTATATGAAATGTTTTAATTGGTAGATACGGACTACAGCAAAACTAGCAGTTATCAGATTAGAAATGAATAATATAGCAAAAAGGTTGAAGATGGAAGCAAATTACATGTGTACTTATTATGGCTGGTCAGAAGAACTTGCAAAACAAACCTATAAGAAAAAAGTAAATATTAATGTTTATTAATAAAAAAACTGTTGATCAATAGAAATAAAACTTATACATTAATATAAGTATATATTACTTATACCTTAATGTAAATAATTTATTTTTCTTAATAAATTATATCATTTTATATTATTTTTAAAAGTTGAATCTAATTTCTGATATACATAAATATTAACAATATTAAGAAAAATTAATTTTAAGGATTTTTTATTTTTCATAACTTATTGCGTATTTATTCTTGTAAAAAATTTGTAAAATTTACAATATTTTATTAGTTATTTATATATTTGTGTTTAGATACAAAAAGAATGGAAAGATTTAATTATAAGGGATAATTGTCATCCTGCAAAATGTTACGTTCTTATATTAATACAATTTCCTCTGTGGATGTCATTTTCATTTGCTACAAGAAATCTATGCCTTATGCTGCCTCAACAAGATTTATGTAGGTATCTTAATTTATAATTATGTTACTAAAAATAAAATAATATTAATAATTATTATATTATTTGTCATAGCTTCTCAATTAACTTACATGGAAATGACAGGAGGTGGTTTTGGTTGGATAACAAATCTTGTAGATTTCGATCATTACATGATATTACCAATTATCATAACTTTGTTAAATTTAACTATTCTAGAAGTATGATTTTTTATATTACCATTCTTTTTACAAAATTATAAGAATTGTAAATAAAAATTATTTTGTAAGGTTCATCGTTTATTCAGAACTAGTTCAGAAGTAAAATATGAAAAGTGGCTTCGAATCTTTTTGCGAGTTTTAATGCTAGGAGTAATACCAGTTTCTATATATCTACCTGCAGTAAGTGCTCTCAAATTTATTCTTAGATATTAAATTCATATAAATTTAATTTTCATCCAAAATTTTTTTATTTGATACTTTGGAATTATATTACAGTAATTAAAATATGTCTACAGTCTTAAATAATTTTTTATAATTTTTTATAATAATATAGAAAACTTAATTTATATTAAGTTTATATACTTATTTAAATTTTCATTAATATATTTTTAATAAAACACTGGATAATTGATGAATATTTAATAAATATTTGAATTATTGATACTTATTTTAACAACCAAAACTTATTTATTAATTACAAATTTTTAATTTGAAAATGAAATTCATTAATATATGTTTAAATCGATAAAGTATTTTGTAGCAAAAGCAATAATACATTTATTTTTGACACTTTATGAAAAAAACTAAATTGGATTATTTTCTTTAATATAATTATATGTTATATTAAAAATATGTTTTTTCTTTTTTTTAAGGCAGTAAACATTTACTGGATCAGTAGTAGCTTATATGGACTAATGCAGGCCTTTTTAATTAACTCAACACGTTTGCGACGGTTGTTTAAAATACCAGTTATTGAAACTGAATTAAAACATCCATATCAACACTTTTACAATAATGTTAAAGTAAAATTGACAAATAAATAAGAGAAAAAAGGCTTTACAGTTGTGTCCTCATTCTTTCATGAAAACTGAAGAGAACTATGTATATGTTTCAGTAATTTTGCATAAAAATTTATTATACAATTAAAATTTAAAAAATGGTTCATCATTTTTTAGCTAGAATTGATATTATTTTTCTAAATATGTTTTCTGTTTGTCTGCACTTTACAAATTTTTTTTTCTTTTTATCTATTTGTACCGTTACTTTATATTGTTATTTTGGTATCAATTAAGATTGAGAATTTTGAAATATCAATAATAAAGTAAGAAAAATAAGACAATTTTATCAATCTTGTTTGAAGTATGATTAATTTTATGTGAGCGAGAGAGAAAAAGGATTAGAGGGAAGGATAGTGTATCAATCGGATCATTCATTCTTGGGTTACTTTTTAAATAATAATTCTAAATTTAAGAAATTTACATTTTTTATGGACATAAAATGAATTTTGATGGATATAAAATGTATTTTGAAGGACATAAAATATATATATTGATGGATATAAATGTAAACTGATGAAAACTTTAATAAAAATAATTGAAAATAGTCGATCTAGGCCCAATGTGAAGAAAATTAAGTTTAAAGTTTTATGCACACATAAATAATAATAAATTTGTATTGTCACATACAATTTTTATATAGAATTAATTTCGAAAATCCATCTTTCATATTTAATAAACAATTTCTAGATATTAAAAAAATTTTCACTTTGTAGATAATTCTATTAGTTTTTGTTATATACTTTTCAACACTAAATAATTTTGTAGTAGATTTAAATACTAATAATACTACAATCTATACTTATTACATTAAATTAAAATACATCTAAATATAATAAATGTTGTTATATTAATTTATAAGTAATTTTTGATATATCACTTCACTTTAGAAACAATAAATATATTTTATTTACTTATAGTGTTACAAGCACGTAATATATATTTTAAATTAATGTTATGAAATATTCAGACAATTTTTATTTTTAATATTTTATATTTTTATTCTATAAAAAATGAGAATTTCTATAAATACTAAATAAAGTGTAAAATAAAAAAACCGAAACGAAATATTTAAAACTTTGTTTTAATTGAATTATTATTTTTTTTTTTGATTATTTAATCGCAACAGCATTAAGCATGGAAGTAAAATGTAATGCCTGTTTCGTCTTCGTTTACAGCGGCGGCAACATATTCATACCCCAAAATAATCACTTATTATCTATACAGAGACAATTTTTAATATGAATGTTAAGATGTGAATCCAAACTTCCAATACAAAAATTCACAGAACAATGTAAAATTATGGTATGATTCACACATTTGCTAAAAGAAAAGTGCTTGTAAAGCAAAACATACACTTATATCTATCGGTCTAATATAATTTGTAAATAAAGTATTTGTTTTTCATAAATTTTTATTGTCTAATTTAATTTTATCTTAAATAATTGTTAAAAATATATTTATTTGCGATGATGTTTTTATAGTCATTCTTTTGTTTTATCATATGATATTATTAATTTGCTTCTTAAATATAGAAATTTACTGGTTTAAATAATGTGTTTTTATAAGTACATTATAGTTACATACTTTTCAAATGACTTGTTTTAAATTTCCCAAATAATCATAGTTCTTTTTAATTAAACATTACCTTCTACTTAACATTAAAATTTTTAAATTTAATCATAACGATATATATCGAAAACTTATGTAGTAAAGCAATATTAGAAGCCATGTAATAATTAAACATTTTAAATATCTATCTAGAATCATTCAGAATATCAAAGTCTCACTAATAAGTCTTCGATAAATGCCTAGAAATATTCGATTGAAGTAAAAAGAAATCAAAGCAAAATAACATATACATTATGTACTGTGATTAGCCTTGCAATTATTAGAGAGTTATGTAACAAGTCAATAAATTGTTTATATGTTTATGTAATTGCATAAATGTAGCCATTATCTTGATAATGATTTGATGGTTCCATGCTTTTCCATCTAATTATTTTACGTTGATATTTACAAATATACATAAAAATAAATTTCTTAGATTTGTATTTATATTTGTATTATTTTTATATAAAGATATTTTCACATTTACCTTAATTCTACTCAACATGCAAAAATGATGACTAACTTTAATTTTTTCCTAATAAATTTTATAATTAAAACTTTGCAGGTTTAATCTTACACATATTAATATACGTTTTAATATAATTACTCTACATATATATATATATATATATATATATGTATGTAATACTAATACTTATATATATATATATAAGTATATAATTTAATTTAGTCCGTGAAAAGAAAGTAATTTAAGTCGATGAATAGTGAGATTATTAATTTTTTTAAGTACATTACTATTCTTAAATCTTAATAATATTTGTTTACCTTTTCATAATTATTTTTCTTCCTTTACGAAAAAGGATATTAGTCTTAGAATACAGATAGAATAAAGAATTAACTTTAAGGATATCGTTTTTATAAATAATAATTTATGACTAAGATTTTATATTTATTATTAATATATCTAGAGTGCAATTAAATATTGTTTCTCAGATTGTTTTCGGATTCTTTAAAAGTATGTACATTTTTCTAATAAAAATCAGTCAATTTAATTAAGAACTTTAGTTAAAAATTATTTTGTTATACATTTTGAATGTTTCTCTAGTTTTTTAAATTTGCAGCGAAGATCGGATTACTATAAAGATAAAAGTAAAAAAGAATAATTAAATTTTTAAAAGAATTAAAAATAATTTTTTTTATTTATATAATGTATTGGTTTATTTGAAGAAGGTGATTATCTTTGTAATGAATACGTATGAAATTTTATTTTAAAGTAATTGAAAGAGTTCCTAATGTTTTAAAGGGAATCGTATTAGGCTCATTGACAAAGAAAGTTTAATAATACTCTAAATGTAGCAAATTCAAATGTATCGTTCAAGCTGATTTTTAAGTAGAGTTAGATTAATTGAAAATTGATAATTAAAGAAAAAGAATTATTACAGATGTTTGAAGAATTCTTACAGATTTATAAACTACTTATTTTACAACAAAGCTAGTTACTTCTTTCATTATATATGAATATTACATGAGTATTACATGTTATATATTAGTAGAATTTTCGTGAAATTCACGAAAAGTTTATGAATAATGAAGTTTTTTTTTGATTGGAAAGTGGGTAAACTATTTTTATTTAGATTATTATAAATTATATTATAAATTATTATAATTATTAAGATATTATTGTATGTTAAGAAAATCTTTGGGCTGATGATAGTATCAAAGAAGTTTACATTGTTTTTCTAACGAATGCAGTTTTAATCTATTTGAATCTTAATGTTGTGAGAAACATTTAATATTTATTTTTTAAGAACAAAAACTTTTATCAAATGAAAAAACTTTTTTATTCAAAATTATTTCTTATAACTATTTAACATGTTATTAATTTGAATCATGTATATTTATTTATTTACCTATTTTAATTTTAATAGAATTTTAAAAAATCGTCTTTTATTACAATTGAATGATATGGCTTTTGATTTTGTCTATTTCTATAATCATTTATTTTCCTATAAATAATATAATTCTATTTGGTAATTTAGTGTTTATTTTTAATTAGTGTTTATTTGTAATTTAATGTTTATATATGTATCACACTTATACATTAATTTTAGAGAAAATTATTCAATAAATTTTTTAAGAAATGGATGATTTCGCTATTCTTAAAATTGTATTGTACCTCGTATTGTAAAATGGATTCATCAAAGACCTTTGATGTCAATTCTTTAACAGTTTATTAGATATTAATCAATATAGCTTTCAATTACTTTGTTGGTAAAAGAAATACTTACAATAATAGTTCCATAATGTTTAAATAAGTAAGTATAACTTCATCAGGAAAGCTTATCAAATATTTTCCTTTAATAATAGTTTGAATAATGAGAAATATATTATTTACGAAGGAACTACTGTTATTTTATATTTTAGTAGTACTATAAAAAGTAATTTAGTAATCATTTAAGTAAGTGTATGATTATGTGTCAGATTTCATTTTACTATTGCAGTATTCATCTTTCGAATGATTAGTGGTATATCAAAAATTGAGTCATGACTTATATATTGTGCTGAAGGGTAATATGTAAATTATAACAATTAACCAATAAAATCATGAGGTTTTACTTTGCAAACAGGTTGTTGATGGACAGGATGGTGATTTGGACCGTTTTTTATGTTTTCTCTTCACAGCTACTTATTACTAAATGAGTTAATTTGTTTTAACAGAGAACTTTTTACATTATAACCAATGTAGATTTAATGAATGAGAATTAATATATTTATCATATCGATAAAATACCCGATAAGGTACGAATTAATAAGTTAAGTTTTTCGAACGATAGTACGAAATTGACTTTGATTTAGAGAAAATATTTTCTTCATCGGCAATTATTAAGGATGTAATTAATTGGGCTCTTTATAAATTTAGAACACAATTAAACACATCAAAACATATTTGTACCATATTTTTAATACTTTTAACAGTTAATAATAATTATAAAATTATTATTTTGACAAAGTCTCGTTTTACTATAGTCAAAATATAAAAATTTACATATTTTTATATTTCCAATTTATATATCTAATATATCCACATCCCACGATAAATAAATATTAGTATATAAATATAATAATTCCTATTTATTTTATATTATCTAGTTTTTAAAATAGTCTTCAGCTTAGTATATTTATTCTACAAATACATGAATATAACTAGAACACCACCAATTTTCTCAATTTCTCTCACTTATTTTGCTATTAATCTTTCGTTTTGGTATTTCGAACTCCCATAAATGCTAGAAAAAGCTTTGTCATGTACATTCCTTATCTTTAAAGCTAATCTGACTTAATCAAATGAATTCTTCTGATGTACAATTATAAGAGACCGAGTTAATCTGACATTACAATCATCTCCAAATGCATTTTGTAGGTTGTTAGGGAAATACCTAGATTAACATTGAGATTTATTCACTATATTTGTCCGTATTGTTAACCAAAATTACGTATGAGTTTATAATGAGAGAAAAAGCAACGTAATAAATATTTTCTCTTGTATGATACAAGACGAAGAAAAAATATTTTTACTTGAATAATATAAAAGAATGTCATGATATTTACAGTTTAAAGTTTTTATATACTGTCGTTTAGATTCTGGAAAATAATAAAGCGAATAAACGTTACGTCAGTGGCACGACCTTTGACTCGCACAAATTTACAAGACGATCAACTGTACGTATGTTTTTTTCGTCTTAATTCGTTAAATAAGAGGAAGTTTGTTCGTCAAAAGTCTCGAAGATGAAATAAGATCAAACAGAAACAAAGTGTTAATTATGACGATAAAAGATTTTTCAAAAATTTCAATTTCTACAATTGAAATTATAATTAAACTTAAGATTATTAGTCTAATAATCTCTTCTTTTATTATATAGATCAAGAACAAATAAGTATAGTACAAGTATAGTAGTATTAATCACGCTGAAAGAATTCTTATTTGTATGAGGTTTGTATATCAATGTGAAAAACTTACTTTCAAAATGACAATATGAACGAATATATTAATTTATATGCCATTTTCTAATTAATGCACATATTTGTAAATGGATATTAATGTAATATATATTGTATAAGTATAAATAATTCACAAACTTTTTATTTGAAATACAGTAAAATAGTATTTTCTTTATATCATGTTTTAAAAGAATGATGTAACTTCAAAGCCTCATTTTATAATATTGGTTTTTTCAGTATATTTATACAATATATTTGTCTCTAAATATTACAAATATCTGAATAGTTTCTCTTGCATATTTCCCAATTCACTCTTACCAAAATGTCGTCATACTTTATCCAAGCAATTAAAATAAATTTCTACTAACTTAATATTGCCAGAAATTGAAAATTAACGTTTTAAAAATATTAGAAGAATATGGTTAAATTATTTTGAATAAATTAATAAATATTAAAGTTGGATAGATTATCAACTTGGATAATACAATTAATCATAGTCCAGAACTAAATAAGATGTGTTAATGATTAATAATAAATTATTGCAATATTTCGACCAGATTGTTATAAAATAAAAATAATTCTTAACGAATTTGGCCAATGATATCCTAAAGAATGTTTGCGGTGTCACACGAGCTGCTCAACTTAGCAAAACAAAGCTTTTCTCATCTCGCAGATATACTTCTGAGCATCAGTTAAATCTAGCGCAGCTCTTCGAGAAGAGAAAAAAAGAAGGAAAAATACAAAAATACAAAATACAAAAAATTCTTCGTCAAAATTCCTTCTGCTCTCGACGCTCTCTGGGTCGCCTTTGTTTCCTTGATCCGGCGGCGCGATCGCTGAATTTTGCTACGGCGCACCTCAACTTCCACCGCAAGCTCTTGGCGCAATTGCGCTGTAAACTCGCAGTTGCTACGATCAGGGTCACGATCCAATTCTTGCTGTCATCCGCAGGTCGGATTTCGTAAGATAGTTTGAAAATCGCTCGACAAAGTACTGGACTCTCTTTTTCCAAAAAAGTACGTTTGAATATTTTTTATTCGTTTATATGATGAAGCACACTTAACATTTAACCGTATATTGATATTTACATTTTGCTATTTGCTTTATGATTTTGTTCATATGCTATTTTATAATTATCATATGTTATAATTGAATGGATTAATTCAAAATCGGAGAAATTTATATACTATCTTTAAATCTAAATTAATTACTTCCTTTACATTATTGATTTCGTGTTAGATTTAAGATTATTTTAAATGAATGCAATTATTGCAAATGAAACAATCGGCTATGTTGCTAACATTGTTTTTCACATTAAATACGATTATTAATTTATGATTAGAATTTTGGTATGGTTTTTTTGAGTCAGAGAAACATTGGGTTATAAACGAAGCAATTACATTTCGAATATATAAAACTTCTATCTATTTTTATGAAACTAATTATTATAAAAATTATTTCATTTTATTAACGTAAAAACAATAGCTTTCTTTTAATTTTGTTTAAACTCATAGTTTCAAAATCACACTGTCACCAACTGACACAGAAAAATTTGAGGTGAGAATCACTTGGACTACACAAATGGAAATTGATAAAATATGTTCACCCTGAATATATAAAATTTTTTTAAAAGTGGGCATAAAATAATTAAGAATTATTATTACGTAACTTTTTATTAAAAAATTGGTTATATACTAATACTGTTGCTTATGTTAAAATAAATTTAACTAAAAAAATATAATGGTTGTTTTATTATAATTTCAAAAGTTGAATATATTTACTGTATTACGAAACTGTTAATGTAGGAATGCCAATTTTAAATTTGGTTTGATTTTAACTTATTGCTAAACAGGATATTTTCATTTAAAAATATATTCATCCTTTTCAATGGACATTACATAAAATATGCGACTTTAATTAAGCAAAAAATTAAAATAACATAAAAAACTACATACGAGTATCACTACTTTATACCAACGGTCATTGTATAATAAAACTTAATTAGCGAAGAATGAACTTTATAAATAAGAGTGTAAGTTAGCGAAATTAACATAAGTTATTTAATTTTATATTTTATGAAATGCAACTGTTCTAATTCTTATAAAATTTCAATTTTATATCGTTGTAAATTATATTATATGAAACGACATTTCAATACTTATTTATAAACAAAAAACGTGAATAAATTATAAAGTAAAATGTTTATTAAATATAAAGCTTTTAAACAAAAAATCATCCATAGCTAGTTAAATTTACCATTAAATACACATTAAATACACCTACTTTCTCGCACTAGCGATTTATGAGATGTACGTATTTTCATCGGATCTGAACATCAAAGGTACCGCCTTCCTACTGTGAAATAGATAGCTTCAAATAAATGCCTAAAATTTCTAAGATAGTATAAAACTAATCACGTAAGCATATCTTATAGTTTTATCGTACTTTATTGTAGTATTTAACTATTTTTTAAGATATTGTTTATATTATAGGTAAAGGTTAAAGTAAAAATATATTACAAAACTTACGTAAGCTTAATTCCCTTTAAGTATAGAATGTAGTCCTGTTAAAAGACTAATTGAAATGTTTATTTTTTTTTCTCAAATAACCCAAGCAATCACCTACTTTACATTCTATCTGAATTAATATTTTTTAGAAAACGTTTTCTAGAATTTTTATTACACGACATATAATTCGAATAATTTGTATCCTTTATGTTATTTCTGTAATTAATTAATTTTATTTACGGAATTAATAATCGTGTTATATACATTTATTATTTTAAAATATAAAATTCCTTAACATTAAATATTGAAAAGTTGAGATATTACAAATATCATATTACTAAATAATCATTAGATTATTTAAAAGAAAGTTAAGATAACTTTAAAAATGATTATCAGTTCTAATTCGTGAACAATAAATGTCAAAGTAAAAATACATTAAGTTGCGTTATTAATATTATTGGAAAATAAAAGATGCTCTAGATACTTTTTAAGTTTTACGACAAATACTTTATTCCGTTAAAGTGTAATTAAAATCAGGCATTGTGTTATTTTAAAGAAGTCTTAGTTATTCAATTAAAGAGCTCTTGACTATTTGTCATTAACCAGTGCTGACTATAATAATCGAGATTTAAAACCTAGTTACGACGCGTTTGTTTGTTCAGATATTTTTGATACTAAAATACGATTGAAGCAATGACAATTATATAGATATTCAACGATTAAGGTAGACAATAATGCAAATGTGCTGCTATTTTTAGATGTAATGTTTTTAATGTTTTTAAATAGTTGGATTTAATCTGATAATGTTTAAATTTTCAAAATGCAACGTAATTGCAAACATTCTATAAAAACATTAGTCCTATGAAAAAAGAAGTTTCCAAATTATCCTCGAAAAATAAATCCTTAGTCAAAAACCCATTCGAAAATTTGCCTTTGAAAATTTGCCATAAAAAAAGCTTTGACCAGTACAGTCTACCGAAAACCACTGAGACTTAAAAGTATTTAATACTTTATCAAGGTCGCCAGTTAATTACGGAATAAATTAATTATTATAAAATTTCTAATAGTATATCTTAATAATTATGTTTTATGAGTTGGTTGCAGAAGAGTTTAACTTTACTAATTGTTTTTCTACCAAGATTTTTCTCTACAATGTATAAAACTTTTTACTGCTAAAACAATACGAAGCATCATATAAAGGAAAATTCGTAATACATAAATACTTGTACGCATTTCTTTTCAACAATGAGATGAACTTGTATTTCGGAAGGGCAACTAAAAGTGGGAATGTTAGGAATTTCGCAGGACCGCGAGAACGGATCCTTAGAAAGCAACGACTGAGCAGATGTTTGACAGAGGAAAATTTGGGTGTGAAAGAATGGAAAAGTTTGGTAAACGGGTGAAAAGCCAACTTCGTGGGATAGGCTGCATCTTGCAGGAAAGCCTCGGTCGAGAGGTTCGATGGCAAAGGAGAGGCGGGGCGAGAGCAGATGCGTTATACATGGTCTCTTATTGTCGTGGGACTTGACGCGCGGGTTGACCCGCAGCGATAACCTTTTTCCCAAGCTTCGGGAGCGCGGCCAGAGCTTCCGACGGCGCCTCCACAGTCGGTCCCGGGAAAGGACCGCACGCGGAATTCAGCTGTGCTTGGAGACTCATCCGGCCCCATTCTTGGTTCCGTATCAGTCACATGCGCTCCTAATTTTGTGTACTTCCGCGAGTTCTTTGGCGGTGATGGCGTCTTGATGCGAAACGCTGCTCTGTTCTGCTTGATAACCTTCGATTGACCCTTGGCCCATTCATTATTGCTTATAATTTACTTGAAAACAACTTCGTTATGAAATTTCTTGGATTTTGAAGTTGAACCTTACGTTAACATTTTCGTCGACTGCGAGTTAGAGTTTGATTTTACTTTTTTCAACCTTTCTTAATTTTGCAAATAAATATTGAAATATTCTCCTTTCAAGTTTATCAGAATAGTATTACAAATAGAAATTTAATTAATGTAACTTATTATTTTCTATGACATTGAAGAAATTGTTTAGTGTAAGTGAAGATAATGACTCAGAACAAATTTGAGCTTTTCTCGGCAGTGTTTTTAAGCGTTGTTGTGTTGAATTATTGTTTCAAAATCGATAAAGAAATTTCCCTGGAAACAGTACACGATGAAGACAAAGATTTTTCTTCCACAGTAAGTGACTTTTTTATCGTTTGAAAACTCAATTCATAAGCATTACTTCATTGACAATAATAAAAAAGGTTTAAAGTATTAAATAATAAAATGTTTCACAAAAATATTCGATTAATGTACTTTATCTCGTATGTTGCCACGTAAGCAGTGCTTTCTATTTTTCCAATAGATAATTATTAAAGTTTCTCGGCAATAAACCGCAATTGCTTAATTAATTTAATTAATTAAGTGTTATTAATTAAGTTAAGTTCATCATGCTTAATTAATTTCTAAATAATTACTGTATTATTCTAAAGTGAAAATTATTGTAATGTAAGAAAATTATAATAGTATAATTAACAATTTATACATAAAATAAAAAGAGTTATCACGGAAGTCCAGGGATCTTATGATTCATTCTATTAAATTTTCCTGATTAATAGTAACTAGTTTATATATATATGCTTAAAGATTATTTCGCATTAATAAATATGTGATTATACCGATAATTACAGGTCATAATGTTTTTTTCGTTGACATATGTCGAAACCATAATTTTTTCGTATTTTGTTTTTCTAAGAAAAACATCGATCACCGACGTAATGCATACACGCATTTAACGCCCATAATATTTTCTTTATACGTGAAAATATTATCCCAGAGTCGCATTGTTGATAAGAAGTAATTAGATATATATATTTAATATATACATTTATTATATAAATTTATTACACAAAATTATATTAACGCAATTATACTATACGATTATTGTAGAAAAGTTCGCAGTTCTAAAACGCTTTTTATTTTAAATTCTAAATCCTAAATTGAAAGTGCTATGCTGTAAGAAGTACCTAATTGAAATCTTAAAATAAAAATTAAATATGCTTTAAAAACTAAATATAAAAATTTTTAAATATAATATTTTAATAATCATTTATAATATCATCTATATAATAAGTATTGATTTAATTCATGAATAAATTATTTAATATGTTACGAAATATGAGATATTTTATTGTAATATACATAATGTATACTTAGTGCTACATTATTACCAAAATTCATCATTATGACATTATGATCGGTGATAATGAAACCAATTTTTTTCGTTTAGAATTGACATACTTATGGAAAATGATTAGATTTCTCAACTTATATGTAATGCAACTAATATGTAATAAAGCGTTACGCGATTTTGTATACATTTCAAACAGAAATATATAAAACACGGTATTAGAAGAAGATAAGAACTACTTGTTTACATATCTCGGTATAGTTTTCATAATAAAGTTTAATTTTGAAACTTCTTTAAATATCAAAGGCGAAATTAAATTGAGTTTTACTTGTCTTTCGTCAAATTTTAAATTATAAAACATTCAAATTATTTAGATTTGATTAAAATAACTAACTTAATTTTGAATGAAATTAAAATTTATGCATACAATCGTAGATTAAAAGGTGTATCCTAATTTACTAAAATCATAATATGTCTTACGTTTATTATTACTGATCATCTTTTTAAAATAAGAAATAAGTAAAATTTATTCTCAGATTTCTTTCAATAAAATATGAAATTATCCCGACTTATTCATGTAATTTCATTCATTCAATTACCATTATTAGCGAAAGGAAAGAAATCTGAAAATAATCAAAGTTAGAAATTCAGTATTTTAAATGGTGATTGATTAAAATTTAAGTGCATATTTCTATAATATACATTATTTCTGAATTGGGATGTAAACAAATTTTAAGGATATTCATATATTTATAAACATTTATGGTCGTAGATTATTTACTGAAACTTTTAGAATAATCTTTGAGTGTAGGTACAATAAAATTACATTGTGTTTTGATTTGTTACTTTAAATGAATGTTTTATAAGATAGAAAGTAAAATTTTTTTTAATTATCTAAGATCAAGTTAGATAAACAGATTATTTTTCAATATAAAAAGTACGTACAGATTAATTTTTTATCTTTTATGAAATATTTTGCAGAATATTTTTAAAAGTGATGAGTCCGAAGAAAATCGTAAGGTTGTAAAAAGAGTTGTCGGTTGGTCTTCATGGCAAAGTCAAGCTGCAGATGAGAATCAATGGATTCCTCAGAGTCGATATAAACAATCCCTTGTAAATCCATCAAATAATCCTATCTTGGATCGAGAAAATATCGAAAGCATCAATTCGCATGGCATTCAAGTGGATAGTTTGAATCAATTTCACTCTAATTGGACGCTAGTTAAAGATCATGATCGATTAACCGGTTATAATTACAAATTTCTTAAAAGAAATCCATCAATGTCCATTGGAAATATAAACAGGGTTTTCGAAAATAGAGATAATGAATTTAAAGGTCAGGGCTCTAACGTTGAAGATGATGATGAGTGGTATGAAGGTATTTCAAATGAAAGTAAGGTACATACCGTTTTTTTAATTATGTTATGGGCAACTATTGTGAATTAAATCATCCAGAGAATAATGTTTGGCATTTTAAAACGACAATTTGTCCCTATTTAACAAATTCATTTTATAATAAAAAAGTTCTAATACAATTGGAGAAAAAAATGTTTAAAATATTTTGTTTATATTTCAAATTCACTAAAATTCACTAAAATTCACTAAACATCATTAAAATTCATTAAACTTCATTAAAATTTACTAAAATTTACTAAAAATCCACAATTCATATAGTACTATACTTTACAATTTGTGGGTTGCTGATTTTTAAATCAGCACTTTGCATAGGTCACTTACAATTCATATCAAAATTATCAGAAATTCGTTTTAAAATGATTAGTTCCACTCTGAGTAGAGATGTAATTGTAGGATAAATGAACGGTATTGGAAAAAAAATCTTATTCTTATAATTCGAAAGGGGATTTATATTCTACTATGTTTAAATTATGCTTTTGCTATAATTGTGTTCAATTTATCCCTTCTATTGAGAATTCAATATTCTTAATCATTTCTTAGATTTTTAGGCATTATAGGAGCTATATGATTTTAAAATTTAGAGTTGAAATTGTTACGAAAATGTAAATATTGAATTTTAATTATGATAAATTTTACAAAACAATTAAATATTTGTAAACAGATACTTAAAAAAAGTTCCAATGCACTAACATCATTTTTTTACCTTAACTAATTTTTAATTGAAATTAAAGAGGTTTTTATTGTCTTAAAAAATATCCTTAATTTACCGTTTAAATGAATTCTTGTTCCTCACATAATAACTTTTATGAAGATAACGTTTCAACATTAGAGAAAAGGGCTTTTCGAGCAAAGCTTTTCACTTACTACGTTAGATGAGAGGGGCAAATTTGTTAATTTTTATTTTTAAGTGTTGTACAAAGTTATTATGTAATTATTTATTCGTAATAATAGTAAACGTGACAAATAATAAACATCAATATTGAATATAAAGTTATTTATTTTAAAAGAGACTTTAATCACAAAAAATACAATATAGATTTATAGAATTTATATTAGAAAGTGTTCAGTTAAAATATTTTTTCCTATATGTAAGGATTAAATGAATTAAAAATAACTTTTGACAACAAATTCTTTAATTTGATAATTACAAATATTAATATGTACTAATTTATAAAAATACATACTTTTATTTTTAGAATAATATTAAAATCGATTCTGTGCATGTTTAATTTTAAATACCAAATTTTTCGTTTTGTTTCTTCTTTAAGTGATCTCGTGATCAAATTATATAAATTATATCCAGTTATTTATAACTACAAAATTTTAACAAACTTAAATAATTAAATAAGGAATTATTATAAATATCGAGTTTATTTCATGAACATATTGTATTTTTGCTGAATAGTTGTACAACGATTTTTGATTTAAAATTAGTTGTAAGTTTACACTACAACTTACTCTCCTATCTTGCCTTCTTTCTCATCTTTCAATGTGCTTCAGTACAGCTATTATCATAAGCGAAGTCGCTGTCATTTCCGTGCTACAGCCATGATTACAGAAATTTCCTCCCAAGATTTAGTTCCCGCCTACTTATCTTCTTTGCCTGAACGAAACCAATGTCCCTTTCTCAGCCTCGTTCTTACTTGCCCTTACTTAAATAACCCTGCAGTTCACACTCAATCTTCATACTTTTTTATCATCAGAGATTCGATGCTTATGCAATTTAAACTAAAACATTATGTTTTAGTTCATTTATTGTAGTCAATATATAAACGGGTTCTTTTTTTATTCATGTTTTAGACCTTTTTTAATCCCTCTGAGCACAATTTTAAATAAAACTATGAATTTGTTTCTAAAAATGGATATTTAACTTCTGAAAAATGTAAAATTAAAAATATATTATATAGATATAACGAAATCGCTAATTTTCAGAAACCCCGAAAAGTAAAACTACCAAAAAGACCAACCGATCAGTTATTGGACGTTGTAGCAAAACTTGAGCCAAACAAGGGAGTCCAGTGTCCAACTCCCGATGCTTCAGGTTTGTATATCTATCCTCCGGATTGCAAGTTCTATGTGACCTGTTGGAATGGACGTGCTTTTTTGCAACCTTGTGCGCCTGGTACTCTCTTTAGTCCTGAAACACTCGAGTGTGATTTTCCCAATAAAGTCAAGTGCTATGATGTCCAGACGTCAAATTTTTCAAACTCCAACAGTCACATGGATGAAAAGGAAATCAAAGAGCGAAACAAAAACCTAACGGTAAGACATTCTGAAAAAGAAGGATATTAACATTAAGTGACATTTCATTTTTACATTTACTTTTAATTTAATTAGTAATATAATAATATTATTTAAGAAAATAGTGTAAAGTTGACATAAAATTACTATTCTTATTTATAGGCTAAATTAAAAAAAGATCTAATGTATTAAAAATTCATTAATATTAGATTTTGAATATTTTTATGTTTTGAAAGTTATATCGTGACTTGAAAAATATTCTGCTTTAATAATATGTTTGTATAAAATAATGCAAATATGTATATTAAAAATTTACTCAATCATCGGAATGAATGTTATGATAACAAACGGAATGGTAATGACGTTTCACAATTAATCGATATAATTTACGCATTAGGATCCGACATGTCCACCGCATGTAAATGGTATAATAAGACATCCTTCAGAATGCACAAAGTATCTGCAATGCGTTAATGGTAATACTGTAATAATGGAATGTGGAACAGGAACAATTTTTAATCCATTAATAAATATTTGTGATTATCCACAAAATGTGAAAAGTTGCGAAGGTTCGTTTTATTATATATTTATACATTTTTATCAAGTACTTTTTAAGAACGAGAGGTTTTCTAAATGTTAATTTTCATTTTATATATAATATAAACCAATTTTATGATCTTAAAATCTCTTTAGCTTCAAAATTACGAAAACATTATATAAAATTATATTTCAAATATCAATAAATTTAATATGTAACAATATGAAGTTATTATTTATTATTGATTAAAATATTAGTTATTAGTTAATTCATGAGAGACGACAGATATTCAAAATAAAATATAATGTGATTAAATATTATTAGATGCAATACCAAGCATAGATGTTGGAAACGATGATGACCTTAATTTTTCGAATCCACACGAGTCTCCAACTGATTACGATGACTCTGAATCAAGTAATGACCGCGAACCCTTAATAAGAACGAACGATTCTCAATATACATATAAAAAAATTGAGTGTCCGTTAAATTTTTATGGCTTATTACCTCATCCAGAAACTTGTGAAAAGTTTTTACAATGTGCTAACGGTATTACTTATTTTATGGAATGTGGAAGTGGAACAGTTTTCAATCCGATAACATTTGTATGCGATTGGCCTCATCATGTTCCTGGATGTATTAAAGGTAAAATTTATGGATATATATTTTAAAAAATCACAGTTTGAATCTAAAGATTTTATCTATATATTGTTAAATATCAAAAGTCTTTATTAGACAATGACAATATTAAATAAAATAATATGATTAATTATTGTAGAATATACTTAATTATTTAGTCCATAAATATGTGTTTATATTTTTATTTTGTAGATAATATGTTTTGTTACTAGTTTTTTTGTACTTGTTAATTAATTTATTTATAAACATAAAACACAATATTAGTAATGTATATGTGCATATGTATATATTGTTACATATAACTCTAGCCGAGTTTTATTATCGCACCAATCAAGGGGCAGTGTTATTCAAAATCATGTACGGAGAAATGATAATAATAATAATATACGAATTAACTATACAATTTTACTTTAATTACTATAAGAGTTTGCCATAGAGAAAGAGAGATAGAGAGAAAGCTTGTGGTATTATATTATTTAAGAAATAAGTTGTTGGAGATGCAGGATAATTCCTTTTTTCGTATGACTATTCGCGGTTCGTGGATTTTCCATCGGTGTGGCACGGGTCTATGGCTTCGATCGTTCCTTTGTAGTTGGGGCGACTTCTGTTCTTTTTGTTGGATAGCGGAAAAGAACTCTCGGCTTAACTTTCATTTTTTACTTATTATTGTGTATCACAATACTTGATTTGTAACGTGTTGTGTAGATTTTAATTTAATGCTTCCCCTTATGTTAGTCGATATTCTTAATGTGTCACCCAGCTCAGCATCTGTCCACTTTTGGTTGTATCCATGATTTTTCGTATCCACGAATAATAATTAGTCTTGGTATTATTTACAATTAACTGACAATGTTATATGAAACGTATTTTTGTGTCCCTTAGCTAATCGCAGTGATAATATCCGATCGGGTGAATATGTAATAGCCTGGATCGGTAGTTTATAATATATATATATATATATATAAATATATTCATAAGTTTTAGCTAATACAATTACGTAATTTAGATAAAACCATTCATTTTTCAGAAAATTCTCCTTCAACACAGCTATTAGTAAATTCTCCAGCTTATGGACAATCAAGTTTCAACACGAGATCAAATACATATCCAATTGATTTTACCTATAATCAAAGTTCGAATACATATGAATATAAAAATCACGATTATCGTGATCATTTTGGAGCATCGGTAAGCTATCATGGAATCTCATCAATAAACAAGCAAGATCATGGTCATAAAAAAAAATCTAAATCAACAGTAAACCAGTGGAAACATAAAGGAATCGACAAAAATTATGAAGCAGACAGTGAACCGTCTATTCGCGTACATTATTCAGAATCTTTTTATAATCAGCAAAATCTAGAAAATTCAAGGAAAAATCCAAGTAGTCAAAATTATCCTTATAATTTGCATTATGACACACAGCATCATTTCCAACATCACCCTGAAAGTGATAGTTTTAAATCTAAAAATGAATTTTCTCAGTATGAAAATGCACACCAACATCCTCATCGTCATTATCATTCGTATGACAGAACAGAGTCAAGTAACCAAGGAATCGATTCTAATTACAATCATCAATCACGTAAATATAAATATATTTCTTTGACTAATTTCAGATTATTATTAAATAATTTTAAGTAAAAAGTTCTAATTTAAAATAAAAAATTGGTTTAACAGAACAATCAAGTTATGATTTCAATGGACATGCTTATCCCTACAACTCACAAAGACACGGTCAGAATCAACCAGATGCAAACAGTTTAAAATCTACGAATGAAAAAAAAACCCCCATAGAGGATAATCAAAGCGAAGAGCATTCCTTGCTTGAAGCTGAAAGTAAAAATCAGTTTACTAATTTTTCTAGACCTTTTAAAAAATCTTGGACAAGGAATCGCACTGACAGACATAACTATGGTAGAACAAATGATAAAAAGCTAACTACTGAAAATCCAAAGTGGAGTACTTCGAGAACATCCGAGTCTGATAATTTTCAACCAAGTACATGGCGAGGCATGGGACGAGGTTTTGAAAGGAGACCCAGTTATCCAGATCGTGGACGTCCTGAGAGTGAAGGTATTTTAAATTTGTCTTGTTTGATGTTGTTTGATTTTTTAATAAATTGCTACGTTTTATAGTTTTTCTATATATTTGCTAACATTTATTAAAATACGAGTATTTTTACATGAAAAAAATAATGTTTAGTAACTGAAACATATTATTTTATTAATTTTGTACAGTTGCTTTTTGTGGTTAACTTAATAATAAGTAACTTATATTTAATACTGCCATTTATTTTAGGAGTTTTTTACAATTTTAAATATTAAATTTTATTGAATAATAGAGAAGTATTCTTTAATGAACACTATTTATTAAGCCATAATTGAAAAAATTTGAAATTTTTCATTTTTGTATATATAGAAGAGTTTTTATCGCTAGTTATTTTTTGTAATTATAAAAACGGTGCATGAAAGGAATTGCTCTGCTTTTGCATTATGAAATACCTACAGCTTTGCATCGCTGCGTATCTTGCATGTTGATTAAAGCTAATAAATTCTTACATTATTCTACTAAACTTGAAGATATTTAGAGCCATTTAAAAATAAGTTTATGATATATTATTCTTGGATGGAAGAATAAAAATCCTGAATGCAGTTTTGTGCGAAATAATGAAGATGTGAATACAACTATCATAAAAATAGTGAAACCTAATTTAAATTTTTTTTTTATTAATTATTGAATATCTAGATTCCAACTACAAGTATGAAAAACCTACGAATGCAAGCATTTACAATTTGAATAATGAACAGTGGATGTTAAACATTAACTCATTTACACCTAGAAATGAATCTACTTTAGGTAATTGATCGAGTATTGAGATAATACTAATTTTTATTATTTCGCGCTTAAATATTTATTTTTTATTTTAATTATTATTCATTTATTAATGGAAAGTCAATAATTCATTTAATAATCAATAACTAAAACTTAATAGTTCTCAGTAATAATCCTCATTCTTAAATTTTGAAATATTCACTTAAACATATTTCTTTAAAAAACTCATTACTGTTTCCAAAATTATTTGTAGGTCTGAAGCCATCTTACAATGGTACAGAAAATCACCATTCAACCAAAATTTCACTAAATGTAAATGGTATGAAAGGACATTATATTAACAAAACTCTTATAATTGATCAAGGTCATTCAAGAACAAGAAAGCAAAATACTCAAACTTTAAATGTATTGAAAGTAAATGATTTGTCTGAAAATGAAACTCATCACATTATGAAAATACCATCAGTGCAACATCGAAAACCTATTACATGGAAACCAAAAATGAATTTCCTTAACAAAGTAAATAATACAATGGTAATAATCATTCTTTATTATATGCATCTGTTCTTCATTTATAATAGATAATAGATATTGTGTTATAATGAACTTAGAAATCGTTACAATTTAATCTAGATTAATTTGAAACAAGAGAAAGATTCTCAACAAGATACTTTGAAAATTAATGATTCTGAAGAAAAAAATAAAGAATTTATTTACGTTGATATCCTAGAAAATTCAAATATTCCTACGGTATCTATCGAGCTCGATGATAACTGGAATTCATCAATACCAATATTTAGAGAAACAGTTACTAAAAATCAAGGGACACTCGAAAAGAAAGTTATAGCTGACGTTGATTCAGATGAATTTACAGGAATCGAAGATTTTGGTGTAGAAATTGACACTTGGAACGGAACGAAGCAGTGGAAACCGCAGCTCGTGTTTGATAATAAAAAGCAGCAGGATTCTGAGGGTGATAAATCAGTGGTAATGAAAATCAACAAGCATATCCCAGATTATCTTTTGGATGTCGAAGTATCTCCTTTCTTAGATGGTAAATGATTACCTTCAAATAAGTAACTTGTTTCATTTCGAATAGTAAATTTTTATTTGTGTCTATCAAGATATTTTAAAAATTTTATACTGTTTAGGTGAGTTTTAGGCTTTAATTGAGCTTCGTAAAATGTAAGGCTTTTGCACATTTGATTTTTCCTTCTTCACGCATTGACCAGCTTGTACCATTTGAGAACTACGTCTTTTTTTAATTTTAACGTGTTAGCCTTTTCTAATTTACTTGATAATTATGTGCATTTTATTGTTTTAGATGAGCCGCCATTTCCGAAACATTATACTTTGTCAGCGAAACTTTTACCATTGATCGTTGATAAGCTCATGCCAGATCAAAGTACACCATTGTCTGGACAGGTAAATAACATTCTTTAATAATCTGCCAGTATACATATTTTTAACTTTTTGATAAGTTTGAATAAAAAGACGTGAATTAATCTTTTATTTTTATTATCGCTAATGTTTCATTACAAAATTTAATTTAAAATTTCAATTAGATGATATGTTAAATGAGATGAAACTCGTAAAAGAAAATTCTTATGACATAAATGTTCTTTATCTTATAAATATTAAAATAATAAAATTAAAGACTATTTAATTAAATTTTTCAATTTTTTAATAAATTATTGTCAGATAATACGCCTACGTGGTGGTGCAAATCGATCTGAAGGTTACGTTGAAGTCCAAGGTAATCAACCAGGTTGGGGATTGATTTGTGACTCCAGAAATGAATGGAGTATCAAAGAAGCTCACGTAGTTTGCAAACAACTTGGATACGGCAGGTTCTTATAGATAAGAAATTTATGAGTTGATGTTTATTATGAGTGTCAAAGCGAATATTGTATTTTTAGAGGTGCAGCTGCAGCCTGGCAAGGTCGTCCTAAAACTTCTCAAGTACCAAAGTGGATTGCTGCAACTGCTGTTGTATGTCATGGCAATGAAACTAGATTTCAATTTTGCAAGTACGCATGCATATTTATAAAACCACAAAAATTGCCTAAAGAAAATCCTTTGATTTTACTTAATATATATTATATCTAAACGTAATTGAATTATTGAATAAAATTTGAAGCCACAGAATATATAAAAGTTAGTAAATAACAAATCTTCTTTTGTAAACTATAAACAAGTCAACATATTTTGGAGATCAAGGAAAATTTATTCAATATAAACTAATTCAATTTATATTAGAAAGTGTAATACAATATTTGGGTAATTTCGAATAATCTTATATGGATTGTACAAGCAGAGATTTTTTGTTTATATTCAATTATATTCATGATAAATTTATCATCTGAAAATCATGAATGTAATTGCCGCTTACACATTAGTTTTTATGTAGTGTCTCTTGTTAACGTGAGCGCATTGAGCTTAAAAAATTTCTATACAATTATTGACATAAAAGATTTTAGCTTAATTATAATACCATTTATGTAAGTTATTCTAATTCTTTAATACTTTCTCTTTTATTCATGAATAAATAATATTTTTAAAAATTCGAAACGTAAATAAAACCTGCACTTAATATTTTATTTTAGATGTACTAAGTGCATCAAATATAGTATATTTTAAAATATGAAATGATTATTTGCCACAGACAATAGATTTATACAAGGATAATGTTATCTGTACTCATTCAAATGTTTACATTTATTAAAATGAAATAAGCATTAATTAAAACCTGCTTTCTAATTAGTTTTTACTCATACATTACGATCAGTAATTTTTACTATGACTTATACAATCAAAGAGCTAAATAATAATTTAAATGTAAAAGGAGGTAAAATATAAATGTGCTTAAACGCAGATTACAAACAATGTTAATTTTGTTTATCATTCAATGATAACAAAATTCTTTACAAATTTAGTGAAATAATATTTGCCATTACATCTCAAATTCATTGAACATAGTGTTTGGAAATTCAATTTTGGAACTTATATCAAGCCTAAGTACTCGCACATTCTAGATAATTTAAAAACAAGCAATTTTAATGTACAGATTCGCACACAAGTCGGAATGCCAGGTGGAGCTTGACGCAGTGGCGGTGCGTTGTTTACCGAACCGCGTGGCCCATTGCCGCGGAGACGAAGTAGCCCATAATGGTCAGTGCTACTACGTGGCTGAACCTAGTCAAGCCCTCAACCGTGCCGAGGCTCACAACCACTGCCAACAGCGCGGATCACGGTTACTCGACCTCGTCGATCAGCCGGAGAACGACTTTGTCTCGGAGTTATTAATACAAAGTCAGCCCCAGATTGATACAGTTATGACCGCTGGTATGGGATTTACGACTTTCAACATGACCATATGGATATGGGAAGACTCAAGAGTAACGAGATTCAAGTAAATGCAGTAACCACTATTCGGCCCTTTTAAAGATGAATACATGTGCCTGTCGAGTGCTTTTAAATAATTTTAAATAATTTTAAATAATATTAAATAATTTTAAATAATATTAAATAATTTAATATTTTAAATAATTTAAATATTAAATAATTTAATAATTTTAAATAATTTAAATAATTTTAAATAATATTAAATAATTTTAAATAATATTAAATAATTACTTTAAATAATATTAAATAATTTTTAAATAATATTAAATTAATTTTAAATAATATTAAATTAATTTTAAATAAATATTAATAATTTAAATAATATTTAACTAATTTTAAAATAAAAAGAATTATTGTACACAAATAGTATAACTTAAGCTGACAGTTACTATGAAAAATGGAATTAATTCGTAATTATCACTAATCATCTTTCTATTTGGTAATATGAAATTAGGTTCAATAAATGGTGGCCAGGATGGAACCAAGATAGAAAATCAATACCGTCCGTGGGTTCTCATCCAGTTTGTATAGTAATGACCCGGAAGTTCCCCTGTTATAATCACCCTGAAAATAAATGCAAGATAGATTATTTCTTTTGGGATATCGAGGATTGCGCCAGTTCCAACAATGGTCATTCGTTCATCTGCAAAAGACCTTACGATGATATCGGTGAATACATTTATAGTGGATCAATAATTAGTAATAATTATTAGTAGTTATTTAGAATATTTATTATTGCGATTATAATTATAATGTTATATACATTAATTAATTTTTAAAGTATAGGTAAATTGATTTGATAGAAATTTAAGAAAATATTCTTACAAGAGAAATAATTGAAATCACTTTGAAAGTAAAAGACCAATTACTTGAAGAGATTTATAAGGCTTAATTTGAAATTTTCAAGTAAAAATATTCTACGGTGAGTTTTACGATGCTCATACACTTATAACTTTATAGGTGGATAAATTACACTTCCGTAATTACAGCATTATCCCATTTAGAAATATCTTGAAACTTAATTGTCAAAAATTTAGAGTAGATATTAGGAATTTCATTAAATTTTTGAATGGACAGAAGATATTTAAATTAATTATTATCAATTTTAGAAATTTATCAATTATTTCGATTAGGATTACTTAAATAATAAATATGATAATAATAACGCAAATTTTGTTTCAAATATATTATTTTTTTGTTACAGTTATTCACATCAGTCATTTATATTAAAAGTGAAAAAATTAAAATTAATTCTATTTTTAGGTAATAGAAAAAAAGTTTCATAAAATCCAATGTTTAAATTTACAATATTATAATTTTAACCAATCACGTTATGTTATCTGCTATACGTGCATGTAAAAATTTACTTCATTCATCTACTAGTTGCTTAGGCATCATCAAGTAGTCTTAAAAAATGTCGTTTTTAGAAAAATATGTTCAAAGTTTACTTTGACATCTATGACACAGCAACAACTAGCAAAAATATTTTGTTTACATATTCTTTAGTTAAAAACAAATAATATATTTTTTCGAACAAAAACATAATACTTCCAAGGAAACAATCTTTTTTATTTAGATATAAAAATTTCAATAGTAAAATAATGCATTTATAAATATTGATTGTAAAATTTAAGCTAGAATACGAAAGAGTTATTTTTATATTTGAAAGTTGACTGTATCGAAAAAATTAAATAAATTTCGCTTTTTACAAATGAAAACAATCACAACCTAGGATCTGAAATAATTTATATAATGTAAAAGAAACATGTCTTGTTAATTTGTATATCATAATTCAAATATCATCGATGTTTAAGTAAAACAATCTTTTTCGTAGGCTGCGCATATGGAAATGGTAATCAATATTATGGAAATGCAAGTGTTGCCGTGACCGGAAGGAAGTGCCTGTCTTGGTCCGATCCACAAGTTGCTCGTTCTTTGATGTCGAAGGTTAGTGCCAACAGATTTAATGGTTCTGTTGAAGTTTCATTTTCCGTAAAATTTAAAAAGGAGAATATTATGGTATCTTAGGTACCGAATAGTTCAGCTCGAGAAAAATTGAGAGAACACAATTTTTGTCGTAATCCGAATCCAAATAAAGAGTCGAGGCCTTGGTGTTTCACCGGTCCTCCAGGCGAATATGAGTACTGTGACATTCCATATTGTGGGAAAATATGTAAGCATTTATAATCTTTCCTAATTGAAAAAATATATTTCAGTCGTTTTAAATAATTTAAACTAACTTTGAAATAGTTAGATATTTGCAATATGTTCAATATTATATATTTTAGTTTTAATAACAATGTAAGTAAATAATTGGCGAAACAACCTGGCATGCATGCCTCAAATACTAGTACAATAGTAGTACATAAATGCATTTATATGTGCAATTTTATAAGTATATTTATATAAAAGAGTTCTTTTTCACAATAAGTTGTAAGTAAAGTAAATAGTAATCGAGCAAAATGTTTAAAATGTGATGTAAATCTATCTCAATTCAAGATAATACGCCTTAAAAATATT
The DNA here is from genome assembly GCA_018907045.1 of Wiebesia pumilae. Taxonomy (NCBI): domain Eukaryota; kingdom Metazoa; phylum Arthropoda; class Insecta; order Hymenoptera; family Agaonidae; genus Wiebesia; species Wiebesia pumilae. The sequence continues at coordinate 9,870,268 of JACCHZ010000116.1, forward strand.
TCTAATAATAATAATAATAATAATAATAATCTTTTGTTGCAGTATCAAAAAAATCTCATTTGACTGGGAAATGCAAACCAAAACATTATGAATGTTTACCTGGTGAATGTATACCAGCTCCTTGGGTTTGCGATGGCGAGGAGGTGCGGAATATTTATTTACATATATTATTAAGTTCTTTAATTACCAAATCAGGATAATTTACATTTTATTTATTTAAGGATTGTACAAATGGAGCTGATGAACAAAAGTGTTCGTTATATATGAATTTTTACAAAAAAATTGCTAAGCATAAATTAGATGGCTACGAAGTTGAAAAATGGCTCAACACTGCAGCAAAAACTTGCGCACTGCGCTGTAAAGAGGCTGACTTTACTTGCCGTTCATTTACCCATTTGTAAGTATGTTTAAATGTAATAACACAATAAATGTAATTAGCTAAATTATTTCATCTTACATAAAACTATCTTCATAAGAAAATAATAAGCTGGTCTTTTTTATGCCTGTTAACATAATACGGATGAAGAACCTGAAAAGTGCTTGAACTACGCACATTGCGTCAAACTTTTCCACTAACCAATATATTGATAAAAATTACCTGCGAAACGTTCAAGAATAAGAGTTTCGCCGTAATGTACAAAGAGAAGCATAAAATACAAAGTGTGCTGATTCTCGTGTATTTGTAGGAAAGAGAGCAATGAGTGTTACCTGTCTGACAGTAATGTCGGTATGACGGGTGCCCTGGTATCAAGCGACGAACACGACTACTATGAGATGCGGGATCGTAGTCTTGATTGCGACGACATGTTCGTGTGCGCTAACCAGAAGTGCATCGACCGAACGAAAATCTGTGATGGTAGGAACGATTGCCTCGATCGGTCGGACGAGAGAATCTGTACGGTCGACAATCTTGGATATGGGATTCGTCTCGCTGGAGCGAACGCGAGCCACGAAGGGAGAGTCGAGGTCAAGAGTGAGTACAATACTTTTTTAATTCTTTAATTATACCCTTTTCTAAGGAAACTTAAATCACTTGTAGTCCTGGTGAAAACTGAAATGAATTTTAATTTCCTACTTTAAATGGCTTAACTTCATTTCTTAAACAAATTTTAGTCAGTTTTATATCACGTATGTTTTTGATTATTTTTGGTTTTCGTTCTTCTCGAAAAAAAAACAAAAAAACCAATTCTTTTTAATAATAAATCGTTTTATATCTTGATATTATATAAATAATTATATCGAATTTAATATTATTGATAAACCATCTTGAAATGTCAATTGATTATTATATTATTTCTCATATTTTTAATTTATATTAAATTTAATTTTGTTATGATTCTATCGTTGTAATTAAAATATCTATTTCATTCTCTTTTTTCGCGCTAATAATTTCTAAGTGATCCTTGATTATACTTATAAAATAAAATATTTCATAGATATTACTGTATTTATTTTATAATGCAATACAATCTGGAATTTTATTGAAAAATATGTATTCAATCAATGAATATTAAAAATTATTTTTCATTATTTATTTATAAAAGCTATTGTTATTTAGTGAGGTATGTATTCATATTTTGTTTAAAATAGTTTTGAATAAATGGGGACAAGTCTGTGACGACAGCTTCGACATGATCGATGCGAATGTCATTTGCCGAGAACTTGGTTACAATCTCGGAGCTCTCGAAGTAAGACCTGGAGGATTTTATGGAAATCTCGATCCTCCTGAGGCTTTCATGGTCGATCAACTAAAATGCCAAGGAAATGAAACTACCATCAGAGAATGTGATTTTGATGGGTAAATATGTCGATTTTTAATAAATATCTTGAATAAAAATAGATCGTTAATCTTCGTGATACACAATTTCCTTAAAAGTTTATTGCACATGATTTTATTCTAAGAAAATAATATGTTTTTTTTAAAAAATTTTTATGTTTTTGTTGTACTTTCTACATTAGAGAAATTCATTCATCGTTTGCTTTGTCGAGATACAGTAAATGGCATTTTAATAATAATATGTACGAGAATAAATTTAAATTTTTTAGAACAACAATTTGTTATACTGAGGATTGACATTCAATAAAATTTCTATATTGAAGTTAAAAACGTAATAGAAATAAATAAATAAATAATTAAATAAATAATAATAGTTATTATTATACTTTAAGTTAAGGCAGATGTAATTATGTTCAATCGCAAAATTAATGTTATTGTGTATTGACTTCCTTAGTACAGTGTGACTCTAAGCTTAAAAATTAACTACAGTTAATTTTTAATGGTATTTAATTTTATTTAATATTTAATTATTAATGGTATATAACTCTCAACTTCAAATAATTTAAACTTAATTGATTAGAAAATTCAACGCTAAAAATTGTATTAATGAATGTTACCTTCTAAACACATAATTAAATAGTTATTCAATTCATGTAATTACAATGATCATTACAATGATCAATATAATATCAAAAGCAATAAATGATATCAAGCAGCTATATGAGATAATCATTTTTGGGCGAATGTGTATATTTCTAAATTACGTTTCTTCAGCTGACTATATTGTTCTTCTCAAGTGATTAATTATGTTGTCAGATGGGGGAAGCACAATTGCGAGCCAGAAGAGGCCGTCGGTATTATTTGCAAAACCGAAATCGAAACCTGCCAAAAAGACTTCTGGAAGTGTGACAATACAGAGATGTGTATCCCCACTCCTTTCATATGTGATGAGGTCTTGGATTGTCCTGACGGATCGGATGAAAGTCCCCAGCATTGCGACGTGAGTTAAACATTGTAATATCAAATAACGAATAATCAATTCTGATAATAATTTTTTTTCAAATAAATTTCATGTAATCTATTTTAGATCGTGAAATATCGTTAATTAATAGTAGCAACTTTTTCTTGGCATAAAGCATGAAAGGAATCAATCATCAACTCACCTCTTAAATACAATTTAATACTTACTTTCCTATATTTTAAATTACTCATATATTTATCTGTGCTATTATTGTAGTTATTTATGTATTTTTATAAACGGAAGATTTATTTAATTTAACAAATTTAAATTATTTACTCAATTAAAGAAGCGACAAGAAAGGCTAATTTTAATTTTACATAAATTAAATGTTCTTCTTAATTTATATTGAAACGGTTCTTCTGTAATAAAAACTATATTACTGAAACGAATTATTAGAAATGCCGCAGTATGTTAGTCCACGTAATTAAATTAGCTTGGAAGAAAATATGAAATTATTGCTGAAATTAAACTCAGAATTTCAACTTACAGAGATAATGCTTAAAAAAAATTTTTTTTAATGATAATTATTTAGAGGAACTGATTATGAAATGCTGATACCGAGTAATGTAAAAATGACTGCACAGATTGCGTTCGAGTTGCGTCTTGCAAATGGTAGTAATTCACTGGAGGGTCGAGTGGAGATCCGACATCACGGGGTTTGGGGCACCGTTTGCGATGACGATTTCTCTAATTCTACTGCTAAAGTTATTTGCCGCTCTTTGGGATATGGGGGACCTGCGATGGTCAAAAAGGATGGATTCTTTGGGTCTGGTACGGGTCCGATCTGGTTAGACGAGGTTAGAAACGTGATTCTTATATTTTTACGTTTGTTTGTTTTTCTCAATCGAAATGTAAATTTTTATCAAGAAAACTATCGCGATAATGATTAGGTAAATTTCAATGATAATAAATTAATACTATGTAATTTCACAGATTTGCAGTTTAAGCTATAAAAAAGGACATCACAATGAAATAAACTCATTTATTGCAAGAGCGTTTATAAACTTCTTACTATATATATAAATAATTACAATTAATTTTTTCGAAAATATTGAATTTAAAAATTGAATCTATTGTGAAACAATAACAATGCAATTGTTTGCCTTATTTTATCTTATATTTACGAAAATATCTACTTTTTCGAGTCCTATAACGTTTGTTGAAACTGGATATGGTTCTAATGTATGAAGAACGAGAATTTTCAATTCGTGCCTATAATAAGAAATTGCAAATAGATTTATTACACGATCAATACACACACATGAACATAAGCTGATTTACTTAGTAAATAAACATCTACGAATTACACGATACTTTGAGAAACGCGAAAAAAATAAAGAAAAACTATAGTTGACTATAATATTGTCCCGGATGTAATAATATCGAAAATGCTCGCAGGTGTTCTGTTTTGGCAATGAAACGCAGCTGTATCACTGTGAGCACGACCAGTGGGGCAGGCACAACTGCAACCACAACGAGGACGCAGGAGTGGTGTGCACAGCTGGATCCATCCCGACCGAGTATGAGGTAATTTAGGCGAGACACGCGCGTTCGAGGATGCGAATTAACGTGTAAATACTGAAATTAAATCAGGATGAGAACCGGATATTAGCGCTTTAATAAAGCTCGAGACGTAAGTCTGTTGTACTATATCGTTCTTTTTCTAATATTCATTCGGCGTAGTACACACATTTCTAATTATACATGTATGATGTATCAAGGAATAGAATAGTCAGCATAATAAAGGATAAGCTAATAAGATATCGAAATTTTCCTTTTCATTTTTTTATTAAGAGGCCACGAATGCACCGAAGCTTTTTTTCCTTGTCAAAATCTATAAAAACTGATGTTAATCTTTCTCTAACCTTTTTGAAATGAGGACTGTCATTCGAAATAAAGCGAAAACGAAAGCTGAAAATATTGTCTACATTAATTTTTCATTTGAATAATAACTACCTTATACAAAATTTAACTATAAATTCATTAACGAGTATTTTTTCACTCTGTTTCGATAATCGACATCTGATTTCGCGGAGCTCGGAAAATCTAGCCCATGATCTACCTAAATCCCAATATTATATACTTGAGTTAGCACCAATGCATCACTTTCAATAATATTTTGATTCGATATAAAAAGTTTTTGCGCAGTTTATTAATAATCGAAAAAGAGAAAACATTTTAGGGCAAAAAGCAAAAATGATCATTCGCATTAGGGAAGTTGATGCAGTCGAATCATAATAGCCCGATTGTTTGTTCTTCTAAGATGTAAGATTTTTGATGAGAAGAGCATTTAGGTAACTGTGTTTTGGACGCACTTCTAGTGAACTGATAAAAAATAATCTTTTGCAAAAGTTAGATTCAAAAAGCTCTCTAAATTCTTTGGCTCGTTGAACCTAAGTTCGCTTCAAAGAATTTAGAGGGACGGCGTGGTTATCGTGACGGTCCTGTAGCCGTGTGTGTTGTGCCAAGCAGAGAATCAAGGAGGTGACGCCAGCAACGTTACCCGAGCTGAATATCAACGAGTTGCTGCCCAGCGAGTGTGGCAAACGGCCAGAGGACTTCGATGAGAACGATGAACTCATGTTCGAGAGGGTCGTACGCAGCTCGATCGCACCGCGTGGATCCTACCCCTGGCAGGTATCTCCTTCACTGATCGCCCTGATTCCACTACGAATCCCTCACCCCTAATGCCAGGTTACGTCCAATAGCTACCATGAAATACAAAGCGCGAGGCATTTCGAATTAAGATTACTTAAGATTCCAAATTATCCAATTATTTTACTTCTGTTTATATTTGTAATAGGCTATTAATGGGATTAAGGAGCTCTATTAAAAATAATTCACATAGCTCAGTTAGAAAGTAGACTTTATGTATACGTTTGAAGTCAACATGTGCATCGGAGAGAACATCACTGAAATTTTCTCTCTTCAGATTGAGTATATTAAAAACTTCTTTGAAATAAGGTTGGATAAGAATGTAAATATTTGTTTCGAAGAAAAGTAGCTATTTGATTTACCCAGAGCACGAAATTAACGCTACTGAAAATTCTTAGTTCTTTTTACATAGGCTATTTTATTTAAATGAATAATGTATAATAACATCATTAGAAAATACGATCGGTATTATGACCATGATTATAGATATTTAGCATTGAATATAGAGCGTATATTAGTCGACAAATCTTTAAATAAAGACGAAAGGGATGTGTCAGATGAAATTTTCAGTAGAAGAAATAACAAAGAACTACGAATTATTTTACTGTTTAGAAAAATATTTCCTGTTTTCCAAATTGTAATAAACTTTTTAACGTATAACAAATTCGTGTATAAATAATCTCTTCTTCACTTTCAAAATTAATAAAAACTAAAATCTGAATACTTACCCTACATAATTAACTAATGCCCTTTTTCTTGTGCATTGAAATTTATTTTTAAATAATAAAGCTATTTCCTTAATGCACTTGTTATAACGATCTTCTTACATAAATTAACAAAGATTTCAACTAAAAAAGTGTAGTTATTACTTTATCCAATTCGTGATCGATCGCGGCTGCGAAAGACTAAAACACCACACGTACATAAAAATTAACACTGCGTAAGGATAGTGTCTAGAATAAATAAATGAAAACAATGAACAAAGGCGAGCATTCGAGTGAGGGGTCACAGCAAATCGAGCCACTGGTGCGGTGCCGTCGTTCTTTCACCCCTTCATATCCTCACAGCCGCGCATTGTCTCGAAGGATACAACAAGGGCACGTATTTTGTACGTACCGGAGACTACAATTCAGAGGTGAGCACTGATACACATTTATTTTATTAAATTATAAGCTAAAGTCATTTTGAAAATCATTGGTACTTTTGGTAAATTTGGACAGGCATTTTTAGGCAAGTGCCTAGACGTATTTGTGTATACCTACTTTAGATATAAAAGTGTTTTTTTGTAAGATTATTATCGGTACAGTAAAAAATATTCAATTTCTCAAAATCCATAAATTTTTTTCATCAATTTTATTAAATATATTCGATCGAGTCGAAAAATACGATATAACAAAGTATATGAATAACAATGAATTTTCAAATAAATCGAACTCTCAAAAGTTATTGATGGTTTAACAATACAAATTTAAATCAAATTTGTTTGAAATTTCGTCTTAGAAATCAACACGAATTCTACTTTTTCAGTAATAAAATTCCACAATAAATTCATCGCTTACTCGCACAACATTTTCCTTTTTAATATAAAAACATCTGATGCATTCTTTTCTTATAATTTTTGTAACCCTCTCTCTCTCTCTCTCTCTCTCTCTCTCTTTCAAAACATAAACGTTTTTTAAAGTTTTTGAATACTGACGAATTGAAATTACTTTTGAAATCTAGCATATTATTCAGCTGACTATCAGAAATTAAATAATTAATATGTTATAATAACAAACATTTATTCATTTTCGCAGTACCATTATTGCCCTTTCCAGTAATAATAACATTATAAAATTATCTTTGATGATAATCCTTTTTAATAATAAGTGATTATAAATGGCATTGAGCTGATATATATTTAGAAATATTTCATCTAACATTATGACTAAGGTTTTCAATTGAGTAATATATTATTTTTAAAATTTTACTTTCTATAATAATTCAAATAAATATAAAAAAACACACTTTTAAGCATTGGATTAATATTTTTGAAATACAAATTTTTTATTTATATAAATGAAAGTAAAACTTATTACATCATAGATGTAATTAATTTTAATTAATTCAAATTAATTAAAATTATTGCAGAAAATTTATTCTATTTTTTATAGAATTATACGTTTACCTCGATATAATATGTAATTAAAATCATGTTGTCATTGTTTTTGTTACTAATTATAGAGTTCTATATAATGAACGATTCGACTCCCCTTGATGCTTATGCGATGACTAAGTAGGGGAATTTCCTCTAGTCTTCTTCTCGTCCCTGTCGCTCACCGCTATCACTGCTAAGATAATTCGAGTTGGCCAAAGATCAGTTTCGCAGTTGGTGAAATAACAATTAAACATAATGATGATTTTAACACATACAATGATAAATACTGTTTATTTATTAAGAAAGTTAATATTAAACGGAAACTAAACTAAACGATAACTAAACTAAACAAAACTAAGATACAACATGAGAAACATTATACTGATCTTAGTTATAACAGATAATGCAAAAGGACAAAAAACGAATATTAAAGAAAAAAAAAAGTCGATAAAAAACAAGTTCGAAGCTGGAGAGTCTTTCTTTAGCCACAACTTATTGCGTTGGCAAGTAAAGAATATAAATTAAGAATAATGTGCTCACTCGAACGCATGCACTTAAAACTAGGTAATTATTATTATAAAAGTTCGCACACTTAAATGTGCCCAATTTTAACGAAGCCCTCTTAACCAGAGAACTCTGGCAAAAACCGGAGAATGTAGCACAAAACTATATGCCCAAGATTCGATGAACCCGAATGGTTCATGGAATGGCTACTATTTGCGTTCAAAATCGCCATTCGGATTAACCGAGGTAGGTATGAACCGTCGCCTGGGGTTGTTGGTGATCGGAAGAGATTCGACCGTAGTGGTTGTTCAAGAAAAAATCGATCGGACTATCCGCGTGTACCGTTTTTAAAGGCTGTGAAAGGAGTCATACATGATTGATGGCTTTGCGAGCGAGAGAGGAAATATCCGTACATTTCTTGGGTTTCCGCGGTTTTGAGAGAGGCAACTCGCGCATGCGCATGTCCACATTAATGCTACTAGGGAGTGTTCTGATCGGCGACTGGGCTTCGGCGCCTTTTGAAACCACTGCGCAATTACAAAACGCGTAAACCAATACACCTACAAGGCTGCGATGTATAGTAAGAGGTATAGGCGCTCGATACGTAAGCTAACGCATACACATTATCGCTTGTTATTTCAATAGGTCAATTTTTGTAGCATCAGCCAAGAAGATTTTTTTTTAATTTCAATAATTATTTGTATTATTTCCTGTTTCCCTAGCATCTAATATAATTATAAAGAGCAACATATTTTTTCCATACTAGATCATTGTATTTACATTAATTTAAATTATGAATGCAATATTTAAAATAATTAATAAAATAACTCAATTTCTTAAAAAACATTTTGAAGTTTGACACTTTAATAATATATTATTGATACAACTATACGTTTATTTTTTTAATAGATTAAAGTTTATATACAGTACATAATAACACTTAATTTTAGAGAGACTAATTTGTTGAATATTAGATATTTATTTTTTATTATATCATTTTCGTTTAAACCGAAAACATGTACCAGGCAAAAAAATATAAGATACAAAAGATTATTAGTATTATAGATAAGAAAATTGGTTTAGTATTTAAATATTTTAAGTATAATAAGTTGGAGATATGAAAACTAAAAATAAATATTCGTGAACACCTGTGAATGAATTTACTAAGGTGCTTTTGTTGCCAAGTAAGTATTTAAAAGAGATTTCGTACATTTAACGAATTTATAGTTTTTACATTTTAATGATGTTATTTTGTAACTATTTTGTAGTTTTTGTGTTATAGAATGAATTATTTATTTATTATGGCATCGATAATTTCTATTTGGGCAATATCATACGTATCTGCATACTTTAATGATTATGATGATTACTCGGTAAGCATTAAAAAAATTATAACTCCTAACATAATATTATAAATAATAATGTAAGAAATAATTAAATATTTAGCATCAATGATCTCGATCTTCTTCTAAATTAAACTTTCATTATCATAGAATATTTATTGTCTAAATTAATGCAGTGTTTTAAAAAACTATATGAATGTTTAATAATTAATTATGATGTTTTATATTTGGTTTGTAAAAATTTCTTGTTTATTTTCTAGCATTATAAATTATTAATTCTTACCTGTACATAAATATAAAAGTTAAATCATATCTTAATCAATAATGTATAAATTTCAAAACGTGCTGTAACTACAATTTTTCATTTAAAATAATTACAATAATTATATATTCAATTAAAAGAAAAAAATAACAAGAAATAAATAAAAATGAATAAAAAATATATGCACATCGTAAAAGGTTTAGCTGAAAAAATATAAAAATTATTTTATCAAAAGCACAAATCGAATAGTGGTTTTGCCTCATTGGGATACGATATTAGATGTCCCAGCAAATACACTACTGGACAATATCCGTACCCCCCGGATTCTAGATTTTTCATCAACTGCTGGCAAGGACGAGCATTTCTACAGCAGTGCGGCCCGCGCACCATTTTTAACCCAGACATTCGCGTCTGTGATTGGCCACAAAATTTATAATTACGGTGAGAATTCTTATGATCAGCCCTAAACTCACGTCATATATTACGGAGCCTTGAGCACTGGATATTGATGAGTGATTACTGCTTGCGCGACATCTGCTTTCACTAGGATATCAATTTATGATTTTGAAAAATGCCTTTCTCCAAGTTTTATATTACAAGCAATATAACTATATTACATCTACAATAGTTTTATTATTGGAATTTAAAATTAGATAATCACATATTTGCTTTATCACTATTAATAAGACAAGCAATCAAGTTAAAATAGTTGACAAAATTCAAATTTCTTCATTAATATATTAGATATTCTATTTCTAAAGCATAGTTTTAGCGGATTATATATTAAATGTCTACACAAAAAATATCTTTTTATTAGAAATTGGTTAAGTACATATAAAGTAGTAGTTTCTTACTTTTCAAAATGATAAAACTGAAATGAGAGAACATAAAGTTCTAACTGAAATAACTAAAAGATACATAATTAAATTTCAAGATGTTACTTAACATTGATTTTAAGTGTAGAACTAAGTATAGTTAATATTATGATTTCAATTTTCCAATAATAAAACTATAATGTAAAAAAAACTATACAATAGATTAAGTTTCTTAATTCTCGAGATAAAAGAATTAATATTACTAGGAAGAAATAAAATTACACGTAATAACTACATCACTATAATAAGTTCTAACATTTTTAACTTCTTTGTGATATGAAAATCAAATTGGGTTTATTAATTAAAGCAATAAAAAAGAAGCATAATATTTTTGTAATAAATCTGAAGCTATATTATAAAGAAAATTTAAGCTGCTTTTATAATTTTCTTACAACTTTTGTAAATATTTTTTTATTAATATCGATAAATGTTTATTTTATGTTATGTAAAACAATATTCTTCAATCTTATAAAATTAAAACGACATTTATAGAATATTTAAGTTAAAATGCTTTTTGTATATTTTTTATATGATATCAAACTAATATAAGATATGTAATTGTAAAAATTAGAAAATAAATGCTGTAAGTTGTATAGTGATTATGATTTTACGTTATACTTCGTGATTTTTTTTTTGAATTCTATTGGTAATTTTATCATATTTATCTTTGCATTAAATACACGTGCATTTCTAAAATTTTATTAAATACTGTTATTCATAACTGTTGTTAATTTATTATTCATACTGTTATTAATTTGTTATTCATAATTTTTTAGGCACTACAAAAATTTTATTAATTATTGAAACTGCAATTGAAAATATATTAAAATAAATTTGACGTGCAATTACCTTTATCAAAGATGTGAATAAGAGTATAAAAACAATGGGATTTAAAACCTAACATTCATTATGCTGGTAATCTATATTTACAATTAATGTAATATTAATGAAAAAAAATAAATGTAATAAAATAGTTTTTTCAATAAAATCTGTTTATTGAAATCTGTCATTAAAATCTCTCATTTCCATACCTTTTAAAATAAATAATTTATGAAATAACGATTATTATATTAATAAATAAAATTTTCATATAATATTCTTCGAACTATTTTTAACATTCATGGATTTTATAATATATATATTATCATTTTATTATTTCTAACATAAATTGTTTTCCTTTTAAGTACGTGGCTTAAAGAAATTGTTTGACAGAATAGTATATTTTAGTATTCCGTCGATTTATAAAACATAAATTTTTATGATATTTTTTAAGTCTATAACAATAATGTAAGATTTTTTATGTATTAAAATTGTTGGAAATCACAATCCCAAAGGTCTAGAAACTATTATTAATTACAATGTGATTACTAAATAAAATAAATTATATTTCTGAATTATTAAACTTCTTAATGATTATTTTATCACAAATTTTTTTATATTGTTTATTGTAAAATCTGTAAAAAGTTACGGAGTTGTATTAGTAATTTTAAAATACATTTTCGTAAAGAGTAAGCTTGAAGTACTACCAATCAGATGCTTAATTTTTAAAACTGAAACTCTAATTAAAATTGAATTGCATTTTTAGCAGTAGTAAAATGTTCTATATAAATATTTGTCCGTTGATAAAGGGAATTACGAAAATCTGTTATATTCTTAAATATTATTAAAATTATGCGTAATAGTCTATGCAAAGTACTTCTAACATCCTATGTTTAGTTTGATTTATTTATTAGTATAGCGTCTTTGAATTACATACACCCTAGAATTTTGAAATAAAAGCTTTCATGTCATTAAAAAATATAAAAATGATCTCTTACATCAAAAGACTATTTTTTTTAAGTGTAAAAGAAAATTAAGACGAAAGGTAAACGTGGCTTCGAAGGTCGACGAGGGAACGGAAGTCGAGGCGAACATTGAGGACTACTACGTGCACGAGGACTTCCGCAAGGGCCATCGTTTGAACAACGATATTGCCGTTGTCTTGCTGAAAGGACGTGGTATACCACTAGGTCGTCATGTAATGCCAATCTGTCTACCTCATGAGAACATCGAGTACCCGCCTGGATTGAACTGCACCATTAGCGGCTTCGGTAGTATCGAAGCTGGTTCCTCTGGTATATTCCTTGATCGTAATATCGATATAGAACTTTCAAAAGACTTTTTGCATATGATGTATGTATTATATAGCCTGCGTAATCATAATCAAATTTAAAAAAAAGAATAATTTTTCACTAGGCAAAATACATATCCGCTTTTGTATAAACATTCTTGATTTTTCATAAAAAAGTATTATGTGTCAAATACGCTTTTTGATCTGTATCATTCTCAGTGCTTAATATTATATTAAGAATCTTATATAAAAGAACCAAATAACAATTTTTTCTCCAGAGTATTTGCTTAAATTCTTCGCATACTTTGCTTAAATTCTTTCTGTCAAACAAAATCAGTGTTTTGTAACACGTGTGAAGTAGCTAACATTTTGATTTTATTCATCCAATATAATGGACTCGTAAAAATAAAATACAACGTGATTTCAAATTCTTCTTTTACGCAAGTAATTTGGTCATTTTTCTGATTATCTATGCGAGAGTTTATGCTGGATATAAAGCAATCCAGAAAATAAATTTTAAGAAAAATCATATTATTGATATTTTTAGTGTGAACGATTCTCTTATTGGCACTAGAAGAAATTTTGTTGTATTAACAAAAAATGTTGACTTTTTTACTTTATGGTATATTTATGTTTGACTTTAATATTAATATTTATTAAGTGCTCTATTTATTATTAAATATTAGATATTTAATATATTGTTTATGGGTATGTAAAGCTCTCACTAAGGAAAATACTATTTATCTATTATAATTTTATATAATTGATTGAAGGTGCATTTGATGATAATATATTTACTTTATAGTATTATTAGAAGCTTCTTTAAGTAGAAAAATGAAGCAATTAACTAGGAAATATTTATATTTTTAAATACAATGTTTTCAATTATGTAGTGATAGATTATAATTAAAAAATTATCTAAAATATAATTTTAAGTATTTTATTAATATCAAATGTTAATGAAGGCATTTAATATTATTAAAAATCATATAATTCTATAAAGAGTCTAATTCTATTATTATTATTTTGCATCATTAAAAACCTACTCATAAAAAAGTTGATCTAACTGACGTAGAAAATTTTAGAATGAACTCATTTCTCGTCAGAAACCGATAAAATCAGTTAAAATGATGAATAGTTTTTATGAGCTTTCTAATGTTATGACTATCATAAAATACGTGTACGAATCATTTTAAATAACTATTATTTCACAGGATGCAATAAAGTTTGCTATCACAATCACTTAAACATTTGTTTAGCACACTCGCGAAAACTCAGGTTTGGTTGGGTGCCACTTCTGGATGAATCGACTTGCAAGGCAGATTACGTCTACGGTAAAGGATCAATTACAGATGGAATGATTTGTGCTGGACATTTGAATGGTGGGCCAGATACTTGCGATGGCGATTCAGGTGGTCCATTGGCTTGTCCTCATAATGGTAATATACAAATCATAAACATATTTTCTTATTAAATTCATTGTTATTGCATGCAATGAATGGTTTACACATTATGTAAAACGGAGAATGGAAAAAAGAACGATAGAAACAGCGATTAATACTCCGCGATGATATTTTTCCTTCTTAAAAATACTAGTGTAATGAGTCTCTACCTGAATTTTCTGTAAAGAAATTTCAAACATTTCTTTAAATATTTTTATGTTACCATGATTTTTAATTTACATATTGTAAGATTTGTGTAAGGTAAAATATGTGTAAGGTAATCTTGTGTTAAATTAGTACAATATTGTAATTTTATAGAGAAAAAATTAGCACTACATAAACATTGTTTTGTAACATTATTTGAAATCAAAATGTTTACTCTTAACAACAGCTTTTTTGTTTTTTAACTAACAGAATTTGAAAAGCAAGAAATTAAGTCATTAAAATATATAAACAATTAAAGTGATAAAATGATAAAACTTAAGGCATAAATAAGGCATAAAAGCCGAGGTTTTTGGTTTTAGAAATAAAAAATTTGTAAATGTAAATTTATGTCAAAATAATTAAGCTTTTTGAATTTTCTTTCATTCATCATAAGTACGTTTTAAGACTCAAAGTTAATTTTTTACCTTTCATTATACAGGTATATGCACTTGCAAATTATTTACGCGGTCTAAGTTAATCTCTTTTCCTAAATATATGATACAAAATGAACGTTTCGAATTCATGTACATGCTCTATGCTCTGTAATCACACATTCTAAATATCGCATACTAATGTCATACTGAGACTTAAGGTCTTCAGATTTTGTTGAAAAATACGTATTTACTTTAAAGAGTATTTTACGGGTAGACAAAAAGTTCTTTTTTTTCGTTTATATTAAGCTAAAAAACCAATAGCAAATAGTATTGTCTAATAAGATTTTAAAATTTTTTTATGCTCTGTATGCTTTTATAAGTAAAGGAAGCGCCATTCTTCGAAAATATTCTATGGGCTATGTAAAGTATTGATGAGCAAAGTATAATTTGCAATAGTGGTATATTTTGTGAATGATTCAATTTATTAATTGTGTAATTGTTTTAATGTTCAGTTTATAACACATTTGAAATATATATCTTTATATATTTTTTTTCCAGTTTGTAATTTATATTCGCGATTATGTTATACGAACTTGCGTTATAAATGATAACCATCGACTTAAAGTTGTTCAACCTCTAAGTTCGTTTAAAAATAAATTTTAATGAAAAAATAGAAGAAAAAAAAGATAGAAGTACTTTAATGTATGTAAAAATAATGTATACAAAGATTCATGTGGTCGACGACTGAAATAGGACCGATCTTGAACTCCCGATCGTGAACAACTGTTTGGCTCTTTCCTAGTATAAATTTCTGCACCTCTGTACGTGACGTGTCGATGATCATCAAAGTCGTAACGCATTGTAAGATGTATCCGGATATAATTATGAAAACGCTTGAATGCAGGCGATCCAATATACACAACAAGGCGAGATTTTATTTATTCAATGCATAATACTTTGAATCAGTTTACAAAGAATACCAACGATACCTCATATACTGTATTTAACGAAGAAAAATATTTATAATATAATATATTTGTTTTTGCTGTAACGGATGATGCTTTTGCCATTTCATATTAAAATATATTCAGCGAATACTTTTAGGATATCCATTAAATACACCAGATTGTTATTCTTAGTCTGTAAAATTAATTAGTCTGTAAAAAAATAATCATTCAAATACAATCGATGGTTAACATTGAAATATATGATCACTTGTAGGGTTCAAGCGATATTACAAAACATATGTACAGTTGTTTATTCTATCAATATTTATAGAATATTTATTTCGAAAAATTTTAAACTAAAAATTACTGGTTATACTTCCATATTGGTCAATATATCTTTTATTAAGAACAATAGGTACTAATCCTTGACTGCCATCTTATTTACTCATTGGTAGTCTATGAAAACATACAATAATTTATCTTTTATATTTACTGCTATAATTGTCCGAAGTTAGGAATTTGTTTGTTACATGTTTTATTGTTTATTCACGATAACTCAAGATTCGACAGAATAGAATTTTGAAAATGTATTTTTTCCCATAAAATATTAGATATAGAAAAAAAATTTATAAAATTTTTCTATTTCTATGATAAAGATAATCAGTCTTATTTCATATTCATATATAAGAAATTTAGCTATATAGCATAAAATACCAATGTAAAGTTATATTTTCTAAATTGCGATTCTTAAGTACTGAAGAATTGTATTTTTGTATTAATTATATTATATTATGTATTCATTAAAAGAATTTAAGTTAACCTCAAAAATATATAGTTTTATTAATGAATCGGTTTGCGTAATATATTCTATCAAGTGGTGTCTATGATCATTTTTTACATTTTTTACAAATATCCTTCAAATAAATTAGTACTATTGTATAAATCGATATATTATTTTTAATTTATAACTAATTACATCATAAATTAGTTAGATAAAATTAGTTGAAATAAAAAGTTTAACATGCAAAATGAAGTAATTCAAGAGAACTAATGTTTTTTCCTGAACTTATCAGTATATATAACATAAAAATTTCAGAATTACCAAAGTTGCATTTTAGACTTCCTAGTTCTACGATAACGTAATATCCACTCTATAATCAGTTGTACTTTAATTTTTTTACTTTCATAATATCTGTATACTTATACATCCCTTTGAAATATGCAAAATATGTCATAGATTTCATATACTTTTATTTTCTGCTAAGATAATTATTATATATGTCTAGCTCTATTAATTGTTAACTAATGTTCAACTTATATAAAAACAATTGTAAATTTCATGTAATTTGCGTTGAATTAATATTTAGTGATTCATATAACTTGATTAATTTCAGGTGTATTCATCTTATACGGTCTAACTAGTTGGGGTCAACACTGCGGCAGAGCTAATAGACCAGGAGTTTACGTTCGGATTGCATATTATAGAAAATGGATCGATCAAAAAATTAAAGAGTCTTTGGTCGGCAGATAAACTCATATAATAACAATAATATATATATATAATATTGGATTAATTTTAAAAGACTCAAAATAAAAATTCTGTTTTAGTTATTGATAGTTTTTTTATACATTAGGTTAACTTTATAATTATGGTATATTTCGATAGTTTATAAGGTATCATTTTAATCTAACTTCTTTTAAATTTCTAGATATATTTTGTCTTGTGACAAGCTTCTGTTACTTTAAGAATTATGTAAACATGATCTCTAAGATATTGGTTAGTCATATTAAAAGGTAGCAAAAAATTTGCATTTAATAGTGTAGTTAAACTCGAAATTTTTGTTCTTTTTTGTATTATCTATAATAAAAGTAATTCTGGTTAATGAAATTGTTTTATACGAATAATTCTTTATTTTGTTCCTATTTTAAAAAATATGACAAAAACTGCTCAATTTCCACGTGTAATATGAAATATGCGTGTAAATTTTTAGTATAATTATTTATTATTAATATAATAGTGACATTTTACTAATTATAATAAAATATGTCATTAAATAAAGTTGTTTTCAATTTTGAATATCAGTATGCATTTGACAACTAATTACTTTGAAATAATAATTTAGGGAAGAAGTGATTAGCCGTAGAGTTTTGTGTACATTAAAATACGTATATTAATAAACGAGCAGAGAAACTTTATTAGCAAGCAAATAAAATGACTTAAAGTTGTAATTATGAATTGCGTCACTGATAACAAAATCGGAGAATCAAGGATGTAATACCTCCGCACTCAAAGGTGGCAATTCTGATTGCTTGCAGCATTGATGAAATTGTAACCCTATCCTTGGTAAGCATTGGTGAGAAATTTTGCATTTCATCGCACTGTTTCGGTAGAGGCACTGTGAATTATCATATCGGAGCAGACGTTCATTGCAGTAACTAAAGAAAATTCAACAATTTTTTCTTATAGAAATATAAAGTTCACAAAAGTTCATTTATTAAACAAGACTTACTAGGTAAAAAAATTTTCGACATTCATAGTTAGCTATCGTTGTAATACTAATTTTGAAAATTTTATGAAAAAACCAACTAATTTTTAATTACTTATTAAACTGTTAAAATAACTGGCTTTAAAAAGCGCGTATTTTAAACATTCCAACACATGATTTCAATCATATTTGTTCTTTTTTTCCACAAAAGGAAATTATATTTTCAGAGTATGAATCACGTTCCTATAAGTTACTTTTTTATTTCAAAAATATGACAGATTAGAAAAACAGAAAATTTCCTTTCAAAATTATAAGAAAAGATTTTTAAATTAAATCGGTAATGCTTATAAAATATAAAAATGTTATATTGATTAGAAAATATTATAAAGCTATTGTAAAACACGACGTAAAAATTATATTTACAGCTGAAACATCTAATGTAACGAGTATTTCATAGAAAACATAAATTCCATTTATTTATTTTACAATGATAATTGAAATTCAAATAAATAACGTTATATAAATTGTGTATATTAAAATGTAATTTATTGAACATTAAATACAATCTAGATTTAATATTTGACTAAATTTAGAGAGTGTTAAATTATAAAAATAAACAAAAAATATTTTTTGTAAATATTTTTAACAGTCTTCAATAAAATGAGAAAAAGTATTTTTAAAAAGACAATTCTAAAAATTATAATTATACTATTTTTATGAAAAATAACATTTTAAATGATGATCATATTAGTATTTATAGCATGAATGTTTTATAACAAATTTCTATCTTGTAGACAGTAAAATTTGTAATATTTTTTCTAAAACTGTAATATCACGATTCATAAGATAATTTTAACATTTACTTAACATAAGTAAATATAATAATATATTCTGAAAAATCTGATTTTAACAATTGACAAAAATTTTCGCTACAAAATTAATGTAAAGAAAAATTTTCGCTTTTTTATTGTTTTCTTAAATATCATTTTTTTCCATTTGTCATTTATCCTGAAATTCAAGATTTTGCGAAAAAGAGACCGTAAATGATTGTTATTATTTTTTTTGTAAAATAAGTAATTTACAGATAAATACGTAATAAAATATATTATTGTTGTATTTAATAAATAGATTATTTTTGAGGCGGATTATACATTTATTTTTATGTATTACAAAAAACCTATAATTTATATGGGATAAAAGTAAACAAAATATTCCATGTAGAGATTAGAGTTGTGTTAATCTCACACTTAATATTTAATCTTCATGCTATCATAATAATGAAAAAATTACAGAAATTTTCAAAATAGTAAAATATATTGTTTTTAATTTTTATTTTATTATTTATATTTACATATTTTGAAAGTAAATACGAAGATTTAAAGTTTTATATTCATACGTGGATAGAGACAATGACTACCGAATATTATATAGAATTTTTTGAATTTTTGTTAAATATAATATATTCTTTTTAAAAATATTTTCTATCGTTCATAGTTCTTAATAGTAATAAATTTTAATGTAAAAATAAATGGCAATTGAAACAGTCATATTGATTCTCTAAGTAAAATATTTTAACAATCCATATTTACAGAGTAATATTCTTTTATGACTTATTAGTAATATATATTAATTTTAAGTATAAGGCTATAATTTCACGAAACCTTTCTGAGTAGTGTCAATTAGATGTTTTTTACATAAACTAAAATTTTAAATTCTCGGAAACGGCAACATCTTCGATAAATGTTTTGTTTGTTGATACGAGTTTATTCGAATGAAGTATGAAAAGCTTGCAGTAGCAGTACCATAAATTTATTCGAGACTGTAAATGATTGTCATGTCAAGACGGTATTTGACCATTACTCTTCTATTTTCGACTCTAGTTCAAAACGCTGCATGTCAGCATTTGAGTCGTTGCTGCTTTTGTTTATATGGTTTTCCGATAATTTTCGCTTCGTTTATATATGTTAAATGTAACTTGGTGTCAAAGGTGTGCAGATAAAAGTTTTTTCTTGTATACTCTGCTGAAGTAAAAACGTGTTATCACTCTTGTACGTAAGATGTCTTGTTATGATGTATGATGTAACTTATACTGTATTTAATAACAAACACAAGTACTCGCGTTCAAACTGTTTAGTTGACTTTATTTCTATCAAATGCTTTAATAGAATCAATTTAATATCTCTGCGCTTAATATTTTTCATTAGTAATTCCATAATACTTTTCAGCTTGAGTAACAAAATACCACAGAGCACTTTATTTCTAAGATGCATGTAATGTAATACTTAAAGATAATAAACTTAATTGTATTATTATTTATTAAATATAGACATATATATTTGTACTTAAAAAATAATAAAAGAAATTAGATAATATTTATATATCTTTTACGTAAGCACTTAATTTTCAAACAGTTTTCGATTACGTAAAAATTGAATATTCAAATTCGTAAAAGAATTAATAAGTTAATTAATGCTCAAAACAAGTCATCTTATAATCTGCTCTAGAAATTTCTTATATGACATTTAAATATTTTTGAAAAGACTCGATTTCCAATAGACTGTTTTGTAATTGATATTATTTTTTCTTAACTAATGAAGAACATAGGGATTAGATCTTGGATTACTTTTATAAATTTTTATGGTTTTTTAAAAAATAGCATTTTGAATATAATTGCTTAAGTCTTGTATCAAAATTAAAATCAGTGAATGCTCTACATAATTTATCAACATAAATAATACCAATTTTGTGTTGAAATACTTGCAATGTTATGTGCGCATTAGTGGAATAAAAAAATGTAGTAAGCGTTATCTGGTAAACAAAGTTCACCGGTCCGGCCTATTCCAATCGGGTCAAAGTTGTGCGATAATCAACGTTATAATAGGCTAAGAAGCTTTTTATTCGAAATAATTATGTTACATTGTCAGTTATGGTATGAAATCAGTAAAACGTAGAATATTTTTACGTTTAGTAAGTATAACTTATTCTTATGTATAATTATGTCCTGGTTATAGTTTTTTTACAAAATTAACTGTATCATTTGAATCTTGCTAAAATATTTATTTTATTTTTGTCAATCCCAGTATTAACTCAAATACCTTCTTAAAAATTATTTTATATAATCAAAGGCTTATAGGTACTATTGCAGCTAACATATCTGCATTAACTAGTAATGTAATTATTACACATTTCTTATAATTTTAGCTATTATCAATATTTTAATTAGATCAAATACAATAATTTACACATATATAATTTATTACATATTTCTATTATGTACAATTTAAATAACTTTTACATGTGTAATTAAAATGTTCGTAATATATCAATATTTACTTAACACGCACAGCATTTTTGGCACAAAAAATATTAATAAATTATAATGAAACAGACACCTTTTATTCCGGTATATAGTGAAAACGTAGAGTTTAAAGTATCAGTTATATTATATATATATATAACTTTTAAATTATCGTTAAATAATTTTAAAGCTAAATATAAAATTATTAACCACTTTACTATTGAATGAGTTATTTAACGACTCTAAATTTAGTCTATAATATATGTAAATAAATTAAATTGTTGACGTAGAAAATTCTACATTTTCCTTTTTAATAAAGGAAAAAATGAAAATATTTTTAACATTTGTTTATAATGTCTTTTATCTCTATTAATGTGTATATGTATACGTGATAATAATTATGTATATTTTTACGTACACAAAAATTGCACTTGCGCTTCAGCATTTATAGAGTTCTTATCTTTATCTCCCGCATTATTCAATCGTATATTTGAAGTATGTATTCAATAATTATCCGATAGATAAAGAAAATGCCAAGTAACAGATGGAAATTTTATCTCCAAAATAAATCGGCTTAGAAATGAAAAATACAAGGGGAACGTATAGACTTTATAAACAATGTTGCTAAAAATTTAAATATATCAAAATTATTTTACATTTTGAATTCATTCCTATATAAAAATTACCAATACTACGAAAGAATCAAAATATATACTATACTGGGTCAGTATTGGTTTTTGATTCAAATATAAATATGTCATCGGCCAAAAGTTCTGTATAACCTAAATATGGTTGAAAAATGTTTTCTAATTTAATGCAGGATAAAATAATTCAGAATGAAAGAAAATCGATAACTCTATGTAGCGGTGTTCGACTAACGACTAAAGAAAGTGAAAGTTCGAATGAAAGATAACGTCACTAATAACTTTCACAAAAGGTACTCAATGTATTTTTAATTACAAAAAGATCTGCTCATTATTTAAAAATGAAACCAGAATTGTTCGAATACCGGAAAATACAATTAGCTTTATGTGGACTGTCTTTATTAGAATGAGTGGAGAGTTTTCAAAATGCGTCACGAAAAATCCCCAACACTCGTGTACATTTTCTATCATTCACAATCAGCATAAATGATCGGCGGTCTAGCACCCCATCTTTCACCCACTGTAATCAGCATTGATCAGACTCAACAAAGCGGTATTTATTGGTTCGAGCAGAGGTGGAATTCCACGAGCGTGGGATAAATTCATTATCAACATTTTCGGTATATTGCACCCTCCGCCGGATAAGTCTTGCTCTAGGTTTCCACGAGAATTCGGTGGATGCAGTCGTTGCTTGGGATGCGCTCGCGCAGATCAACGCTTATCGGATGACGGTTTCTGGCTGCGAGCGTGAGCCCAAACTTTATTATAAGTAGTGGTCGCATTCCGGGCCCGAACTCCAGTCTATCTGCATCGCTCGGATAAGTCGCCTGTATATATTATTCGCGCTCCAGGCCCGACCCTCCACCCGCGAGCTTGAACTTTGCCTCCCAGTCCGTGTGATATTCAGTTTGCCTCGATTGTAAGTGTTACGGATGCTATTGGACAAAATATGCTTTCTACTTACGTTTGTATGCGTCGATCGGTTACTCGAGGACTTGAAGGTGCTTGCGATCGCTGCGTTCGCTGTTTACCCAACTGAAATCTCATCTGAATCACATTCTTTCAATTAATATCTCATTTGTGGGTGTTACATTTTAATGCCATTACCGTTTGTAATCCTACTTTTAATTTTTAAGAATAAGCTTGAGATAATTAAGAAAAACTTGGACGTAGATAGAGGTTTGAAAGTTTTTCATTTGAAAAGGCTTTCTATTGTACATTGAAATAATTATTGGGTTTTTCAAAATATTTACAAATTGATGTATATCCTTTTTTTACCAAAAGTCAGAACTAAGATAAATATATTTGACAGCAAATTTCATCAAGGATTTCATTTATATTATGCTGGAAATATTTCTTTCCAGATACATTTTTCTTAAGATAAATGAGCTTTCATTTTATCTATATTTAAAATACATATTTCTAAGCTCGTACTGACAAATTGTAAGGACATGGTTAAATTAAAATACTCATATAAACATTAATGGTACTGAACGCATATCGTTCAGTTTTGATTGGATATCATCGGATAGTAAACTGTTTTTGAAAGTAATAGTGATAGTAGCAAAAAAACTTTAATTACAACTTAAAAAATCACTTTTTGGTTTTTGTAAAATTTTCCTTTAATAGAGTAAAAAATAACAGAGTAAATTTTACTAGCAATAAATTAAGATAATAATATTATAGTAATAGACGGATGAAAATTTTTGCTTGTGTTGCATGATATGTAATACCAATTATGTATTATGATACAAATAATTTACATAGTGCTATAATATTAATAAGTACTTTAGCAAGAGGCGTATTTTTGTCATTGATGTTGTCTCGGTACTAATCTGGCAATATCTACTCATCAATGGACTATTTATATACATTATCAAGTTCATTTAAGAAACATGTTGATAAGTTTTAAAATGAAAAACGATCACAAATTGATTTATTTGAAATAGAAGTTGATTGAAGCTACTTTATCGACAAGTAACACGTGCACTTGTTGATATTTTTAAAGCAAATCAGTCTCTTAGAGGTTAGAGCTACAGGTTGGCGATTTAATGACTGGCGTATTTGGAAAATTTTGCACAACAAATAAAGCATATAGTTAGATTATGAAATTTTATGAAATTATGAAATTTTTAGACAGCAAATTTAGTATTTCTTTTTATAGTTCTGCGAACTTTTCGCCTATTTCATCATCATCTTATAAAACTAAAATATTATAATAATAAGAAAATTTAAAAAATCAAACTTGATTCGAAACCTATTATATATCACAGAAGAACTGCTGCTTATGGTTTGTCCGACGCACATTTAATACGTAAAATTTGCAGCTGCTGTGATCGACTGGAGGAGCGAAAATGATGAAAATCGGTTTCGTTGGAGGTGGCAAAATGGCCCAGGCTCTGGCTAAAGGTTTCATCAAAGCAGGTAACTAATCACTATATCACAGCTTGTACATATCGAAGTCTCGCTCTTCTGGTTGTTTCTTCTTTTTTAAACGTTTAACTCACGTTGGCGATGTGAATTAAAATACTTTTCCAATTAGTCAATCAACTTCCTATGTGGAAGAATGTGCCTGATACTCCTATTCTCATCTTTGATTCAAAAGAAATCGTCCTTGCCGTCTCAACATACAATTTAAATATGTACACATGTAATGAATCCGCGCGTAAAGATGAAAGGTCGATTATTTCGCTTAAAGCCGTATCTTTTATTACCATATTGCTCGTTACCTTATTTTTCCGTTATGCTTCACAATGAAATTTTATTCCGTTTTATTTTATTTTATCGAAGATATTCGAATAATACGATCAGAGCTATAACGTTGATTTCGAAATAACTGTAAAGCAGAGGTAAATGAAAAGTATTGGAACTCAATTTTTAGTCGATTGTAAGTTAACGATAAACAAAATCAAACCATAAATAAACATTTTGACAGGTTTATCGAAAGGTGAAATGATGCTTGCCAGTTGCCTTCCTACAGACGATGTCAGTATAAAAGGATTCGAGGTAAACTAAATAAATGTTTCCTAGTTTTTTTAATTGCATGATAAAAGACTGATAAATATCATTAGTGGATAATTTGCTTCTTAATGAAAAAAAATTTATATATATATATATTTTTTATTAGCACTCTCAGTGATATAAAAATAAGATCTCAAATAGATTAAGATTATTTTTATAATAAATAAATACATTTTAAATATACATTGTTTAAATGACTTTAAAAGCAATGAGAAATTTTTCTGCATTGTTTTGAAGAGTTCATAAATGTACGAATCGAAATTATTAAGTTCCATACAAAATGTTAGAGATCACTTGTTTATAATATTATACAAGCTAATATATCAAAAACTTCATAATAATCTATAAAAAATTCTATTAGTGCTACTAATGAAAGAGATTAAAACAGTAGTTTAAAAACTTTGCAATTTCTTTATTTTTATGTAAGTCTTTTATAATTTTATATAACTTTGCGACTTATAGTTATTAGTTTTACATTCAATTTCGGTATTGCAATGAATAGATTCAAATAAAACACAATTATTATACAAGGGTGAGAATGGTAAGCATATCTTAAGGAACCTTCGCGGTAAACTGAACGTAGTCATGTACATTAATTAAAATTTTATTATTTTGTATCACACAATTATATTTAAATTTCAGATTACCTCACTTTAAAATATACGAAAAATCTATAATAATACAAAAACTGTACAAAAATTTCTTTTTTATTATTATAACTCATAATATGTACTTACAAAAATTGTTGCGGGTTGCAATAAGCGTTTAATAAATTAAAGGTGCGTGCAAAGTTGTGCAGATTTTTGCTTATGTAATCAAAGAGCAGTGTGCCCAATTTAATTTAGATCGATATTAACAATTTAAATTTAATAATAGAAATATGAAACTATTATGAGATTGTAGATATTACAGGAAAAGAGCAATTTCAGGGAATGCTTTTCTGTTGCTTGCAAAATAATCTTTGACTGCATAATGTTGCAAATGGAACATTTTGAAGTAGACGTAGACTCTACAAACGAATGACATGTTAGGCTAATAACACTAGCTCTGTACAACTACTATGCTTCCAATAGAGAGATTTAAACATATAATTCTGTAGTTACATGTGCGCAGCACTGGCACATCGAAAGACAAATTTTCACAATACAAATACAGCGATGTAATAGAAATTCTTTAGATAAATACCACGTCAATTTGAAATTTTTGTTTAATATTTAATAGATATATAGAATTATAGCGAATATATAGAATTTAATGTTTTGAGCACATTCTATTTTAAATCAACAGTTGATAATAGGTACCCATATGAACTACTAGAAAGAAGACGAACTTACACCTCAATCCAAATTAATCGATAAAGAAGAAACAACTAATATAAGTTTATTTGGAGCTTTGACTGTCCGTCGTATACTTACGATTACGAATTTCGCGTGTTAGTTACAGTGAACACAACAAATTTGCCTCCAATCTCGGAGCTACAATTCTATGTGAACGTGGCGTGGAAAATTTTCAGATCGTATTTCGATAATCTCAGCTTAACTTATCTGTAAATGAGAAGGTTACAGCTTATCTCGAAGAACTGACGTGAATTTGTGTAGCTGAATGCCCGTTGATAATGAACGATAACCGTGCGTGGTCATTATCGGGGAAATGTTTTTTGCGACATCGCGCCTTTTATTTTCTTCTTTAATACAAGCGCACGCGCATGAAGCTAAAAATATGATTTTTCAAGGTGTAGTTGACAAGAGAGTTTGAACCATTTTTAACTTTTAGTAACTCTGAATTTTCTTATTACTCGATGCTTCATCCGATTGCACTTGTAATCATTTGCATTGTATGTATATTTGATAGGCAATGCTTTATTATAATAATTAGTAGTTTCTTTCAATATTTTTAATTTTAAACTAGTAACACTTCTAGCTTGTGTTTATATGAAAGAGTATGGATACTATGTTTATAAATCAATTTAAAAGCCAAATAAAGTTCTATAATTCGCTTCATCCTAAATTTTGTATTTATTATTACAAATGATACAATATTTTATACTTTATTTAAAAGAAATTCAACTAATTCTACTTTATGAAATCAGTGAATAAGTAATTTTTCATGCTTATAAGACGAAATCGTTTTTAATAATATTTGCGTTTTACTTGACTATTTAATCTATTTTAAGCAAAATACATTTTTTTGCATATTCTTGGATTATTTACAAAATGTAATAAAATCAGTTTTTTGAAAGATTTCATATTTTATTTGAAATAAAATAGTGTAACAATTTTCTTTTTAAATAATGTTACTATATTTTAAATTTTCAGGAACTAGGATCAAAGGCAATCTTCTCAAATCCAGAAGTGGCTAAATACGGTGATGTCTTAGTTTTGGCTGTGAAACCCCAAGTTGTTCCACTAATTTTACCAGAACTGAGAGAAACTTTTCAAAGCAAAAAGAAATTACTATTATCGATAGCTATGGGAGTATCTTTAAAAACATTAGAAAACGTACGTATTTTCATTGCGTATCATTTTATACCATTTTACATCATAACGAAAACTATGTACGCACAAATAAATCAAATAAATTTGAATAGGTTATTAAACTTTTTTTTATAAATATGTCAAAATTTAAATTAGTTTATCTTCTTTTCATCTAATCTAATTTTGACTATTTCATTATACACACTTTTACAAGAATAAGATTGATCCTAAGCAAAGATTTTCTTTAAATGAACTAATGCTCAATTTTTAAATGGAAAAATCTATATTTTACTTTTAGCTAGTTTACAATTGAAATAATTAAGTTTAGTCTAATTATATTTATGAAATATTCATATTTCCAATGGATGAATTTTAGAATAATATAAAAATATTGTTTTATCAAATCTAGTCATGAAATATCTAGTCAGATTTGTAATTTGCGTAAATTTGCTACAGTACTAAATGATAAAATTACTTTAAGATATAAAGAATTATCCAGGATTGCAACATGACTCCCTTTTATATTTTAATAAATATTATTACGTTTAGCATAATATATTGTAGAATAAAAAGAAAAATTTAGAAAGGAGTGATGATTAACAGATATTCAGCTTACGAAAAAGTAAAGAAACCGGAGCAATGTTACCTACAACTGCTTCATAGGTATTACTCCTAAAGAACGTATACCTGTACCTTTTCGTGAAGACAGTTTTAAACGAGCATTTATCCGTTTTAGAGCTTACCGGAGGGTACGCCGATTGTGAGGGTGATGCCGAACATCCCAGCGGTAGTGGGATGCGGTGCCACGGTGTTTGTTCGTGGAAGGCATGCGACCGAGAGGGACGCGGAGATCGCCAGGACGCTTTTTTGCGCGGTTGGCCTCTGCGAGGAGGTACCCGAAAGTATGATGGATCCGATAACTGCACTCGCCGGCTCTGGTCCCGCTTACGTGAGTGCCTCCGAAGACAGCGGAAATTTTGTTCTGCGCCGAGAAAAAGCATTCATCGAAACGGCGATGAAACAGTATTTGCTTGGGCTAAAATTGTACTTGTTCAACCTCATAGAATGTAATCTTAATTCAAGTAGATATTTTTTAGTGCTATTTTTATAAATATATTTGCTGGAATTGAGATTAAGTTTTCTTAAATTAATTATAATTTTAACAGGAGTAAATATGTTTCTGGTACCTGAATTCGGTATAACTATATATATAATATTATGAATTAATAATTATCGAAGCTTCAACTAATTCTCGGAGCTTGTGGAAACTTTTACTATCTTATTATTTATATTAATTACAATATTACTTTGTTGTAAACAGAGACGATCGTGAATATCAGTCATTCGATCATATCAGTCAATTTTTTTAGTAGCTCAAAATATATGAATTATGAGTTTTATAACATGTATCTTTTACTACACTCAGCGACGAATTCATTGTACAAACAGTTATTTTTTATTGACTCGTAAACACCGACGTTAACATGAACAAGTTAAATGTGTAAGAAGCTCAAGTGGCTTTGATAAACACTACGCGATATAATTAAGATAAAATATAAAAACAGTTACATACGTACGTACAGATTCATTAAAACAATATTCAAATTCGATGTTTGGCAATGCTTCATAAGGAATCAGAATAAAAATAAGTAATTTAGACATTATCATTAAGTTTTATTTTTTACCCGAAGAATATCGTTATTTTTTAGGTCTACATGGTGATTGAAGCGATGGCAGATGGTGCAGTAAAAATGGGACTTCCAAGGGATCTCGCATACAAATTAGCATCTCAAACTGTCCTCGGCGCTGGCACAATGGTCAGAGATACCAATATGCATCCAGGCCAATTGAAAGACGATGTTTCATCACCAGCGGGTTTGTTGATATTTCTATCAATCTTTTGGATCTCAATATGCTTAAGCATTAATAATACATAATAATACTGTTCTTGTAATTCTTTTTTTAACCTTAAGCATATCCGATTCCTTTTCATTACATAAATAAAATATAAACAACGCAAAGTTTAATTAATATTTAATTAAAATCCTATTTGTATACAGTAAATATAAAATTATTTCGATACATCTTATCATCCTTTGTAAGATTTTGCAACAATTTAATCATGAATTTCTTCAGATGTAATGCTTTCCTTGAAATTTAGCTATTTTTGAAATATTTCGAGTCTATCATATTACGGGTACTATTAGGAAAAGAGTATAATTTAGAGCTTCGAGCTATAATTTGAGATAAACTTATTTCAATATTTTCGTTCAAGGTGACGTGATTCGGTATTGAAATATAAGAGGTATAAATTAAGTAATGGACTTATTATAAGTAATGTGATTTTATATTAATTAAGACATCCATAATTTCGGTGGATATTTTTTCACTATTACTTAATATAACGCTTTTTATAAAATCATTCGTGCGCATAATATCGAAAATTTAAACTATTAAAAATACAATGTAAAAGCATAAAATAATTATTTAATAAATAATCTAATTCAAGTAATAATATGAATAAAATAAATGCAACTACTTACTATTATTTTCAATATAGGTTCAACAATAGCAGCGATCCACTGTTTAGAGAAAAATGGTTTTCGTGCAGCATTAATTGACGCCGTTGAAGCAGCAACGCGCAGATGTCAAGAATTTTCGTCAAAAGACAAAGATTAAACTTATCTAGTTTTGTACTGAAACTCAAATAAGATAGAGGCTGACGATATAAACTCAATAAAAAAAGAATGCTCTGTAATTAAACGTCTTGAAGAAGATTATCATGGTTCCAAATTAAAAAGAGGAACTTGGGACATTTTCAAAGGCTTCATAAATATTGATGGAACCACTTTCGTTAAAAATAAATGTATCTAACGATTGCATTATTTAATTTTATTTTTCTAATTTAGCTGCCGAATAGCAATCTACTAGTCGAAATCACTGGAGGTAGAATTTTTATTTTAATACATATCTTATTTATTCGTTAAAACAAATTGTTGTTAAATTAACTGATCATGAACACATAGAAAACCCGAATATTCACAAAACAAAAATTATCCATATTCATAATTACGTATGAAGAAATCAATGAATATTCAAAATTATTGTTATTAAATATGATAAAAATGTATAGAAAGAGTTTAGAGAAATGTACAGTTAAATTGGAGTTTTTATACAACTTATTATTTATTTCTAGATTTTTTAATTTGTTTTTTATATAAATTTTTAGTATTTTAAATTGTTTATTCTTTATAATAATTATTTTAGTAATAGTAATATAAATTACTATTCTTGTAGAACTTACGTTAATACGTGAAATAAGAATTATATTTTTATCACGACCTATATAGAAGTACAAAAATGACTAATTTGCTATTTAAAAATAATATATGATAGATAGCAAGGTTTTATTTTGTCATTATAAATATTTTGAATTTATAAGAAAATAATTATTTCTAAAATTTACGTAGTTTTTAATATAATTTATAAGAAACTTTGATAGCATTCCTCATTATTGAATGCAACTCTAGATACTATAGATAGTAATTACAAATTTATGTACAAGTTTCTAATTAAAATTGTGTAACGCTTTAAAATGATTATAACAAGATAATTAAATAAACTGAAAATCTATTATTATGGAAAATAAAAAGATATTGGATTTATTGCTTTAATAGAAAGAATTAAGTAGAAAGAATTTTTTGATTACTTGAACCTCTTTCTTCTATAATATTCTTTTTATTTTTAATTAAATTTTGAGTTTGTTATAATTTTATAATAATTGGAGATTTTTAAACTACAACTTTGGTAATGCAAATTTCGTACATCAAATTAATTTTATACAACCTTATATAAGTCACTCAAATTAAACAAAGTCAATTGATATGAATAAACTGTTTCAATAAATAACGATATTACTTAATTAAAAATTATGCAATTTTCTATACAAGACTAGTTACGAATATAATTTAATTGATGACGAATGTCTTGTGTACCACTATTTTTATTTTTGAAAATAAGAAAGAAACTTCTCACTCGTTGGAGGAATAACACTTGAGACTGTTCGAACCGAACGTGGCTAGGATGGTGGTGTAGGACTTATCCATGTAATCTTTCACCACACCCCGACACCAACAGGGTTAATTTAAAAAAAATTAAAAATACCAACATGTATAATATAACTTATCCAACTTCGTCACCTTTTTCTGTTTGATTTGACCCATCATAGATTTTCCGAAATAAAATTAAAATAAGAATTGCAAACTTCAAACACACATATATAATTATATTCTGCAAATCTATTCTATTAAATTATTCTGAAACGTTTAAATGCTGCTATCAGCTTAATTTAAGAGGCCTTATCGTAATGTACTGATAAGAATTAAATATTATCCTGTTACTAATAAAGAACGGTCTATAATCGGATCGAAGAATATGAAAACAGAGCAATCGTTCTTTCATGGCATTTGTTTTATGCTTATTCATCATATTGACTCCGCTGAATTGGATTTGGCTGATTTTTTTTTAATATACTCCTACTCCTATATCGATCTTCCAAATTCTGGGGTAGCCTTTGATCCAGGTAAAATATACTATCAGAAATACATATCTTTTGAAAAAGTATACCTATATTATTTCAAAGCATATGTGATTTTGCTGCTAAACAGCACTTGTCAAAAGTGGAAAAAATCTATTAGTTGGCCAAATCCATGAATTGTGAACATTGCCGTGGTAAGATTACCACACACATGCTAAAATTAATTGTCAACATTTATTGTTTTTATATTGTCTTTTCAATATAATTAAGTTTTTACGTTTCCACGTTTTTCTTACTGTCACTGACTATCTTTTACAATACTAGACGTTTATTATAATTTAGATATATTATTTTATTATCATACTAGAAAGCCTTCATCGGTTACATATTATATATGCAATAATTATATTACACATGCGCTAAACTTCGTAGTTATTATATTATATTTAGTTAATTTTAAATTTAATTTAAAAACATTTAAATTCTTTTGTATCGACTCCATTTTCTTCGTAATAATTTACTTGTAAAGTTATTATTTTATCTCATACAATGTTATATTTTTCAAATAATTGTAATTTATTTTTCAAGCCTATGTATAAGCTTTCGTTTCAGTTCACAACAAGAATTCAAATTTTATATATAATATCCATTAATTAAATGTACAAACTTAGCATATCATAAATCCCATTCCTAGGAGATGTAGTTAAGTGCTCTTTTAACAATTTCGGATGAAGCCAACGACCTTGCATATCAATGTAGCCCTAATTTTCTTTTTATCGTTTTAAACACAAACGATGTTAGTATAATGAGTTTAATTTCCTTGTCTATCATATTAAATCTTACCAAGTTTTTGAAAGAAGACTACTTTTGTCAGCCTTTAACTTATATGTCCAATTAATAGATACATTTTGAGAAATTCAATTACAATTTAATTACAATTTAATTACTCAATTTAATTACAATCCTTCTGAAGAAGGATGGGAAAGCGATGTCCGGATCAGTTACTTAGAACAATTGGAACAGCTTATCATATTTGTGACTATTATACCCTTTGCGATTCTCCAATCATTACCACTGATATGCTATGAGATGTTGGTACTTTTATTATTTGGACTCAACATATTCTATTTTTATCTGAAGCATTTTTTAACCTCTCACAGTATTCTACATATACAATCTTGAATTTTTTCTGGACCTTTTTGAAACTTGTAGATTTTTTCTCTCCTGATGATGTATTATACTTTTCCTAGATAGTGTCTGAGTAATCATATAGTTTTTCCAAACTAACTTTAGTATAAGGCTTCCATATAATATATAATCAGTTTTAATGTGATTATGATCAATATTTGTACATATATAGTAATAAGCATTTAAGTTTTATTCCAACTACCATTCGAGTGTTAATTGTTTTACTTTTTATTTGGTCCATTAATATATACGGCTGTCTAATATACAAGGCTGTCGAATTTTATTTCTCGAGAAATTGCTCAAAACGCCTCAAACAAAAGTAACTGTCTTTGCTCTTTCTAAATTTCTGCAGCTATCATGGATGCAATGATTGGGGGCATTTATGGCTCTGTCTGTGTCATTTGCCCCTGTCTTCCGTCGTTAGTCGTTTTGTCGAGCCTTTGCCTTTCGCGACTAAGGAGATTATGAGGAGGGTCATTAATTCTGACTTTTCCATCGAACTTATCGGCCTAAGCGGTTCTTACATACCTTATTTTAATTTGGCATATGTGACATGGAGGCAAAGACCTTACCCGATAATATTAATGAAAAATGAAAACCATGTTTTATAGCAGGACCTATCGACCCCGTATATTAATTAGAGCTCCCCCCTGCCTATCGTAGGTCTACGTAGGTCTGAAAAATACACCTGATCCCGAACTTCTATATTACGTCATGGTTTGAATACTTCGAAGTTTAAATTTTTAAACTTCACCGTACTGGAATCTGTGAGGTGCGCTCCATTAAATATCTCGGAAATGAATCACTTAAATTTAAAATCATCATGTAATGTAACGATGGTGCTGTTTGTTTAGTATCACTGTTGTATGAATCAGTAAATCCTTGTACTGATTGAAACTGACATAAGTAGCACTATTGCATTTATCCAATAATGGGATTATGATTAGTGCTAGTTAACTCTTTTCTGAGATAAAATAGCTAGAATTTTCGGATAGACATTTATTTCGATTTTTATTGAATTTGTTAACATTGATTTCCATTCAGATCAAAAATGGAAATCAAACATACGCAGTGTATATTTTAATTTACTGTTCTTGCAGCTCTCTAAGACTCTCTACAGTGTACTTTATATTAATTGACTATTGAATCTTGCCTATTTAAAGAAATATAGGTGATATAGTTAAGTTATACCTGTACTAGATAAAAAGTGTACGTGTTGTCAATATTACTCTAAGTACTTAGAGATAAACTTTACTAATATTTCTCAAGAAGTAGCATAATGTTAGTAAAAATCACAAATGAAGCTTCTTATGCTTAAACGGTTTATCTTTTAATCTTTATATCTTTGCTATCTTTTTACGATAGTTTAGCTGGTTATCAGATAGTTCAGATAGTTCACGCTCATTGGCCATGGCAAGTGTACACAGCATAAATACTAATTGGTACATATAAGCAGAACAATGATGTATATCACTACATGAGACATTTCAACACTATGAAACAATAAGCCAACATTGTTTTTTTAAACAAATAGCAATTTTAAATCCGAATAAAATTAATTCAATAAGTAATAATTTAACAAACTTTAAAAAATAATTTAGGTGTTTCATAAAAAATACGAATGTGAAACCTAGAAATTAGATATAGTTTTAAGTTTGCTTTGGATAAATAAATAAATATTTCATAGATAAATATTAAATATACATAAATCAAATATAAATATATATTGTAAACTTCCTGAAACTTAATTATTTTATTATAATCTTTTATCTCCTAATATGTTAACTATAGTTAACATATCCTAATAGTTAACTAATATATATTCTCATTTTTCACCTTTATTCACCTGTAGTCAAGATCGAATTTTAAACATATATTTCAGAAAGTTTTATTTTCGTCTTTTATGTATCATATATGTATCAATTTGAAAAGTCATTAAATCTTCATTATATCGATATTATTTAGATTTATCGCAAAGCTAAGTAAAGAAATTATAATTATAATGAAATATATTAAAGTACCGCATCAATATATTTTTTATTAAAATATTTATATTAATTTTATATTTAATATTTTAAAATACTCTGTTAATTCGTTATTTATATTGCTTGTATTGCAAGATACAATAAACTGTGATCGCTACTACGCATGCGACAGAAATGTGTCCACAGTACAGTGTACGATATCGTGTTGATGTTTATATTATCTTTTTTAAAAAATAATTGAAAAAACATTGAAAATTTGACCCATGTTCACCTACTTTTATTTTTAAATATAAATTAACAATAATTAAACATGTGTAAATAGAGTAAATAATACAAATAAAATGTTTTATTAAAAATCTGTTGAAATAATTACAGAATTAGGGTTGAAATAGAAATATTTTTTAGATTTTTTTTAATCTATTTAATTAAGTGAACTTTTTATTTAATAATAATGAATAACAAATTTATTTATTTTGCTTTGGCTGCTGCTTTGAGACTTCTTTTAATGAATCCAGATTTTCAAACTGTCATTGCTGATCGCGTAGAAATATCAACAGCTTTAAACTCTTGGAAACGAAGTAAGTTGAAAAAATGATTCCAAAATAACTACCTGCAAAAATTTATTTTTTAGTTACAGAAGGTGTTTATCTCTATAATATTGGAGTGGATCCATACAGTGGAGATTTATTTCATGAAACTCCATTAGGTCTAGTTACATTTGATTTTATTCAGAAGTATTTTTCTTTCTACCCATTAAGGTTATTATTTATTACAACTGATCTTATAACTGCAGTTTTACTTGGCATTACTGCCAGTTACTATATTAAAGAATTGGTAATTAAAGTAATGATATTATATTTTTAAAGCATTTATTCATTAGAAATCATTTGGTAATTTAAAATATTAATGTATCAAAATGGAATTGAGTTTAACTTAACTGAATGTAATTTTAAAGATAACTATGTTGAAGCTGAATTAATGTAATGTAACTAATTTAATGTAATGATCATATGTATTAAAAATACTATAAGTAAATAAATAAATTATAATAAATAGCAATTTTTTATAAGAAAATTATTATATGAAATTCTTATATTTACAGATTACTCGAGATAAAGAAGAAGTTCAGCATGACAAAATAAAAATAGATCAAGATAATTTTTCACCGATAACTCCTCCTAATACTACATCAATTTTTTATGTTTCAGCAGCTTATTTGTTCAATCCTTATATTGTTTTGAATTGTGTAGGGCTTACAACTACAGTATTCACAAATTTTCTTATATCAGTTACTTTATTAGCAATGGTAAAACATTCAATATTATTTTCATGCTTATCTATAGCATTATTAACTTTGCAGGGATTTTATCCTATATGTTTAATTGTACCTGCTACTATTTACATAATTAAAGACTCAAAGACGAAAAAAACATCAGAACAAATTTTACAAATTCTAATTTTATTTTTTACTGTACTGACATCTTTGCTTTTTATTTCATATTTGATAATTGGTAGTTGGTTATTTTTACGAAACACAATTGGTTTCATTCTTTTGGTACCTGATTTACGACCGAACATTGGACTATATTGGTATTTTTTCACTGAAATGTTTGAGCATTTTAGATCATTATTTATTGCATCTTTTCAAATCAATGTCAGTATTTTATTTGTTGTACCATTGGCACTAAGACTTCGTAAGGATCCAATGCTATTAGCTTTTTCTTATTTGGCTATCAATGCCATCTTTAAGTCCTATCCTTGTCTTGGAGATGTCGGATTTTATTTGAGTTTGTTGCCTCTTTGGAGACATTTATTTAGACGTAAGTACATATATTAATTTCTTTCATTTGTACTTGTTGCAGTATATATATGTTATAAGAAAAATCATTATTTATGAAATTTAAATTTAAAATGAGTTATATTTATTAATATTATTTCTTTATTAAGGAAAAAAAAAACAATTTGTAAACATTTTTCTTTCTTTTATTCATTTTAATACTTTACTTTCTAAAAATAGGTTTTGTTTAGTTAAAGCAAACATCGGTCTTAAATTGACATCAGTATTTTGAATATTTAAATAATATTCAGTCTGAATAATGTTGATTATTGAAACTTACAACTAATTTATTTGATTTTCAGATATGCAGCAAGGATTTTTTGTTGGTTGCTTTATTTTATTTTGTACAATATTTGCACCAACTGTTTGGCATCAGTGGATATATTCAAGATCAGCAAATGCAAATTTCTATTTTGGTGTTACATTAGCCTTTGCTATAGCACAAATTTTTTTATTAACAGACATTCTTTTTGCTAATGTAAAACGTGAATTTGCTGTTCGGTATGGTCTTATAAATCAAGTAAATGGAAACAAAGCCAAACTATTACTTGAGTAAATTATTTTAATATTATATTATAAATTATATAAGAAAAAATATTAATACCAACAATTATGTAATGAATTTTATTTTCTAAAAAAAATATTTTTTCAAATATTGTATTCATTTATTTAAGTCATTAAAAAGCTTACAAAATTACTTTCATGTAAAAACTTATTTTTTATGTATATATGTATATTATTATATAACATTTACTCTTTCGAATTTCATAATATAAACAATTTCTTTAATAATAGTTAACTCTTTATATTCCATGTCATAATTATTATAAATATTAATGTAAAGTAAATCTTATAAACTATATTGACAAAAAATAATCGTTTACAACATATTTAAATAACATCTATTGAACATTTAGATAAATAGTTAAACAATATAGACATATTTTTCGTGTATTATAATTAAGTTAAGTATTCTAAATAACGTATGAATTTAAGATTATTTCGAGTAATATGTTCATCAATTTTAATAGATATCTCACGTATAATTTTAATTATATTACTATTTTGTTAATTTAAATATATTTAAAGACGATAAAAGAATACTATTTGGTCACAATTATAACAAATGTAGTCTTTAAAAACAAAAACATGGTCAAACTTTAGTGAATTAAATTTACTAATTTTAAGTTAATCTATTCACGTATCTTCATAGTATGCTCTGAAAATGAAATTTCAGTACTACTGTTGGCACTTGTATTATAATTATTTATGTCTACAAAATTAGTAATTATTAGATAGAATTTTCATTATAATCTGCAAATTTGTTTAGAATTACCTAAAACTTCATTAGCCAAAATAAAATATTTTATATATGAAAATTTAACTTGCATTATTTAAAATTTTTTTAAAAATAAATAATTCTTATAAGTAGATTTGAGAAAGTAATAAAAATTATCTATCTCTCTTTAAGAATGTTTACATCTCTTATACTAATAATACAATTCATTAAAATTTATTATAAATATAACTTATAAGAATTTAATTTGTTATTCCAAAAAATTGTACATAAAATTATTATATTCATTATATTTAGAAAATTATCTGATTATTAAAAAAAAATAGTTGAAACTGAAAATAAATATACTGAATAAATTTATTTAATCTTTTAAAATTAAAATTAAAAAAATGCCGAAAATTTTTTTAATACATAAATTAAATTTAAATTTTCAAATAAAATATGATAAATATATTTTAATAAAAATAGAAAATTTAATTATCTATTTTCTATTAGATTTCTATTGGACAGAATACTTATATTGATATTTTTGGACTTTATAATAGTAAACATTATTTATGCTGCCTTATCTGTTTCATTTTCTATATTAAAGCTGATTCCACGACA
This sequence comes from Wiebesia pumilae, assembly GCA_018907045.1. NCBI lineage: Eukaryota > Metazoa > Arthropoda > Insecta > Hymenoptera > Agaonidae > Wiebesia > Wiebesia pumilae. The sequence goes on from JACCHZ010000116.1 coordinate 9,909,292, forward strand.
TGCATTATTACGCTTACAAAATTTAAGAAGATATTTCCAGTGTTTTTCTATCATAAGAGCTGTTGGATTTCCTATAATAATTAAAAGGATTTTTGCTCTTGTTAAGGCAACGTTCAGACGCTTCGGATTAGAGAGAAATCCAATATGGTATTCTTCATTATGAAGAAATATTTTATTTCTGACCAGTGATAGAATTATGATATTTTTCTCTTGCCCTTGGAAAAGTTCAACAGTACCAACATCAATATTATTGAACTTGTATTTTCCAAGAGCATTAAGAATTTCTCGTTTTTGCTGAGTAAAGGGTGTAATAATACCAATATCATTTTCTGTTACGATAATGTTTTTCAATTTTTGTCCTATTAACATTTTTACGTAGAACATAATAATTTTTATTTCTTCAATATTGTAGGGACTGAAATACAATCGGCAAATTATATATTTTTATTTCTTTTTTAGAAATAAAACTGTAACATAAACTTACCTTTGAGAGTTAGTATATTTCATTTCGGTTCCCTTGACACCATGAAAAATAATTGGAAATTTCGGTTGTGCCAAATGAATCCAATCTTCAGCTCTTCTAATATTTTCATCTCCACAAGCTACTAATTCATTATCATAAAATAATTTATTTGATACATGAATAATTATGGGATGGCTTCGATAATTTTGAAGTAATTTTGTTATGTAACTTGGATTGTATTTATTATTTTCAGTCTTTTTATATGGTTCACAATCCATCAATCTCTCTAGTATTGATTTTCCTTTATAATAAATAATAAATGCAAGAGCAATGCATGACAAGACAATTTTTCAGAATTAAATTTTATGATAGGAGATTCTAATATCTTACCAAGTATAGGTTCAGCAATTTTGGATTTCACTCCAGGTCCTAATTGTTGAGGATCTCCAGCTATAATTACTTGGCCATGTAAAGAGCCAATTCGACCTTTCTTAGTACTACTTAATAAACCAAAAGGTATCATTGAATCTGGTTCAGATACTTGTCCTGCTTCATCAATAAATACGTAAGAAAAATGGTTTTCACGTAAATTTAAAAATAGCAATCTGAAATGAATATTTTAAATGCAGAAAGAGATATGTTTTGTTTAAAAATAATAAAATTTCAATTATTTATTAATTCAAGAAACAAAAACAAACCTCAAACTTGCACACAATGTACTAATAATAATACTTTTTAAAATAATAATTGCTTTTGGTAACATCATTATTTTTCCTTCAAAAATATTTGAACATTCTAGAATATCTGCATCAATATTTGATCTAAGAAAAAAAATTAGAATTTTCAAATAATTTATATAATTTTTGTGAATCATAGTATATACATACCCTTCTTTTGATGGGCTGAACATTCGGTACATGTTATGCTTAGGAATATACTGTAACAATCGTTTTGTTATTACATCTGCTGCTACATTAGACGATGTACATACCAAAATATGTGTAGATGGATTATTATGCCATATCTGTAAGACAAAAATTTACATTGAATATTAAAGAAAATAAATTAGAAGAATTTAAAATAAAATAAATTAATTTTATTACTTGACAAATGGCCTCTACTAATGTGCAAGTTTTCCCAGTACCTGGTGGTCCATATAATAAATATGGTGCCGGAAATGGTGATTGATTTATTATATTCAACACTGCTTGTTTTTGTTCTGGATTATTTTTTATTTGTTTATTAAACCAATGTTGACTACACATAAAAATATTTTAAAAATTAAATATTTTTAACGTAATAAATTAAGAAAAAAATATAAGAAACTCACTTGCTTATTTTTTCCACACATGCATTCTTTTTAAATGGAAAAAAATTTGGAGTCAATTTATACCGATTTATCAAATATAAGGCATAGTGACAACATTTCAATGGATAATTTTGAAACCTAAATTTAACAGTATACAATTTGTCTGTGATGAGTAAATAAAGATGTCTAAAACTGAAGAGGATTACTTAATATTCATAAATAATAAATTAAGAAATAAAAATATTAAAACTAAACTTATCAGCATAAATATTTTATATTATTACTTTTTCTTGCAAATTGCAATGATACAATTATCCATAATCTCTGTAATTTTAAAAGGAATTATCGTTTTTGTTTCTCCATCATGAATTTCTATTATATCTTTACATCTGATTGATAATCCATCTTCTGTTAGTTTATTTACATTCAAAGCAATTTTGATTTGAAATTTACGCTCTGGTATCTTTGAAATTGTTCGTTTCTTATCATATCTTTGCATATACAAATTATTTTGAATTTCTTCTATATAAAGCATAAGTTTCAAAGTCTCAATGTAGTTATTTTCTTCTAACTGTAATTCACTGGTATACTTTATTTCTTCTAATTTTTTCAAAAAACATTCACTTTCTTTTGTCATTTGTGGAAATGGTTTCCCATTATTCATAACTAATGGTATTAAAGATTTTGGTACATGAAAAGAAGGTAATTTTACTACTGTTGGTGATATAAAAAAATTATATTCATTACTGTAAAAAGAGACAGTATTAAAACATTTTCTATACTTATGTTATTGTTTTTTTTTTGTGACATACTTTATTATAATTTGATTATTAGGTTTACTGCTTTTATAATTTTTCTTTTGAGATGTTTGAGTTTCATTATTATAAGATGGCTCCATTGAAGATAACATAACTATTTCTACTTAACAAAATCGTACTATAAGAAATAACTATAAAAACATTATTAAACTTAAAATTCATAGAGAAAAAATAGATTTACTATTGCAATCAAAGTATTCCGGATAATAAAAGACAATACGAATATAACAGAAATTTAGAAAAAATCAGAAATAATGCTTTTGTAATGTTATAAGACCCACCCACGTGCGTTTCCACGTGGTGACGCAGGGGAACTTCACATTCACTCCTGGTAAATTCGAATATTTATAGTAGCTGGTCAATTCTTTGTCGCTCGTCCTCACCTGTGCACTGAAGCCACAGGTCCTTCTCTCGTTCTGGCTGATCTGCTAATTCTGGAAGTCCTTCCATAGGTCAAGAGACATAAATAAAATACAATGACAGTTTAGAGGAACAATAATTTATTAATTTACACGTAACAATTTGTAATATTATAACGGTACTAATCACACATAATCACAGGGTGTTAAGGCCAGAGTGACATCTCTCGCGTTCTTTCCTCCCTTGCAAACATGCGACTACGACGCGGTGCGGCAGCGTTTGCCACAGCTCGGCCATTCGTCCCGTTCCCGCTTTATAACCTAATTTATTTACTCGCACGATACTCCTTTCACGTAACACTATAATTTTTACTTTACTCGATTAAACAAAAAAAAAAAACTTAAATATTTAAATACCTAGTTTAATAAATTTTAATGTAAATAACGTAATTATATAGGAATCATTTAGTACAGGTTATAGACAAAGGATGGATTTTGGGAAATTTTTAAGTTGTGTTAACTAAACTTTGTAATGTGTGGAAATCATTGAAGACTATGTTTATATTAAAAAAAAAAATTATATGAAGAAAAAAAACATCAATGATAGGTTTTATGTCTTAAATGTGTTGAGAATTATTAAACTGTAATTCTTACTTGTATTAAGAACTTTAATACTGAAGAATTGATGGAAAAATTTTTTAATAATTTTATAAAGATTTTATCTTTTAAGTAATGTTCTTGATTGTAAACCCCATTATTTGTCCATTCAATGATACGTATAAGCTTGTTGAAAATATTAATCGATACCAATTGGTAACAAATGAATAATTACTAAAAACATTTAAACAAATTTAAATCGATATACAAAATCTATGTACATGGAACGCTTTAGATGATAGGTAAATATTTTATGTGGAAAAGTAAAATTAAATACGAGAAAAGGTATTTTTAGGAGTTCTTTTTAAAAAAATGAGGTTTTAAATGTTTTTGAAAATTTGATATTGGTTTATTTCATATTTCGTTAAATAGAAAAATGTTTTATGATATAATACTCTTTATAGATGGAGCTATTGTACCAAGTTGTTAACGCTTCGACTTCCATAGTTTCAAACAGAAGTCGCTTTCCCATTTTGAATATTTTTTAAATTAAAAGATAAATTTCTTTTAGTAAAACAATATAATTTCTTGGCGTATCCAAGTAAACATAAGAAAACTTTAAAATTCTCGAAATGAAATTTTATACGACATTTTTTTATATTTTAGTTAAAAAATATACAAATTAATTTTAAAAATATATTACAGATATATCTTAATTCATTAAATTAACTGTAAAAGTTTACATAAGAAAAATATTCTTACAAAACCTAATCTCTATTCTTAAGGGTGTACATTATTTACCAAGTTATATTTAATAAATATTCAAGCTCTCGAAAACACGGCATTTTCATAAAAAAGCTTCTGGCTTCTCATTTATTTTGCTTGTCTAGTGCTCTTGAAAGATTTTCTTTCTTACCGTTTTAAATCCATTTTGTTGTAAATATCGATAAAAAGGGTTGTAGGCTTATTTGAATTTGCAACTTTTCTATTGTTTGTAGTATATCGAAATACCAATAATGATGATGCTTTAATGGAAGTGGTTATTGATTGTAATCAGATTTTTGTTTGCTTTTTATATTATAAGCATTATGCGAGATGATCGTTTTTAAACAATTTTTCATATATTGAATGATTGCCTTTAAAATTTAGGTATCTTAATAAGTAAAATACTTATATTTTATTATTTTAGACGTGACTTAGTAACGTGTTGTTAATCGTACCAACTATTGGCACCCACAGGGCACTGTCAACGACACATTTTCATGTTGTGGATTTGCATCCCTCGAACCATTAATAATGTTTCTCTCGAATAATGCTTCACTTTAACTAAAATATCTTTATTCATATTAGTAACAGTTTCAATATTATGTTTCAGTATCAACTTCAATAATAAGTTGTTAATTTTTTTACTAAAGCATCAATTAACAAACATTTTCTCACAAGCTTACATGTCATTTGTATTTCAAAGTCGAGTATTTATCTGTTTTTTTATATGTCTAATGTACTCATTTTCTATTACTCGTAGTTCACCGTCGTACGATGTGATTTTCAAATAATTTTATAATTTTAAAATCTGTAACTCTGATGTAATTTCCTTATTTTACACCGTACCATTTCATTAAGCGTAAATCATTTCTTCTATTTGATTAACTTCGATTTTTCCATAGGTATCAATATGATTTTTAAGCAATTCTTATCGTATTATGTTAATCATTTACCGGAACTTGGTGTTTCTTTATTATCCACAAAGTACAAGCTTGACAATAACTTCTTTTTACTTGAAGATCAACAATTTTTCTATTAAAAAAACCAATAAGAGTAGTAATGCCGTAATGCAAAGATGTTTAAAGGCCTTTAATACTGCATATAAAAATCTTATTCTTGTAACACTACCTTAGCCCCTTCATTGATGTGAGTTATAATAATATATGTACTCGAAGCAATATCATGACTAATATCTATTAATGCGCAAAATAAATTAAGCAACACTCTATCGATACCTTGAAGTCTCATTGTAAAATACTTAATTCATGATATCTATTTTTATATATTTTCGCTTTTATAAACTCGTAAGTCTTTATAAGTATTACATTAAAATCAATAAAAAAAATTAATTATATAAGTATACTTTATATTCTTTTGAGCTAGTTCTAATCCTCTTATTTAAGGCTCATTTCCTTTTCTTCTTTATTGATTTTGTTGAAATCGTATTTTGGGTGAACGGTAATTTTGATCCTTCCTTTTATAACTACCTTTGGGACAAGATGATATTATACAGGTTATTTAAAAACAATTCAAATAAACAATTCAAATTATGTAGCGCAAATTGTTCGCAGCAACATCGTCGATTGAGAAATTATATATTAATATAAATTATAGAACTATTTTTATATAAATTATATAATGGTTGTAATGACAATGCAGTATCAAAGTTCTATACACTTCGCTGCATACAGAGTGAACAACTAATTATTAAACGATTCGTTTCGAATCATTGAAACTTTGTTTAATGTCAATTTGAAAATTTATCTATATATTATTCAAATAAATTTTTGGATTGTACAATTCATCTTCTCCTCTTTTGAATTCAACTTACAATAAATATCAACGCCACACTAAAAAAATACAATATTCTCATTTTGTATTCTGAGTTAAAATTATCTTGAAATAAAATCCTTGTAATATTTTTAAAGTTATATCAAATAAAAATTCTGTTAAAATTAATTTTATTACATAAGCCGAATATTGCAAATGCAGTGTTTAAAATTAATACATGAATGTATTCTTGAAAGTTTTATGCTATTCTTCAATTAGCCTAATTCTCTTACAACCAATTATTGTCAGAAATATACAAGTCGGCAGATAAAATATACATATAATTATAATCGCGTTATTGTAGACCAGTATAATGGGATTTTACCATGTTACATTTCAGCTTATAACTTTCAAATAATATACCAATAATGTTTATATGCATGTACGTGATTCTCACATTAAATGTAATCATTTTTGTGAGCAATATAAGCGACACGCTTACACGATTTTGCTATTTTGTAAGCTTTAGCTATATGGCGTTTCTTAAGGTCAGGATAATTAGATTAAAACACGTTATTTTTGTTGGTAAAATATATGCATTATCATAGATTATACGAGCTGTCGTTGACTGTCCATGTTCTTCTTGATCTTTGTCTTTTATGTCACCAGATGCAACGATATAAGATTCGTCGAACGTCCATTTTGATTCGGCGTGATTTAATATTGCCATAAACTCGAATTTAACCGTGAAGATGCGTTAAGACTGAAGGTTATAATAATATATCTGTTTATAAAGAAAAATAAATTACAAAATATAATATAAGAGATACTTTAATCCATCCTTTCTAAATTCTTACAATACTGTATCTCAAGTTAACTTAGATCTAAGATTATTTAAAATTATTTACTAAAATTATTTAAATTTTATTTAAATAATGCTTAATTTTGTATTTATTATATATTTCTTTGAAAAAATCATCTTTTAAATAATCCAATCGTGCAAATTTATTTAGAATCTTTTAAATTATCAGGCATCGTTATAAAGACGAATTTCTATGACAATGATTTTTCCTTTACTGGATGAACATAAGTTTCCAATTTACGATTATAAAAGTGTATTTATAAGTTGATATGAACGTAAAAATCTTTTAGGCATAAAATTGGTGCTTTAACATGATTCTTATGTTTGTAAAAAATTAAATACAATGAGAATATCGTATCATTTGAGTGCATTAGTTTTCAATATCATTTCAATGTTTTACATTATTTAGAATAATATATTAAGAACTTTATATAATTAAATAGTATTGTGAATAGTCGTGATGTAACTATCCATATTTTGGTTATTTCATTGTTATTTAAACATAGCGGCTACACCACGCCAAGAAGTTTTCTTTCAACATTCAAATCTTTTTAAATTGGTATATAACATCTTTTGATTCGAGAAGTTCTTCTCAAATTTATAAGAAGCGGTAGCTGAATAAGAACTCAAAGGAAATATTTCGAACAGATAAAAAATTGAATAATTAATTAGCTTGTGATTATACACACAAACTAGTTCATAATACAAGAAATCACACATCTCTTTATTCAGAAGAAAACAGATGTTTTTTATTTTCGATACATTACAAAAATTCGTAAAATTTTTGTTAATTGTATGAAAATTTATGGCTAAGAAATTTTATTAAAGTAATTTAAAAATTAGATGTATATTCAAATAAATATCAATATATGTTTTGATTACTAATGTTTACATAATTGTCCTCATAGATTATTATCACATGTGACTCCTTTTACTAGTAGCTTTCAAAATAAATCAAGCTTTATTAAATACATATCAAGACATTTTTATATGATTTATTTAATTTTAATACAATCAAAAATATAGTATTATAATTATGAAATAATTCTTACACAATGATAGATTTATATTAAGATTTTGCAAACATCTCTTAACTAGAATTATGCAGGGAGTTTAATAAAAATACTATTCATATAATCATACACATATACACAGAAACAAAGATTTCTCATGTGTTAAGTTTCAATTATTAAAGATAAGACATAATTTTTTGGTTTTCATTTTTATTACTTTTATACAGTAAATCGTAAAAAAGTGCACGGAATCGAAAAGTATGATTAAATAAAATTTATTAAATTAATGAATGGTTGAGTGAAATATTTTTGATATATTTATAAGAATATCTTGAAGAATTATTTTAATTTTGCGATTTTAAATTAAAATATTAGTAAAAGAATTAGTTTAATTTTGCGATTTTAAATTAAAATATTAGTAAAAGAATTAGTTTAGGTTAAAAATATATTTAAAATCTTTTATCAGAAAGTTGAGTAAAATATTCCAAGTTGTCCATTCGTTTTAATATTCTAGGCTTTAAATACAGCAGTTAGGACTACTAATTTAAGGACATAAAACATTTTTTAGAACGAGAGACTGTCACGTGCGTGTGTGCTATGTGAGAGAGAGAGAGAGAGAGAGTGAGAGAGAGAGAGAAGGAAACTAACCTGATATCTTGTAAGTTTTGTAACGTTGTATTCCGTTTACTGTTTCGTTTTCTATTTAAGAAAAATAAACAGTCTTCGTAATGATTTATTTTAAGTAATGTAGCACGCTCAGATTCTTGAAAAAAGAAGTTTCTAAAAGTAAAACATTAAAATTTAATTTTTAAAACTTGCTGAAAAAAAGAAATTTGTTATAATTTTTTAAAAAAATGCTATTATATAAAATTGTTTATTTAAATTCTTTGTATAATCACTTTAATTTATGTTATGTGAATTTAAGTTTGTATTTAAAATTTAACTTAAAAGAGCTAAGATTTTTGAATTTCTTCAATGTAATTGTTGAGACAATCAATTAAACAACAATCAATTAAAGTATTGCGAAACATATTAGATATGCATGAATAATCGCGACCGGCGTAACAATTTGACGTCCGTAATGAATCATTTTACAGTTAAGACACGTAAAAAAGAATAATATGCAATATACGACGATTACTTAATCTTGCTGGTAGTAAATTGACATTAACATGCATTACTAGCCTCTAATTCCCGCAAATTATAGGGAATATTATGAATTACGTGATTAAGCAAGCGACAGGCACGGAAAGTTGCGAGAATAGCTAACATTTGTAGGCTGTTTATTTTGTGCAAGAAAGTATAGCAATCTAATGTCTAGGTGTTTGACATCTAGAGTCGATGGAATTTAGCGGGAACAATAGTGGATAGATAAAGATAAAAAATAATAATGAATTTATACCTTATAAGTACTTAGTGTTCCTTAGAGCTTCCTTCTATTAAATAAATGTGTTTTTTAATAAACGCAATCCTGCGTTTTTTTAATAAAAAATGCAGGATTACGTTTCAGCTAAATTTTTTATTACATTAATCATTCTTCATTTATCTTACTTTTAAAGAATAAAGTTCTATTTTTTTATATGTATTTAGAGTTAGCATCAATGAAAAAATGCATGTGTATTTCTGTAATGCAAAAGTTGGCATGCACTAAAATTGCGCTTATTATTGCATATATAACGACTAAAGTGGACATCTAAGGATATACATTGGGTTTTAAAGTCCTTCTGTTCGGAAGAAAGAAAGTAATCTAATGCGCATATATAGTCATGAGATAGTGTATGAAAAACGGATGGAGCGGAGCAATGAACAGTCTTGGACCGATTATATCTCCAAGGTATATTTGATACTAGAAATTATTGTAAGATATAATGTCTATAATTACAAAATGCTTAAATTTACAAAAATCTATTTTTTTCAAAATATACCATAACGTATGTTTAATATTTTAATATAAACGAATGTACGCATAAATTGAATTGTAAAACACTAAAATTTATATGTAAAAGGCATCCATGTGCATCAATAAATTTGAAAAATTCTTAATTCATAAAAGAACCGATGAAATTTTATACACATATATATATTTGCAGCTGGTGTATTAATTATCATATTTTATATCTATCCTTATAAGTACAGTTTTATAGTTTATGATTCGAAAATTATATTATGCAAAAAAATACCTGAATTGACGAACATAAAGGCACGTAAGAACTAAAAAAAATGTAAGACATGCATAAGAAAAACCTTGAATAAATTCTCAAATAATATGTAAAGGAAAATGGATGTTTGTAAATGAACAGTATGTAGAGCTATAAAAAGTTATAAGAATAAATTCAAAGGAAATCAACGAAACCAACGCAGCACATAATTTATAATAAAATAATAAATATTGTTTATGTACATTTGAAAATGAATGATATAATAAATAGGAAGATTGCGAATGAAATAAAATAAATTGTAGTGAACCAAATACTGAATAAAATTATAATAATAAAAGGATAGATTCTATAATAAAATACACATATAAGAAATACGCATTTTTGAGTGTGCCGACAATATGTACTTATAGTGAAAGATTAAAAGTAAGAAAAAAGAATTTTTCTTTTATCTGCATTTTATTGTATCCGTATTCGGACATTAGAAACATTTATATGATAGAAATATTTATTAGTTTCTAAGAAGCTGACAATAGTATACATTCGATGGGTATATTTTTCATTGCATTCGTTTCAAAAAATAAAAAACAGGGTAAATAATAGCGCAAATAAATAATGATACTTGACGCTGACTCGACCGTTTGTCCAACTCCTCTGGTACAGTTTTCCTTTTGATTCCTCGGGCGCCTGTCGCGAGTGACTGGTTCGGTGTTCCATTCAAAAAACGAGAAACGTAGTGAATATTACTTAAAAGAAATTTACAATTATATTTTGAATTATAAAATATTAAATTTTTAAATATATTTCATTTTTACAATTTTTACAATTATCTACAAAAAAACCTAGAATCTATGACTAATAGGAAAAATTGTGTAAACAAATTAAAGAGTTATAATTTTATGTCAATTATTTAGGCTATGAATATTTTTCAAGCTTATAGATTATTCAGTCCCTTTAGTGGGTCACAACTGAGATGGATTAATAAAAAATTACATAGGTATTAATAAAACGTTACATAGGTATTTGTAAATTATCAGTGAATATAGAAGTTTAAAGGAATTTTTAAAAGAAAGCTTAATAGCTTCAAGGGATAGAATATGTAAATGCGGCTTTTAAATCTCTAAATGGTATTAGAACCCTCAATGAAAATTCAATAGGAAAAGATTTTAAATTGATCATCATTTGATCAGGGAAAAAATAGAAGTTGGTACTAAAAGAACACAAGAGCCTTGGTTAAAACCGAAAGTAAACTAATAACTTAATTAAGTAATAATATCGCAATCATAGAATCGCTTTATCATAAATATTTAAAAGACAATAACTTCTATTACGATTTTTGCATAAGATTTGATAGCAGAGACACGTGGTAAAAGATTGACGTGCACCGATGACGCGCGCCGGTAAGAGTGGACCCGGGATTTTCCCGCCATTTGACGCCCACAGATTTTCACGACGACTCGAGATGACCGCGCTGTGTGGATTTGGGCCAAAAAGGGTGACTCGTGGTGAGTCACACAGTGAAAGTATACTGGAGTGGCACGCGCCGGGAAAAATGGGCCCGGGGTTTTCCCCGTCATAAAGGCGCCGCGGTAATTATTACAGTATTGTGCGGCGTATGCAGCGCGTAGCGAGGGAATGAAGTGGTGGTATCCGAGAAAGAGATATATAAACGTGGTCTGCGGGGACGAAAGCGGGAAGTCGAATAGACGGAGTCGAAACGTGAGGACGTGGCTAACCGGCCGAAAGAGAGAACGGATTGTCTGCGTCTTATTTCAACTTTTTTAACTTCTGTTCATCAAGATAAAGACCAAGAATAAATTAGACAATTAAAAATGTAACTTTGCTTTATAAAATCAAGATTAAAAGATCATAATCCTTAAACATTTTTTCATTGAAGAACTTCTTGCAAGGTGTATCGGTGGACATATAAAAACGGCAAATATGGTTGAAATGATAGCTTCAAAAACAGAAAATGCGGTGAGGCATCGTTCGTTTAGAAAAAGCATAAGAAATAATAGAATAGAAAGAAAGAAGGTTGTATAACGACAAGCTGATACCAATGAAATAACAGAATCTTTTTATGATTCTGCAGATATTTATTAGTAATTAAAAGATAAACATTGGTAATTTAAATTATAGGATTCAGAAAATTTCAAAAACGGATTTTTTTCAAAGCTTTTGATTATTTCCAGTAGAGCTGAATTTTGAACGGATTTTTAAGTTTTTCAAATACTCGGAAAAATGTCGTGAACAGTGTCGATTTTTTAAAAAATTTTCATAAAACAATAATAGATTCTTTTATTCATTTCACTTTCTTAATATTATATAAACGCTTGAAAGTAATATATGATTGAAAAAAAAAAAAATAATGAAAAGAACAATACAATTATAGAAATCTTTGAATATGTTTCATAAATTTAACAATATTTTTACGGTATTTGATAACTATTATAATTTTGATAGTAACATTGTATAAAAGAGTATGGATATTTTATAGATAATTATAAATTACAGCCTATTACAGGAGCTAACGTCACACGTTTGAAATTGTTAGTTTGAATTTTATATATTGATTTGGATGATAGGGAAATAATCGTATTCTACCTGCACAGAGATCCTCGCTCGAATCGTCGTTAGGTTATGGTGCGGAAACCCAGAGAATGAAATAAATGAATTTAATCTCCATAGTTCATGGATGTATGCTCAAACCTTCACTAGACCGTAATGCAGGTTTGAGAAATGGTGATTGCATACAAGTTCTCATACACTACACGGATAAATTTTCAAATTAATGCCTTTTTAATTTACTCATACAGGTTTGATGGTTGCAGTATGTAGAGCGACCACAGACCATGTACTTGAAATTTGTATTGAATAGTCTTAAAGAGGTAATTCGTGTGAGTGATGCATGTTGTGACCTCGAATGTTGATGATCGAAACTCGATTGGATGATCGGAACTTTCGCCAATATTCTGTACTAATCGATTCCTTTCCCAGAGCTGTTAATTCTATTTACAAGTTTTGGGAAACTTCATGACTGTGCCTTAATCTTCTCTCTTATTTTGTCCCTGATATTTCAAGACGACATTCGCCAGTGAATTGCATTCTAAATTCGGAAGCAAGTTTCAAAACCACTTGCCCAGTGTAGATTTTGGATCCGAGGCTGAGAAAAATAGTCTTCTCCTACTAGTTATAATTTCTAATTTTTAATTCTGTTAGAACATTGCAAACCGGAATTAACTTCCATAATTTATGTGTTTAATGATTATTAAATGATTATTTTTATATAGACATTTCGCCTAATAAATATGTTGAAGATTTTTCTATTTCTAGTTGTGCTTTTAAGAATTGGTTTTTGTATAGAAAAATTATGAACAATGTTTTCGACTATCAATTCTGGGTTGAAAATGCAAACGTAGTCATAAATGTTAGCATTATATTTATTTGGACGATGTTTTAAAGTATATAAATCTGTTCGGTTTCAAAGTGCACTTATTTTTTAAACAGTTAGGTTTTTCTTTTACTTGTTTAATACATAATAAATTATAATTTGTATTCGTAATAGGTGAAAAATTTTAGCTTTAGAGTACGCATAATTTTATCTTTCAAAATGCCAAGAAATTGTTAAGAAGTGTTAACGAGTCCTGTTTAAAGGAATGTAGCCTGCAGCGCTTAACTTTCATTCTTGATTGTACTTTTACCGAGCTAACTTGAGTGTTACAAACAATCATCATAAGGATCTTTCTAGAGGGTGACCTCTGACCCTTCATAGCGGCGACTCCTTTGTGTAGATAATTATAGATTGAAAGAATTAATATCTCATCTTGATAGAAACCTTTAAATACTAGATAGGTTCTATATTCAATATTCTGGTTCTATATTTTGTCTTCCCATTCTATATTGATATAATAAAATTGATATTATTTATATCTTTTCAATTAAATACATTATGTCTTCTTATTATTAATTTATTACCTTTGTAGAATCTTATGGCGTAGATGAGTAGATACTTACTATATTCCACTAATAGAACAGAATCTATTGTACGAATACACTAGATATTATTATTCTAAATGTACAAAATAGAGAAACCGTGATTTTTTAACTTAGTAGTAATGCTTTTTCTCAGAAAAATGTAGTGTCCTTCATTTTACTAATAAATTCGTTTTGAAAATATTATAATAGGTTATCTCCTTATATAAACGTGTAACATTTGCATCCAAGTATTTGAAAACAAAAAATTATATTGATATTTAAAAATATATACTTTTTATGTAATCTGTGATAAAAAATAGAAATAAATCCTTTATTGTTAATTTGAATTGGTATAATGTCGTCATATTTTACATTTAATTTCGAAACGACCTTCTTCATCTGGAATTATGAATGCAGACATAAGCTTGTTATCTTTATTTTTGCATCAAAGTATTATGTTGTCGATTTTTTCACATTTTAATATAACATAATATTAAATTTCTATGTTAATTTCAATATATTAAGGTTACATTAAGCTTTGCAATAAATGTATCATGAAATAGATAATAAAATAACGATCCTATTATAGAATGTCTGAATATGTTTCGTAAATTTAACAATATTTTTACGATATTTGATAAGTTTTATTACTCTGGCAGTAAAATTCTACCGTTTTTCTGAATATATTTTCTATATTTATTTATATTAAAAAAGCGAAATAAACTATTGAACGAAGTCAAATTATAATACTGTTAATTTTAGGTTCTCAATATGCAGAGTAAATATTTTCTCATTGTTATTCAATTCTTGATACTTTGTAAGAAAAAATTGCTTTAAAATGTTGACTTTAATTTCAATATTTATCTAATAACGATATTAGTAATAATTTTCTCTTATCGAAGTCAAACATTTGTTTTTCAGGTAATATATATTATGTAATAAATTCGAAAGCATTGATTGGATTTAGTATTAGATTTATCGAAGAGGCTGAATTTCCATCTGTTGTATGTCTTTTAAATAATAATCCTCTTCGTACAGTAACACAAAATATATTATGTACCGGAACACTTATTTCAAATGAAAATATATTAACAGCTGAACAATGCCTATATGCTATCGGAAATGATGGATTTGTTATAAATGCTGGATCACATATTATAGGTGATAGTATTAACTATAATCCCTTATGGTGGTTGTCATATCACACGTGGTGTCATTTGCTAAATATAAATTCATCTTATATAGCAAATGATATTGCCATAATAAGAGTAAGTTATAGTTTAAATTAATAAAATATTAACTTTCAAGTAAGTATTAAAATTTTTATATAATGATGTTTAACTTAAGAATAAATAAAAAATATAATGTGCAATTCTGACGCTACTTTTAAAAAAAAATAAATTTATATTAAATTCTTCGTTGTCGCTGAATTTTAAATAATATACTTTATTAGAAATTAATAATGAATATCTATTTAGGTAAAACCAGATTTTTTAATGGCTCGAATTCCTTGGATGCCATTATCAACAATTTCATCACCTAGTTTATTCTTTGGCAAATTACTTGAAGTAGTTGGATGCGGTTTGACTAACTCAGAAAAGGCTCCATTAATTAAGGAAACGGTACCTTTACTCGTTTTAACAAATGAAGAGTGTGAAACCAGAACTGCCGCGATTCGAGGAGAAATTTTACCTGTCCCTTCTCGTGCTTTATGCACTTTAGGTTTTCCATTTGCATTATTACATACCGTGAGTATTAGTTTTTGCCAAAATAGTTGTAATTACGTTATTTTCTTATTATATCTTAATGTATTTTAATATTTTATTTAATTCCTTATAATAAATTCATAAATATTTTTTCACATAAATGTATATAATAGCTTTTATAAAAATGTTTTAAATATGAAAATGATTTTAACGTTGGCTGCATTGAAAGACATAATTGTAATAATATTTGATATTAAAAATGTATCTATGTGAGAGAGATAAACGACAAGTTTGAATTATAAGAGAAAAAAATATATTTTCTATAAAATAATTCAACCAAAGGAGAGTATTTTTACTTTACGAATTTTTCTTAATTGATTCGAGGGTGTAGCAACGACAAATGCCACAAATCATTCTTATGAAAATTGTCGTGTTGGCAATAATATATAGAGAAATTTTTATTTTAGAATATTGAACTATTATTACGAATAAATATAATATTGTAGTATACATTTATGTACTAAAATATCTTTACTTTGTAGGGTGATGCCGGTGGTCCACTTATATATGACGATACTCTTGTAGCCATTAGCGTTGGAACAAGTCCATACTATAATGGTAATTTTCATCCAGACAAAGTCAATGTTCATCTTAGTATTGATGTATATAGAAATTTTATTGCACATGTGACAAATATGTAATACATTGTATATAATTTAGCATAATTATATGGATTGAAATAAAATGAATTAATTTGCAATCTGTAAATTACGCTTTGTTGTTTTTATATTTTTATGTAAGTATTATACATTAGAAAATTTTATGGAGGAGTTTAAATAATAGAAATATAGTATTCCAAGTTTATTAGTGGAATGATTTTACCTTAGTGTATTAGTGTCTTCTATCAAAAAAGAATATTATAAAAGAAATTTCACATTTGTTGTATTATTTATTGAATTAAAGAAAACATAATAAATCTAAAAAATATAATTAGATTGAAATTTATTATTTTTTAAATTATGTAACCTGATGGAATTCTATCGAGATATGATTTGTTTCATCACGAATTTGAAGGCTGACGTATGACTTAAGAATAAAATCGATTATATTTCTTATATGTTACATATATAGTTTCAATAAAACGTTCACCAGAAAAACAATAGAGAAATCGAAACTATTTACATTTGAATTTTTTATTTATATGTTACATTTAAAAATGTTTGTAAAAATATTTAGAAGAATAAATCTTCTAATAATGTTAATTGAAAATATACTTCGAATGTCTTGTTTAATTCAAAACGAAAACGGTTGCGTTAATATAAAAATTAATGCTTACAGAGTTTTATTCATTATTGTATATGGTGTTATCCTGTAGAATAAAATTCATTCTATCCTTCTTACGTTGTTACACTAGATATTATTATTCTAAATGTACAAAATAGAGAAACCGTGATTTTTTAACTTAGTAGTAATGCTTTTTCTCAGAAAAATGTAGTGTCCTTCATTTTACTAATAAATTCGTTTTGAAAATATTATAATAGGTTATCTCCTTATATAAACGTGTAACATTTGCATCCAAGTATTTAAAAACAAAAAATTATATTGACATTTAAAAATATATACTTTTTATGTAATCTGTGATAAAATATAGAAATAAATCCTTTATTGTTAATTTGAATTGGTATAATATCGTCATATTTTACATTTAATTTCGAAACGACCTTCTTCATCTGGAATTATGAATGCAGACATAAGCTTGTTATCTTTATTTTTGCATCAAAGTATTATGTTGTCGATTTTTTCACATTTTAATATAACATAATATTAAATTTCTATGTTAATTTCAATATATTAAGGTTACATTAAGCTTGGCAATAAATGTATCATGAAATAGATAATAAAATAACGATCCTATTATAGAATGTCTGAATATGTTTCGTAAATTTAACAATATTTTTACGATATTTGATAAGTTTTATTACTCTGGCAGTAAAATTCTACCGTTTTTCTGAATATATTTTCTATATTTATCTATATTAAAAAAGCGAAATAAACTATTGAACGAAGTCAAATTATAATACTGTTAATTTTAGGTTCTCAATATGCAGAGTAAATATTTTCTCATTGTTATTCAATTCTTGATACTTTGTAAGAAAAAATTGCTTTAAAATGTTGACTTTAATTTCAATATTTATCTAATAACGATATTAGTAATAATTTTCTCTTATCGAAGTCAAACATTTGTTTTTCAGGTAATGAATATTATATAATAAAATCGAAAGCTTTGATTGGAGTGGATATTAGATCTATCGATGAGGCTGAATTTCCATCTATTGTTTGTTTAGTACGAAATAATTCTATTGGTACATTAACACAAAATATTATCTGCACGGGAACACTTATTTCGGCGCAAGATGTTTTAACATCTGAAAAATGTTTATATTCTGATGGGGAATTACGATTTGTTATAAGTGCTGGATCGCATAATACAGTTGATAGTATAAAATATAGTCCGATATGGTGGTTGTCTTACAACCAGTGGTGTGATATTACGGCAGAAATTCCAATAAGTATTACAAATGATGTTGCCATAGTAAGAGTAAGTTATAGATTATATAACATAAAATATTATTTTCGCAGCAAATATTAATGTTTCTATATAATGACGCTTTCTGTAAGAATAAATAAAAATGGTATTATGCTTTTCTCACGCTAATTTTTATTTTATACATCTTTCATTGTCGTCAATATTTGAAGCAATACTTTCATGTCAAGAATTATAAAAAGAATTTTTCTCTTAGGGATCTTCGGAATTGTTAATGGCTCAAATTCCTTGGATGCCAATATCAACCGTTTCACCGCCTAGTTCATTCTTTGGAAAATTACTTGAAGTAGTTGGATGCGGTTTAACTAACATGGAAGTGGCTCCATTAGTTAAACAAACGGTACCTTTGCTCATTTTAACAAATGAAGAGTGTGAAACCAGAACTGCCGCAATTCGAGGATATTCACTCTTTGTGCCTCCTCATGTTATGTGCAGTTTAAGTTTTCCATTTGCATTATTACATACCGTGAGTATTAGTTTTTGCCAAAATAGTTGTAATTACATTATTTTTATTATTATATCATAATGTATTTTAATATTTTATTTGATTCCTTATAATAAATTCATAAATATTTTTTCACATAAATGTATATAATAGCTTTTATAAAAATGTTTTAAATATGAAAATGATTTTAACGTTGGCTGCATTGAAAGACATAATTGTAATAATATTTGATATTAAAAATGTATCTATGTGAGAGAGATAAACGACAAGTTTGAATTATAAGAGAAAAAAATACATTTTCTATAAAATAATTCAACCAAAGGAGAGTATTTTTATTTTACGAATTTTTCTTAATTGATTCGAGGGTGTAGCAACGACAAATGCCACAAATCATTCTTATGAAAATTGTCGTGTTGGCAATAATATATAGAGAAATTCTTATTTTAGAATATTGAACTATTATTACGAATAAATATAATATTGTAGTATACATTTATGTACTAAAATATCTTTACTTTGTAGGGTGATGCCGGTGGTCCACTTATATATGACGATACTCTTGTGGCCATTAGCATTGGAGCAAGTCCATACTATAATGGTAACTTTCATCCAGACAAAGTCAATGTTCATCTTAGTATTGATGTATATAGAAATTTTATTGCACATGTGACAAATATGTAATACATTGTATATAATGTAGTATAATTATGTGAATTGAAATATAACTATTGATACTATTATAAATATAAATTTTTCCGTTTATCCTTGACGTAATTCATTCTTTGTGTTCAGTATAGCTCTTTAAGAAGAGTAACTGTTTATTAATAATAACTTTCCAGTTTTCAGTTCGTTACCTGTACTATGTAATTTAAGATGCTTTATGCAATCCTTTGAATTGACACTTGTTGATATAAATTTGTTAACATCGAATGTAGTTAAATAAACATTTAATAATTATTTGATAAATAAATATTTTGCAAGAAATAGTAGCGTTATTTTAAATAAAAACAATTAGCCTTGATCTGTGCAGTACTCGGTCCTCAAGCGTCTATAATTTAATTTAATTTCTTTAATTCATTGGCCTTTCCAGCTGGATGTGTAAATTTTCACAAAAAAGATAGAACATTAATCGTTATTACAATACAAGAAATGTTAAAAAAAAAACAAAAAGAAATAATAAAAAAGCGCAATTATCAATAAGAAGGAAATAATTCACTGATACAGAGTAGCAGAGTATAGAAGTGCATGCGGTACTAACAGCATCTGCATACAATAATAAACAAAGACAACGAAAAAATGAAGATGCTAGTGGCTCTCACTTAGTGCAGAAATCAAAGGGGCGTAACATAGCTGTAAACAGCATGGTGTTTATGATATGGGCTTTTTAAGATTCGTTATAATACGTAGCAACGAAATCGCGAGCATGGGGATTTTTAGTTGTACTCCGGTCAACCTTACAGAGATGCACCCTGGAGGAATCCTTGCCTTCAAAGACTGGTAGAAGAAGCAAACACGCGTATTTTATAGATGTCGCGGCATTTCGTATAGTGAAACACTAAGCTCCCTGCAGCGAGCCCATACGTTTTTCTTTTCGCGATCGGTTAGCAGGTATGATACTATTAAAAATACTTTACGGACAGTAACACAGTAGACAAAGAAAAAAAAACCTCACCTGCTGTAAAGTTGGAGAAAATGGCACGTGCCACGTGGAAGTATGCGTAGAAACAACAGATGAAACGGAAAAGAATGGTCACCTTCAGCAACAGAGATCTCCATATCTGTCACAAACGTTGTTCCCCTGTTGAAAAGTTTGGGTGAAGTGAACGAGCGTTTGTTTGCACTTTCAAAATCTCGCTTCCATTTTAAAACAATTTTTATTTGCATTTTAATTTGTATTTTAAGAAAAATGCTTGAAAATTCCTAAACAACATATACAACAAAACAAGAGATGTAAATCAATGAACAAACTTCTTTTGTTTCTTTATATATATAAAAAAATTTCAAATTAAGTCAATAAAGTTATTGAATATAATTCATAAGCCGCAATCAACTCAAAGTACAGGTAATCAACTTTTCAGTTTATCAACAGCTAATGTGTCAATATGAATTTTATACAAGGGAGTATTTCATTGAATGAAATTATAAGAAATTATGAGTAACAGACAGCACAAACTAAAGGGTTTTTTATAAGTTCCTTTTTGATTCACTAAATTAAAATAAAAGTCGATAGAACATTTTTTCCGTCTATCCATTAACAATTCAAAATGGCTCATTTAAAAACTTTTTAAAAGCTGCTGATTCCGTTATAAATTAAGATGAAGCAATTGCTCAATTAATTAAAAGTTATTGATAATCGATTCGAAGAAATATACGTTGAAATAGTTTAAATATCAGTATGATAACAAAAAAATATCAAACAATAATTATGGAGAAGATTTCTAAATAACATCTGATAGTGCAACGAGAGCTGTACGATGATTTATTAAATGAAACGATCCATCCAACAATACTAATAACGTAACTGTTATAAAATATAAACAAAATAATACGCCAGATACTTTAAAATTTGTCAATTTTTAACGACGATTACAACATTTTTATGTAATTTTCTGATTCATTTCAATCAATGGTACACGATAAAAATAAATTATCGAACGTTGAAAAATTACTTTTTTAAAATCCCTTTTTAAAGGGAGAGTTATTAAAAATCATACAATCTTTGAAAACGATCGATGACAATTATGATATTGCTTGGTCATTATTAACCGAAAAATACGGTAAGAAACGTGTAATAGTATCATTTAAATAAGTTTCGTTGTCACGAATTGGAAGCTGTAAATTTTTTAAATTTATAATTTTATAATTTTAATTTTTGCAAAGAATCAGATAAAATCTTTCATTGTGATAAATCTTTAAATTTTATTATAAGCAAAAGTTTAGAAGTAATTAAAAGGAAAATATTATGTATTAATTAATATAAAACTATATAGCTGAAAAATAATAAAAAGCACAGTACTCTTTTATATTTAGAAGAGCAAACTTCATTTCAATATAAAGGCTATACCGTTGACCCCAGTGAACAAAATATAATATTACAAATCTCGTTTAATAATTCGAAAATGTGCACCGACATAAATTTAGAGTCTTCTGTTTGAATAAATATGAATCAGACAAATTTTTTATACAAATATAAAGCATATACAGTTCAAATGCACAAATTAAAGCATCGGACAAATAACAATGAAATTGCTAACTTACAGAAGATCAAATTCAGTTATAATTTAAATAATAAAAAATATATTATTTATTTATAAATATAAAGTAAATAATAAAAAATGCACGTTCTAAACAAATACAATCTTCTAATAAATTCGTTAAATAAAATTTAAAAAATTATTGGATCTAGAAGAAATCTCTGTAATTAAGTTTCTCTCTATGGAGCTATATAAGCTATATCAAAGATCTATATAAGCACACTTTATGGAAAAAGTTATTTGCAATTGATAGAAGCATTGTTAGACTACTATTTACTGAAGAAGCAAATAATATTGGTAATTTGAACAATATTATTAGACTAATAGATTAGAATAATGTTTTCGTGTACTCAAACGATGCACTTCAATAAAAATAAAAATTAAAATAAGTTAAGGGAAAATATGTTGAATTCATAAAAGAATATGAATCACTTAATTATATGATTCAAGTGACTGATACAGTTTTCCTAAGGCATATTATCTTCAACATCTGGCAGTGATATAGAATTCAAGTATAATTACTAAGGTTAGAATCGTACTTGATGGTTTGGCAAAATTTGATGTAGGAATTCACAACATGATGCATTGCAAGTCAAATTCTTTATTTATTTCTCTATTATTTCTCTATTAATTCTCTATTTATCAAAATCTTATTTCTTCAATTCTTTTTTGCTTGCGTATACATAATTTTATTTTATTACTAACATAAAAAAATGTGTAGACAAGTATTAATTCAAGAAAATTATTGCAAACTTCAAAAAATACTTTGGAGCGAATGAGCAGTTGATAAAATTTATTTTTGTAAGTTAATAATACAAAATAAAATTTATAATAAAATATAAATTTCTTGAAGCTAGTTATGTGTTAAAATGTACTTTTCACATTGATGAAATAATGAGTTCTGAAATTTTGATGCTCTTGAAAATAATGGTTTCAAATAGAAGTGCTTAATTAATTCATTACCATCCGAAATAAAAAATTTTAGGTTAAAAAAATAAATACGTATATATGTTGGTTAAAGTGTAACGAATGACTCCGTTGCGACATGGAATTCTGGACGACACCGCGGATTAAGGACCAGGAACTGAAGGAGGAAGAGATCGGTCCCCTACACTCAGAGGAAAGAATAGGACGCGTTTGTGCCCTGGTGAGTGTGTGTGCAAAGTGAATGCGTGCATATACGATGAACGCTATGCGTCATTGGTATATGCAAGTAAGCAAGTGTGTGATTGAAATTAGTGAGCGCGCGAGAGAGAGAGCGCAAGTGTGGGTCTATGGAGGGAAGCCATTTTTGTGTGCTAAATTTCTGCTAGCTTTAGGACTTAGTCGACGTAATGCTAGCGCGAACAAGCTCGACGCACTTGCACCGTCGCCACTTCGCATAAGTAGTCGTTTTAATTTTATGTAAGAAACCGCCGATATAACTTCGTATCTACGTAACTCTCCCGACTTTTCTTAATAAAGTAGTGTAAATTATACAAAATACTGCCGACGTCCTTTTTGGCCCTGTCTCTCCACGCCACCTCCTTCTCTCGTCATGAACCCGGTCCTGGAGATATCCAGGCCGGGTTAGCTAAGAAGCCGGAGAGATTTCGCCACCGCAAAGGACGCACGTCGACAGCAGAAAGAAGAAATGGAATCAGAATCATTACCTGGTGCCCCAACGTGGGGTGCGATAAAATAACTAAATCGTTACAAAAGTATATATTTATTTGCGAAACAAGACATTGAAGTCAAGCTTACAGCAATTATATTGGAGACAGGATAAATGGAGGAAAAGGAAAGGTACAATTGGAAATCCCTTTGAAATAATTATTATGTTTTGTATTTAAAAAGTACATTTACTGACTCGAGATATTAAGAAATTATTGGATCACTCTTTGAAATACGAAATACAAGTTTGTTTATCACAAAAATGCAACCCTTTTTAAACAATTTTTAATATACACCTGGTATATGAAAGAGGGAATTTTTACGAGTTTTTCCAGAAAATTCTAAATAGCCTGTTAGCAATTTCTTAATTTTATCAAATCTTTGTGATTTTTGTGTTTATAATTTATTAAACTTTAATTTGCTTTTTCAATAATATTATTTTTTAATTTTGAGTTTACATACAATTTCTGTGTACTATACTATTCGTTATAATAATAATAATTATTATTAATGTTATTATTATTAATATTAATACTATTATGGTTTAAAAATTATTATTACTGTTATGAGTAATTTTCGGTATTGTTATCGTTATTATTAATGATAGTTTCATTAGTATTATAATTTTTATTAACGCTTTAATTATTATTTACCTATTATTATTATATTACTCACTATCATCATTATTATTAATTTTAAAATAAAGTGATGTTTTTAATTTAACATGTATATCATGATAATAATACTTAGGTATTGGGTTCAATTTTAATACTGATAAATGTATTATAGTTTTTCCGAAATACTTAATATTATGCAAAATACTCTTGTTTATACTATTATTAGCTTTTTTTGTATTCATTATCATTATTATTTAATATGTATTAAACATTAATTTAAAGAGTGGTATATTTGTTTTATTTTAATTAATATCATTGTTTGTGAGATTAATAAATTTTACAAGCTTATTTATTTTTTTGTATTTTTAATATCTTAAACATATTTTTCTGATTAAATTAATTTTTTATTAAGTTATTATTTTGTACGCCAAATAAGATTACGCAGTTAGAAATATTGTAAGTTTACGCATAATTGCATGTGTGCATTAGCGCAAGTGCTGAGCTGGAGGGCGTTACATTTGCATGCAGATAACCATATTATTTTTTGATACGATGATAAGCTTTCCTTTTCTACTTCGATTTTAGCATTTTAAACTAAAAAATTTTCTTATTTAAGAGTGAGAGAGAAAGGACAAATATCTAGAAGTTTTATTAAATATTTATTTTAAATATTTAAAAGTTTAGTTTGTGAGGTAAAACTATAATAGTAATTATGATGATAAACTACCTATAAACAAATCATGTATACTAGAAAATGAATTGAATGTTAACCCAATTCTTGATTCGTGCAAAATCTATTACTTTTAGGTTATAAAATTGAAAAATTATTCAAGAAACCTAACGTGAAAAACAATCTTACTACTTTTGAACAGAATGAATTTGTACGTGCTAATATATTTCTTATTTGTGAAGAAAAGTTCTCTCCAAACATACCGAAGGTTCGAGATCGTTGTTACCTAACGGGACGGAAAGTTTTTAAAACTAAATTAAAACTAATTTATAATAATCCACATCATATTGAACTATATGAAGCACTTTTTGTTTCAGATATCGAAATCTTGAACATAATGATTGTAATATTAACTATTGAGTGAACTATAATTCTTGAGTTATTTATGATATATATAATATTTATGATTTATAATAGGTAAACATTTCTTTTTTAAAGCAAGGACAAATATATTTAATTTCAGTGAAGGTAATGATGTTAATTTTAAATTTATTAATTCCTTCCACTTTATGACTAGCTATTAGATAAAAAAGCACTTACCTTATAAATTAAATATTATAAAGAAAAAATTAATAAAAAAATTATTCAACCAATCAGATAAATTTACTCAGGAGGAAAAGTGTTTTTCCATCTGATTTTGATTTATCATAAGATAGCTTAAAATAAACTAATTTACCTAATAAAGAACAGTTTTATAATAGTCAGAGTGATAGTGAAATAAGTAACGATGATTATAGACATGCGGTAAATGTGTGGAATTCGCTTAATATAAAAACTTTTTGAAATACTCTGATTATACTTAAAGATTGACGTAGTTCTGAACCTTTTTGGGATAATTGCCTAAAAGACTTGATTTAGCACACTACTATCCTACTCCCGGTTGAATGTAAGATACAATGCTGAAGTTTAGTAAAATCCAATTCAAATTGATTACTGATATCGAGATGCTATTTTGCTATTGTTAATTTTGCAATCGATATGCGTTAACAAATAATCTCTTTTCGGATGAGAAGTAAAAATTTCAATGAAGTAAATAAATATCTTATATATTATGATGTTAATAACCTTCATGGATGGGCCAGCGAAGAAATGCAAATATATATTTGAGAAAATACTCTATAAGTTTTTAATAATGCTGTGTATTGTAAAATTATTGAGAATCAATGTAAACATGTCGATGTTAACTTATTATTAAATAGAGTAGGTGATATAGAATAGAGTCTTACATTATAAATGTCCAATTTTCATAGCCACTTAATATTCTATGAAAATGAAAATATCACAAAATTCATTATAAATGTTGCACTTACTAGATCCTTAAGCGATGAAACTATTAGTTATTATTAACTAAGTACCTATATACTAGATTGTAAGTTTTAATTTAAACTTCGATTCATAATGCTTACACGCTCACAAAAATATAACAGTGGTGATGTTAATAAACTATTCAATAAGCTACTTATTAAATGATGTATACCTGGATAACAATACTATAGATTTGAAACTAAATTTATTATGCATTGTGTATGGTAATTTAGTAATTACTTCTATTGATACAGCATGTGAAGTGTATGATATAGCTCACGTAAAAAATCCTAATGATAGGGAGGGTAGAGGCGTTGCAGACAGAATTTTAGCTGATAAAGCTTAACAAGCGTTAAGAGCAAGGATACAAATATTGGTGAGAAAGCTGCAGCATATGCTGCAACTAATGTATAAACTAATCTTAAGTTAAATATAGGTATGAAATTTAAGAAAGAATCTTAGAAAGAACAAAAGAAAAAATCTTTGAATAAGATCATTAAAACTGCATCTACGTCAACGCTACCTAGTAAAAGTTTATAAAAAGTGATTTCTTTAGCGTTGTATAAAGCATGCATTGCTGTTAATAGCGCTGGTGATAAACAAAACGTTAGATTTCCATCTATTTTATTAGATTCTTCTTCTAAATTTGGTAGATTTTTATTATTTCTTATACCATTGTTTTCTAACTTAAGTACATCAGGTGTCTGCCGGAATAGTTAAGGCAGTTAATGAGACGACAGTAACTGCACAATACCTGGGAGAAAGTCGAAGACTTAATATGGTAGAAGCTATCGCTTTCAGTAAAGGTCTCTAAAACCATATAAACAAGCAGGATTTTAGTTTTTACTTACAAACATTCATTTGTAGGTGAAGGTTTAAGGAAACAGAAAAAATTTTATTTGACATAACTTTACCAAAAACAACCTTGATTAATCCTATTTTACCAAAACATTTAAAGATTTTAAAAATTTTATACTTTCGAGAGGTATTCATGAAAATATTTTACCTAACAATAGACCTCATTACCGAAAATCAGCCATCATTAATCTTGATGACTCAAGCAGACCTAGAACAGTTACTTAATTCGTGTTATTGCGACAGCATTTTACTGATAAATATACGTAGAGAGAATTTTTCTTTTTTCTCTCTAACTCAAATAGGAAAAATTTAACATATCTGGAATCGTCAACTAGGGCCTGTACTGTCAACGATAAAAGGTCAATCTTGAAATATTTACGACCGCACTTGAATCTTTATTGAATCTTCAAATCTCATTACTAGAATTCGGACCTCTATTGGAAGTGAGTAATAAATTCGCTTTTTAAATTTCATTACGTAGTTTTTTCTTTAAAGGAGATTGACCCCTACCTTTTTCTTCTACCGTCCCGAAGATTCTTCCTTATATAATTATTTCCCTCTAGTTTTAACTAGTTGTTCTCTAACTTAATTTTTTTTAACATAATTGCAGGCGAGATGAAATATCTGGCCGCGTTTTTATGTTTCTAAGCTAATTCTTCAACATAATTGCGGATGAGACAATAGGTTAGACCGCATTTTTATATTCTTCGTATTCATATATAATTACGCGTATTTTTCATGCATATATTGCATATGTACGTAGATGAGGATATTTAAAGATAGTTTAGGACCGTAATCCAATCTTGACTATTATACTTAATTGTATAGGCCAAAAAGGGGCATTTACGTCGTGGACGTAACAGTATATTGTAAACGTGCTGACAAACCCATGTATTCCAATAGTTTCGGTAATATTAAGTCTCTTTTAGATTTAATTTAGATTTAATAAAATATCTTCAAATTTATGAAATTATGTATAATTATAAATGATATCAAAATTTTAATAGTTACAACTGTGGACCTTTACTTCTAAAATTTTTGCCTGAAAATGTTAATGTTAAAGCTGCATAAATATCAATATAAATATATAAATATCAATAAGATTATTGCTTTATTCTTTATGAAGCAGTCATGAAAGAAACACTTTCCTACAGTCTTTTATTTACTAGATCTAAACTTGAAACAAATTACTTTCCTCCTATTGAACTTGCAGAAGATAACAATTATGTGCTTGTTTTACTTGAACTTTTAACTTTTAACTCTATACAAAAAGTTGTTCAAGATAACAATAAATTTGTTACGTGAAATTGTTTTTCGACAACGAGGTTCACTAGGCTCACTGCTAGAAGTGAGTGTATTGAATTTACTTTCAAAAAATTATTAATTCTTCGGATTTATCAATATTAATTCTCAAGATTAACGCATTACAAGTTGAGTGTAATATAATATGTGAAGCTTTTATAAATGAACGCCGAGTGCATATAATTCATTTTTCCGCTGTGCCACCAGGTTATAAGTTTATTGAAAAACTGTAATAGAATAAATCTAATTTACCTTGCAATCGTTGTTAAGGGCTATAATCATCTTCATTTACGTGCAATTTATCAGGCCAGTGTCTTAGTTCAGTTTTGTAGACATATTATAAAAGTTAGATTACATATAGAAAATCAACCTTAAGTAGATATAATTTATAACTTACAAGGGTATTTTCAAAGATCGATATGCCTTTAACCAGATTACAATTTACGACGAAAGTAGTCAGTTATCAACAAAAGAAGAAAACATACAATCTTTTAGGAATAATAATAGCAATTTCAGTTTAAAACATTAATTTTCTGAGAAGTTTACGATGACTTCATTGCACATTATAGAATTCATGCATATCAATCGTATACTGCAACCACCTTTAATAACAACGATAAAATTCATATATCTACTCAAATGCAAGATATATCTCTTCTACCATTATGCATTTCATTTCATGTTTGTGGTAGACTTACAACACCTACAAGAGAAGCATAAAATGTTCAAAATTAGCCAATAACACTATCTATCATTTGTTTGATGTTATATGATATGAGATCAATGCTATCAAGATAAATATATCTATAAATATAGGTTTGATTAATTTTATAAAAGCTTAGATTTCTCTCAATCAAAGTTAAAAACTATTAATTCAAAATGCTGGATGAATGAATATTAAAGAATCACTAACAATGAAGGATACTTCAAGGATATATCAAGTCCATTTAATTTGATTCTTGGTTTTGCTGAGTACTATCGAAACATTGTAATAAATGCAAAACATGAACTTATAGTTATAAAATCAAAAATCGAGAAAAGATATAAATGTTTTTTTACATATAGTAGTACCAGAAGAAAAAGAAGCACATTAAGAAGAAGTTAAATTGGAACTAATGAAAATTCAGTAGCTAATATTTTATGTAATATATATAAAATACATAAATATTTTATGTATTTTATATAATTCAATTACTCTCAACTTAAGCTTTTAAAATATGTTCAGAAAGATCCACCTATCTCGATAAATTCCTGCACTTGGAGTTATATGAATATCCACTACCTCCAACTACGCAAAAGCAAGTCTGGACAATAAAAACATTAATGTAACTAGTATTTCAAACTTATCAAAAAAATCAAGAAAGAGCTAATGCTAGTCTATATTACTAATGTGCTATTTTATAAGTTATGTGTGTCAAATTCTAAAGTGTTTATTATGGTAAAGATTCTGAACAATTGTTAAGAAGGAATGAGTATATAAATAATATACCGCGTACCGTGAATAATTGCTCTAAACAAAATGAATCATTAGAAAGCGCGCCTGTTGATGTTCGTTTGAAATTGGAAGTATGAGATAATTTTTCAGCGGAAACATCAGTTTACTGCTTAATTATACGTAATCATATAGTTCAGTATAATCTACTCAGTGGTGATGTTAAAAAGCTTAAGTAAATTTTAACTCCATAATAATGTGTCCTATGTCGGTTCTAGCTCTATGTTAAGTGGTTCTCTACGAGTTTCGGCTCACTTATTACATATGTCTTACATGGTAAACATTGAGTCAGAATCCGCATGGAATCCTCGAAAACAGAATATATATACTTATAATAGATATGCATTATTTTCAACTGATTGGAAAGTATAAATAATTTCATAGATTTATCATTTTTTAATTAATATAGGAGAATTTTATAATAAGTTTGAAAAATGCTACTCCACCAAGTAAATCATTATTAAATACAATAAATATTATATCGTCAAATTCTATATTAAATTTCGAAACAACCTTGATCATCTATAATTATGAATACAGATATAGGCTGGATATCTTTATTATGATGTAATAATATTACAAGCATAATATTACAATATTATGATGTAGATTTTTTCAAAAATTTTCATAAAACAATAATAAATTCTTTTATTCATTTCACTTTCATAATAATATATAAACGTTTACAAATAATATATCATTGAAAAAACAAATAATGAAAAGAACAATACAATTATAGAAATCTTTGAATATGTTTCATAAATTTAACAATATTTTTACGGTATTTGATAACTTTTATAATTTTGGTAGTAACATTGTATCAAAGAGTATGGATATTTTATATATAATTAGAAATTACAGCCACTAAAACGAATACTTTTCGTTTTAGTTTAAAAGCGATATTTAAATCTTCACGAGATCGTAATACAGTTTTGAGAAGTGGTGATTGCATACAAGTTCTCATACACTACACGGATAAATTTTCAAATTAATGCCTTTTTAATTTACTCATACAGGTTTGATGGTTGCAGTATGCAAAGCGACCACAGACCATGTACTTGAAATTTGTATTGAATATTCTTAAAGAGGTAATTCGTGTGAGTGATGCATGTTGTGACCTCGAATGTTGATGATCGAAACTCGATTGGATGATCGGAACTTTCGCCAATATTCTGTACTAATCGATTCCTTTCCCAGAGCTGTTAATTCTATTTACAAGTTCTAGTTACAAGTTTTGAAACTTCATAACTGCGCCTTAATCTTCTCTCTTATTTTGTCCCTGATATTTAAGGACGACATTCGCCAGTGAATTGCATTCTAAATTCGGAAGCAAGTTTCAAAACCACTTGCCCAGTGCAGCTTTTGGTTCCGTGGTTGAAATAAATCGAAAAAAGTCATAATTATTATATTATATTTGTAGAACGAATTGCTGTTTTTAAGATAATAAAAATATTAACGAAGACTTTCATATGTTTCAGTTAAAAAGTAATAATAGTAATAAACAGTCATAACTATAGCAATCATCCTAACAAGAAACTAATATGCCTATGTAACTACTTCTTAGTATGAGAAAGTAGTCGCAAACTAATTAGCTACAAATTACATGTAATCATGAAATTTTTAAATAATATATTAGAATGCTGTCTGTAGTATATGCACGTCCTTGTCGATACATTATTATATACATTAATGCAATAACATTTTTAAAATTCATCATTTCTCTTCAATTACATTGTATTTACAGGTTTCATTTGAGATTATCAGAAAGCTGTTTGAAATTATCGTTAGTCGAATTTACTAGTTAATTTGTAGTGTTTTGATATTTTTTAAATTGATTTTTACATATCTTATAAAAATATTTAAATTAATGTTATTCCTTTAATTTACTAATTTTTATCATAGAGTTGTTTATTTTATTTATTTAGTTTAGCAACAAAAGAAGAAATGTATCGGTTCTCTCTCAATTGTTTAACATTTGGTGGGATAGACTCATGTAACTTAATACTCATATTACGCGCGTTTGCGAAAGCCAATAAGCTTAGATATTTATTACGCATGCTTTGTTTAGTGTACTTTTTTCACTTGTGGCTCTATGCTTGTCATTTTCAACTTTTAGGATGGCCGACTATCAATTCAAGTTCCTTAGGCTGCTAGATTTTAAGGCTTTAGAGTAGCTCGAACTGTTACCGTGCAACACAAACATTAAGTTTAACTTTCAAAATGGCTACGTCAGACTCAAAGGCGACGCTAAGAACGGTGAAAAGAGTTCAATTTGGCATTCTCTCTCCCGATGAGATAGTGAGTTTTTCGTCATTTATAGTGTATAATACTTGTACTCATCAGTATTATGAATTCGGCTCAGGAATTTTTTTATTCATTGATTCCCCATCAAATCACTATCGTCACCGCGCGCGGGCATTTTGGCAAATCACATTTATAATTAAAAGTTTCTTTTCATATAAAAAATGAATTTCTTTATTTAAGGATTAAATAAAGAAAATCTTTTTTCTAGTTTTTCAACTAATTTAAGAAGTTAGTTCTTGAATGTTTGATTTTATAACAACATGTAATATTGTGTGTTTTACTAAAATTTTGGGTTAATAGTGAACGTTGAATTCTTCGTTCGTTTTCGTTATCTGAATTTTAATTATATATGGTAGAGTTTTCTATTTGATATGTTATTTAATTATGTGCCTTGATATATATATTCATTATATTGACGTTTTACTAAAATAAAATACAATTTTAAGTATGTAAAATATAATGACCAATTTGTTATGAAACAAGTTGAAAAAATATTTAATTTTATGCATAGTAAATTTGTGCATTTTTATATTAACAAAGGTGTTTTACTGCGTTTTTAAAATAAGCGTACTTTTAAGGTTATTTTTTTACAATTTTTGTGCAATGTTTATCAAAGAGAATTATTAAAAATATTAAGTATTAATATATAAATTTCTTTACTTGCATTATTAAATATCAATTAAAAGCATAAAATTACTTATTTTCTTTTATAACCTTTATGTATAATAAAAATGTTGAAAATGATACATATATATATATATATATATGAAAAATTATAAATTAAATAAAATTTTGTATATTTATAATATATATTTAGTTCAATGAATTGTAAGAATTATAATTTATTATTTAATTATATTTTTTTCAGCGTCGCATGTCAGTTACAGAGGGTGGCATTCGTTTTGCAGAAACCATGGAGGGTGGTCGCCCAAAACTTGGTGGGCTTATGGATCCTAGACAAGGTGTTATTGATAGAAATTCTAGATGTCAAACTTGTGCTGGTAACATGACAGAATGCCCTGGACATTTTGGTCATATTGATTTAGCAAAGCCAGTTTTTCATTGTGGTTTCATCACGAAGACAATCAAAATTCTTAGATGTGTTTGTTTTTTTTGTTCAAAGATGTTAGTCAGTCCTGTAAGTATTTCATTTGTATTTGTAATATTCCTTAGAGTTTAAAGAAATTTTAGTATAGTTTATCATTTTCTTCTAAAAATCTTCAATATCTATTATACTAAATAAAATTTATAAACACATTTAAAGATATTTAATTAAATTGTATATAATTAAATTGTATATAAAAAATAAATTAACTTTCTCTTTTAATTAAAATACATTAATTACAGTTACAATTAGGTGATTTTATACAAAATATTTGCGAGAATAGGTGACCACAGCGAATGATCAATGTATTATATATATTTAATATTTTTATTTACAATGTGAAGAAAACATTAATACAACTAATAGTTTTAATTTAATGGAATTTTATAATAAAATAATTAGAGTTCTATTTGTAGAATCTACTTATAATATGGTTATATATCTCCTACTTTTTAAATTAAAATAAATGTGGTTTAAAATTATTGTAACTTAAAAAAATTAATTGTCTCTTAAATATTATTTATTTCTGATACTATTAATTTTATGTTTTGACTCAAGTGAGAAAACATTATTGATTTGATTACATTGTTAATTTTAAAGCAAATAATTTCTTTAATAAATATAATTAAATATTATATATGTGGTGCTATATTTTAAAACCAATATTAAGGTTATTGAAAAAAATATTTTATGGAAATCTTTTATTTTATTATAATGTACTTGAAAATGTTAAATATAAGTAATTAAAATACTTATTACAGCACAATCCAAAAATTAAAGAAATTGTTATGAAAACGAAAGGTCAACCTCGTAAGCGCTTAACATTCGTTTATGATTTATGTAAAAGTAAAAATATTTGTGAGGGTGGTGATGAGATGGATATAACTAAAGATGGACAGGAACCGGACCCCAACAAAAAACCAGGACATGGAGGTTGCGGTCGTTACCAACCAAATTTACGAAGATCTGGACTTGATGTTACCGCTGAATGGAAACACATTAATGAGGACTCACAGGAAAAAAAAATTGCTTTGACTGCTGAACGAGCATGGGAGATCTTAAAACATATAACTGACGAAGAATCCTTCATTCTTGGTATGGATCCTAAATTTGCTCGACCCGATTGGATGATTGTAACTGTACTACCAGTTCCACCTTTAGCAGTAAGACCAGCTGTGGTCATGTATGGTTCAGCAAAGAATCAGGACGACTTAACCCATAAGCTTTCAGATATAATAAAATCCAATAATGAATTGTTAAGAAATGAACAAGCTGGAGCAGCAACGCATGTCATATCTGAAAATATAAAGATGCTTCAGTTTCATGTAGCAACACTTGTCGATAATGATATGCCGGGTATGCCAAAAGCTATGCAAAAATCTGGAAAGCCCTTAAAAGCTATAAAGGCTAGACTGAAGGGTAAGGAGGGTCGTATTCGAGGTAACCTCATGGGTAAGCGTGTAGACTTTTCAGCACGTACTGTTATTACACCAGATCCTAACTTGCGAATCGACCAAGTTGGTGTACCTCGCAGTATTGCCCAAAATTTGACTTTTCCTGAAATTGTCACACCTTTCAATATTGATAAAATGCAGGAACTTGTACGAAGAGGAAATACACGTTACCCTGGCGCAAAATACATTGTTCGCGATAACGGCGATCGTATTGATTTACGATTTCATCCAAAACCCTCAGATCTTCATTTACAATGTGGTTATAAAGTTGAAAGACACATCAGAGATGGAGATTTAGTTATTTTTAATCGTCAACCAACTCTTCATAAAATGAGTATGATGGGTCACAGAGTTAAGGTTTTACCTTGGAGCACATTTAGAATGAATTTGAGTTGTACTTCGCCTTATAATGCTGACTTTGATGGTGATGAGATGAATTTACATGTTCCCCAGTCTATGGAAACTCGCGCTGAAGTTGAAAATATCCATGTTACTCCAAGGCAGATCATTACACCACAAGCAAATAAGCCTGTCATGGGTATGTTAATTTTACATTAAAAAATTTATAAAACTTATAGTTCATAAAAACCAAGTAATTGAAATAAATACTCTTGAATATCAGAATTTTTGTATTTACTATAAAATTCAAGTTTTGCAACATTCAACCATAAGAAACTATAGTTACTAAAGTCATTGTTTAAAACTAATAATTAATTATTCATGTTTTGAGACAATTATTAATTATTACTATTACAAATAAAAAACGTAAATAATGCTAATTATTATTATAATTATATATTGTTTACTAAAATTTACTTTATTAAATTTAAACAAAATCCTTATCATGTATTAAAATGTAGTGTAGTGAAATTTTTAAATTATAATTAGTATTTATTCACATCGAATTACAATAATTTTTACAGGTATCGTGCAGGATACATTAACAGCTGTTAGGAAAATGACAAAAAGGGACGTTTTTATCGAAAAGGAGCAAATGATGAACATACTCATGTTCTTGCCAAGTTGGGATGGAAAAATGCCACAGCCTTGCATTTTAAAGCCCAAGCCTTTGTGGACTGGTAAACAAATATTTTCACTTATTATTCCTGGAAATGTAAACATGATACGAACACATAGTACACATCCGGATGATGAGGATGAAGGACCTTATAAATGGATTTCACCTGGAGATACAAAAGTTATGGTTGAACATGGAGAGCTAATAATGGGAATTTTATGCAAGAAAACACTAGGTACTTCTGCTGGATCTTTGTTGCATATTTGTATGCTGGAGTTGGGTCACGAAGTCTGTGGAAGATTTTATGGTAACATTCAGACAGTGATTAATAATTGGTTGCTGCTGGAAGGCCATTCTATTGGTATTGGAGATACTATTGCTGATCCACAAACGTATATGGAGATTCAAAAGGCTATTAAAAAAGCCAAAGAAGATGTAATAGAGGTTATTCAAAAAGCTCATAATATGGAATTGGAGCCGACTCCTGGTAATACATTAAGACAGACCTTTGAAAATCAAGTCAATCGAATTCTTAATGATGCTCGTGATAAAACAGGAGGTTCTGCTAAGAAATCGCTTACTGAATACAATAATTTAAAAGCTATGGTAGTTTCAGGTTCGTAAAATTTTTGAAATTAATTAAAAAGTTTATAATAAAAAATATCAGACTTAAAGGTACTCTGACAATTTGAATATATCAAATTCTTTCATCATAATCAATTTTGTATTATTTCAAAAATTAATACAGGGTTAGTATTAATTAAAAAATAATAGTAAATTAATTAAATTTGTAGTTATAAAATATAAATTTTGCTTTATTCAAGTAAAAACTGCTATACATTGAGTTTTATGAACATTTTTCTATTTTTGGTTAAATATTAAATATTCATATTTTATAGGCTATTGTCTTTTGTGATTAAGTTACATATGTATAATTTATAATTTCCTACTTGAATTATTGGATTATTGGAGTTACATATGTAATTTGTATTTGACAACTTTTAATAATTTTAATGAGTATTTTTTGTAAATGTTTCTTAAAAATAATAACTAAAATAATAATTTAAAAATAATTACTAAAATCAATGTAAATCACCATTTTTTAGGTTCTAAGGGATCTAATATTAACATATCGCAAGTTATTGCTTGTGTAGGACAACAAAATGTAGAGGGTAAACGCATTCCCTTTGGTTTTCGCAAGCGCACTTTACCACACTTCATAAAAGATGATTACGGACCCGAGTCTAGAGGTTTTGTTGAGAATTCCTACCTTGCTGGTTTGACCCCTTCAGAATTTTATTTCCATGCTATGGGAGGTCGTGAAGGTCTTATTGATACAGCTGTTAAAACAGCTGAAACTGGTTACATTCAACGTCGTCTCATAAAGGCTATGGAGTCTGTTATGGTGCACTATGACGGCACTGTAAGAAACTCAGTCGGTCAGCTTATTCAATTGCGTTATGGCGAAGATGGTCTTTGTGGTGAAACTGTAGAGTTTCAAAATTTGCCAACCATTAAACTCAGCAATAAAGCATTTGAAAAGAAATTTAAATTTGATCCAAGTAACGAGAGGTACCTAAGGCGGATTTTCAGTGAAGACATTGTGCGTGAAATGATGGGCTCTGGCGAGGTCATATCTGAATTAGGTATTAGAATGGTTTTTATTTAAAGATTTTTTGATAAGAATTAGTGGACTAAAAAATTCTGTAATATCTATAGAAATTTTATAAAATTTATATATTCAGTAATTTTATTTTTATAGATCTTATCAAAATTTTGATTTTGATTTCGGTTGTTTTAAAGATTATTAAAATGCAAATGACAACATTTTAGTAATTTCTTTAGTTTTGTTTATTTTAAATTGTTCTCAAATCATTTTATTTCGTATTAAAACTGTTATAAACTGTTATAACTGATAACACATAAATTACAAAAATTAATATATTAAATTTTATTTGATGGATATTAGATATAATTTTATGTATTAATATGAATATTCTAGAGATTTTTATATAATTAAAAAGTTTTTAGTTAAAAATTTTTTTATAGTATTATATATATATATTACAGGTAACATTTTCCATATTTTATAATGTCATTGTAATCTTTTTCTTAATGTTTTCAATTATAATGAAAGTTAGAATATGATAAAAAAATAGAGCATGATGAAATTTTTAAAAATAGAACAGATATTGAAAAAACTTATAAAAGTTTTTTATTTAGAAAAAGATTATAATAAAAATATTTTATGCATATAACTAAATAAAAAACATTTTGTATTTATTACTCAATTAGAACGGGAGTGGGAACAGCTAAATAAGGATAGAGCTGCACTTCGAGAAATCTTTCCTAGTGGTGAATCCAAAGTTGTACTTCCATGTAATCTACAACGTATGATCTGGAATGTTCAAAAGATTTTTCACATTAATAAACGAGCACCGACAGATTTGAGTCCGATGAGGGTTATTCAGGGTGTAAAAGATCTTCTAGAAAAATGCATCATTGTAGCAGGTGAGGATCGTTTGAGCAAACAGGCTAATGAGAATGCAACATTGCTATTCCAGTGTCTTGTACGTTCTACTCTTTGCACTAAATGCGTTTCTGAAGAATTTCGGCTTTCAAGTGAAGCTTTTGAATGGCTCATAGGAGAAATTGAGACTCGATTTCAGCAGGCTCAATGTGCTCCGGGTGAAATGGTGGGGGCTTTGGCCGCTCAGTCTCTAGGAGAACCCGCTACTCAAATGACATTGAATACTTTTCATTTTGCTGGTGTGTCTTCGAAGAACGTAACCCTTGGTGTGCCGAGACTAAAAGAAATTATCAATATTAGCAAGAAGCCTAAGGCTCCTTCTTTAACGGTCTTTTTAACCGGAGCAGCGGCAAGAGATGCAGAAAAGGCCAAGAACGTTTTATGTCGTCTCGAACATACAACTTTGAAAAAAGTAACCGCAAATACAGCTATTTATTATGATCCAGATCCACAAAATACTGTTATTTCGGAGGATCAGGAGTTTGTTAATGTTTACTATGAGATGCCAGACTTTGATCCAACTAAAATTTCACCCTGGCTTCTTCGAATCGAGCTTGATCGCAAGAGAATGACTGATAAGAAGCTCACCATGGAACAAATTGCTGAAAAGATTAATGCAGGGTTTGGAGATGATTTAAATTGTATCTTTAATGATGATAATGCTGAGAAACTCGTACTTCGAATCAGAATAATGAATAGTGAAGATAACAAGTTTACGGATTCAGCCGATATAGAGGAAAGTGTTGATAAAATGGAAGATGATATGTTCTTGCGCTGTATTGAATCAAACATGTTGAGCGATATGACTCTGCAAGGTATTGAGGCCATTGGCAAAGTATATATGCATTTGCCACAGACAGATTCCAAGAAGAGGATAGTTATTACAGAAACAGGTGAGTTTAAAGCCATTGCGGAGTGGCTTCTTGAAACTGATGGTACAAGTTTAATGAAAGTACTCAGTGAACGCGATGTAGATCCAGTGAGAACTTTCTCCAATGATATTTGTGAGATTTTCCAAGTGTTAGGTATTGAGGCTGTGCGAAAATCTGTAGAAAAAGAAATGAATGCTGTCTTACAATTTTACGGTCTTTATGTAAACTATCGACATTTAGCTTTACTTTGTGATGTCATGACAGCTAAAGGTCATCTTATGGCAATCACACGTCATGGTATTAATAGACAGGATACAGGAGCTCTTATGAGATGCTCTTTTGAAGAGACAGTGGATGTACTATTAGATGCGGCCTCTCATGCTGAAGTTGATCCTATGAGAGGTGTTTCTGAAAATATTATTATGGGTCAATTACCTCGTATCGGTACCGGCTGCTTTGATCTTCTCCTTGATGCTGAAAAGTGCAAGCAAGGCATTGAGATACCAATGGCAGTGGGAGCAAATATAATGGGTGGTACGGGTATGTTCTTTGGAAATGCTACAACTCCGAGCATGAGTCCGCAAATGACGCCCTGGTTAGGTGCAACGCCAAGTTATGGAGCAGCGGGTATGTCCCCGAGTATTGGTAGCGGTATGACTCCAGGAGGAGCCTGTTTCTCGCCATCTGGTCAGTCTGATGCTTCTGGACTATCGCCGGCTTATTCCGCTTATTCACCGCAACCCGGAAGTCCCGGAAGTCCAGGTCCAAGTATGAGTCCATACCCAATGTCACCAGCCGGTGGAGCTTCACCGAGTTATTCACCAACTTCTCCGGCCTATTTGCCTACATCTCCAAGCATGACACCATCGAGTCCAAATTATTCTCCAACGAGTCCGACTTACTCACCGACTAGCCCTAATTATTCACCAACAAGTCCAAGTTATTCGCCAACTAGTCCAAGTTACTCGCCGACAAGTCCGAGTTACTCACCAACAAGCCCAAGTTACTCTCCTACCAGTCCAAGTTACTCACCAACCAGTCCAAGTTATTCACCAACCAGTCCAAGTTATTCACCAACTAGTCCAAGTTATTCGCCAACAAGTCCAAGTTATTCACCAACAAGTCCAAGTTACTCCCCAACAAGTCCAAGTTATTCGCCAACAAGTCCGAGTTATTCCCCGACCAGTCCCAGTTATTCGCCAACTAGTCCAAGTTATTCGCCTACAAGTCCGAGTTATTCACCAACAAGTCCAAGTTATTCGCCGACTAGTCCAAGTTTTACCCCAGCTTCACCATCTTATTCACCGACCTCACCTTCCTACTCACCATCGTCACCTCAATATTCGCCAGCCTCTCCAAGTTATTCGCCATCGTCACCTAAGTATTCACCGACCAGTCCTAGCTACTCTCCAACTTCACCCTCATTCGCTGGCACTTCACCCCAATATACGCCTGCAAGTCCAACGTACTCGCCTACAAGCCCTACTTATTCACCTACTAGCCCAAGTTATTCGCCCAGCTCACCTCAACATAGCAGTGGTAGTACTAAATATTCTCCTAGTAGTCCAAATTATTCTCCAACGAGTCCAACTTACTCACCAACCAGTACCAAGTATTCGCCCACGAGTCCAACATATTCTCCAACAAGTCATAGTTACTCGCCGACAAGTCCAAGCTATTCACCAACAAGTCCAGCTTATTCCCCGCAAGTGCCTGGATACTCACCAACGAGTCCAACGTATTCTGCAGCCTCTCCAACATATGAAACTGATGATAGTTAAATCAATAGAAGATAAGTACTGGCATATTATTACCTTTTCATCGAAAAGAACAAATTAACAATATCATATGGGCGGTTTATTTATTTTATTTGGTTTATATTTATGGAATCCTGTTTGTAACATTGAAGAGATTTATAGAATACTTCAAATACTGTATTTTCAAGTTTTTCAGTGCTGCGCCAAACTTTTGTATATGAAATTTTAAGATGAAATTGTGTGATACTTTTTACAATATTATTCCATATCTGAGTTATGTCGAATTATATTTATAAAATCTATAATACTTGCTTAGTATAAGAAGAAAATATTTGTAACAACGTATCATTTTCATTAATTTTTACTGATATCTATACTATCTGCAATTATAAATTTATTTTTAAATGTGACGTACATTTGAAAGTAATGTCAATATGACAATTTATTTTTATAGATTGAAATGAAAATTGATTTTCTATAAATTATCTGTATAATTTCTACTAGATCAATTTAATTCTAACATTTAACTTATAGCACTATAATATTCCAAATATACAAGGCTTATATATATATACACAAAATTTTATACAAAATTAATTTTCAATTTATAATTATTTAATTTAAGATAAAGTTAATTGTTCCTGCGAAATTGCTGTAATTGTGTAACTTGTTTTTAAAAAAAGGTTTTCAAATTTCCTTACATTTATTACAATTTAGTATTTTTCACGAACCGATACTTCTTGTTCATGTATTATATATTCTGTGAATTATTTAATTTAAGAATACAATTGAAAATTTTGATTTTTATATAAGCAAAGATTAGTATGTAATTTAGGGCAAAGTATTTTGTAAGTGTAAGCGGTGATTATATTAATTATAGCTCGCAAGAAATTTATAAAAAAAATACTATAAGTACATTAACGTCAAAGAAAAGTAAAAAATATTAACTGTAAGTCTTATACTATAAAATGTTGTTTGTATCAGTCATATATACGGGTTAATGATAGTTGACAAAGTAGATGCAATTAAATTAAGATAATTTATCTTTTATCCCATAAAGAAAGAAAAAAAATGGAAAGAAAGAGATTAAAAAGTTTTTTGAAGTTGATTTCAAATCCAATTACTCTATGTCTTTAGAAGATCTTTCTTGTAATTGTTTTTCGTTTTCTTTTAATTCAATCGCATTAATAATGTTAAACTAATTGTTTTTTTTTTGTTTTCACATGAAATACGATTTTAGCTATCATTGTTAAGGTGAAAACGGATGGAAAAATTAAATAGACAACAAAATAAATAAAAAAATTTTCTTTTATTGTAACGTTTAAGTTATTAGAGCGTTTAAGTATTGTAGTATATAAAATGATGTAAAATATATATTGATAAAATTACAAAAAATGGTTTGTGCGTTGCTTAAAATTCTTTAAAATAAACAATTGTTAGAAAGGTTCCTTGAAATCAATTGAAATGAATATGAGAGGAATAGTATGACAATTATATTGTTATAATTAGTAGATTATATAATTAATAACTTAGTAGAAATAGAAATAGACGTAAATAGAAAATAGCTGAATTTATTTATTATTACAGTGTTAGATATTTTTACAAATAAGTATTATTGAATTTTAATCGTATTTGCTAATCACTTTTCCTATAAAATTATAAAATACTCAAATTATATGCCTCATAGTAAATAAATCAACATGCGCATATTAAACTTTTTACATATTATAGTTGACTTATATAAAGTTTTTGAATGAAATGTATAGTTATGAATTGAATACGCTTACAGTAAAAAGGAGTATTTTCTATTGTTTAAAATCACCTAATGGTTAACTATATATTTTTTATTGTTATGCTCTTTAAATTTGCAGTATTATTTACTATATGTATATTATATCACTCTTTCGAAATGTGCTTTGTGGTTGAAAAAAGAAGGTAATGTTTTATATAATCAAAGTCAGTTTATTAAAATGATAAATGAAAGTATTTTCAGTTTAATAAAATCAATATACAACGTTGTTTAAAGAAGAGATAAAATATGCGTATCCATATATTAAAAGCCAAGGAAAAAGTACATTTTGTAATGGTGCATTTGCGAGTCTTCATTTTGTTGGAACGCTTTCACCGGAGTTTTGCCTTTCCGTATGTGTAGGAACATTATCCGATACTATCGAATTACCTAAGGGGGCGCGGGAAACTAAGCGAGGTCTCGTGGCTGAGCCGATTGCATACACTCATAAGTCGTACCCTGACATGAATCGTGACAACATTCCTTTGC
This sequence comes from Wiebesia pumilae, assembly GCA_018907045.1. Classification (NCBI taxonomy): domain Eukaryota; kingdom Metazoa; phylum Arthropoda; class Insecta; order Hymenoptera; family Agaonidae; genus Wiebesia; species Wiebesia pumilae. The sequence goes on from JACCHZ010000116.1 coordinate 9,952,664, forward strand.
TGCATAAGGAGAGCGAATCAGGTCTCTCGCTGTTCTTTGCTATCCTATGCATCGTCGATATCTTCGGGGTGTTTCCCATCATTGCCCTTCCTAGGAGCATCGTTCAATGTGGTAAGAAACTTTAACACGACCACGCCTTATTATTTAATTTTATTAGTTTTATAAAATACTTTTGATTGAATGAACTAGAAACTAGGCTCTAACTTAAATATTTAAAAAATTTTATTTATTTTCTGCTAATTATAAAAAGTGAACTTATATTCTACATCAAATAATAATTTTGTTTATGTTGTAATAATTAAAGAAAAAGATGTAACGTGGATTTGCACGCGATATGAGGCTTTCATTTCCAAAATGGTATATCAAATAACTAAGAAATGTTGAGATAATAAAAATCTGAAGTTAAGAATAAAAACATATCTTGTAAGTAGTAATTTTTACTTTTCACAGATGAAAATTAAAAAAAATATATTCATGTGTATTACTTATTAAAAAATAAATAGAAGTATCGAGTATTATATATCTATAGAACTATAAATTAATTTTGTTTCTCAATACTTAAAAGTAGATAACTAATCTCGCTAATTTTTAGAAAGAAAATTAGACAGTAGATTGTATTGTATGAAAAGCTTATTAAAATTGTATTACTTTTGGAAACAAATACTCGATCTATAGGTTTAGATTCTCATACAGTTACTTCATCATGGAGTTTGGTTTAAAATTTCTTATTTATCGAAAAGTATACCTAATACAAAATATTTCACAGTATCTCATCGTTGATTAACTATAAAAAGCGTAAAAACAATAGGTACCCTTTTATGCTTTTTTTAAACAAGAAAATAAGTTTATAATTATGTGTCAATAAATTTAATAAATGGTAGCTAATTATTATTAGCGTAATGTTGTAATTGTATATTATGTAATAATTATTTCTTTAGGGTGGCTTGGAATTCCACTAGTACTTGTTGTTTTTGGATTTCAAATTTATACAGCATCATTATTGGGAAAAGCATGGAATATAGCAATAGCTATAGATCCACATATTTTTCGAAAAAATCGGCAAGTTTCATCAAATTATTCATCTCCATTATTATTCATATATAAATATATTATTTATATTTTACTATATTTTATATTATACTAAATTTAAAATTTAGTATTAGTTAAAATTTTTCAAAAATTTTTAAAATAGTTAAAATCTTTTGTACGTAAATTAATGAAATATACATTACTTTTTAAAGTGGTGAAGTATTGAGAGAATGTATTAATTGAGATTTATTTGTATGTGTACTAAAAATGTGATAAAATTATATAAAATTTTAACATAGTTTAAACATATTGATCTTATAAATTATTTAATAAATCTATAAATATCACATTTCCGTTAAAAGATATCATTTAATAATTTGTCATTAATATATGTTAAATAATAACTTGATTTGATCAGCATAGTCATTAGATTTTTCAGTAACTTTTAATCATTGTTAAAGTAAAAAAAATATTATCTTTTAAGCCATAATTTAAAATTTAATAATCTTGTACTTTAATAAGCTCAAATTACAGATGCTATATTTTATAAAACCATGATACGTTTAAATACACATCTATAAATTTTGTGTTGCAAAAATAATAATTTATAAATATAATGGAATACGTTTTTTTAAATATTAATTCACTTAAAATAGTGATGTATTAATAATTATATTAAACTAGTAATATATTTAAACTAGTAGATATGATAAAAATAAATAAACTTAATGATTACACTAATAATTAAAATTTTTCATTTATTTATTTATTTGTATTCAGTTATCCATTAGCGGCTGTAACCGAATTAACGTTAGGTCGATGGGCAAGTTCAATTGTTTCTATATTATTAGACTTAACTCTTTTTGGAGGTGGAATACCTAATTTATTAGTAGGTATGTAAGTTATCATTATACATTTACATATAAATACATTCATCTCCTCTTAATTAAAATGCTTAAATTTTGTTAGCGTTATTATATTTATTGTACAGAAAATTGTTTATTTCAATGTATTCATTTTTATTGACAACTAAAAATAAATTAATGTCAATAGGACAATTGTAAATAGGAAAAAAGAATTATTTTTTAAGTATTCATTTATATCAGAGTTAATTAAAATGTTAATAATTTTATTATTTGTGTTTTAATGCCTGGTTAGCATCACAAAATTTACAACTCTTTGGGTTAAAAGTAACACAGCAGGAATTCAATTTGTCCTTTTGCTACTGGCTTCTTATAGTTGGATTATTACTATGTCCAGTAATGTGGCTCGGAAGTCCACGAGATATGAAGTAAGCATAGAGTTGTTATATATTCAGTTATACTTTACAGATTACAAGCATTCGTTAATTAATTACGTAATTAATTTTCTTCAGTTTATGTGTCCGATTAATTAATTTCAATTTTATAAGCAATCCTCAAAAGATACTCACAGAACAACATGCAATAACTTAAATTAGACACATGATTACCCTAGAATCTGTTCCGTTTGCTAGTTATTATATTGCTAGAAATTGTATTGTTTCCTTCCCGCAGATCTACTTTCCTTGACCTTTAAAATGCACCATTTAAAAAGGCACTAAAATGTGCCTTTTTAATGGACTTCTTTTACATTTACTTAATTACGCGTTTAAGTTTAAATATTAATTATAATTGAGTATTCAATATCTTATGTTATTATTTTACAATTCTTATTTTATGTTTCCTCTTACATTTTAGAGTGTATTAATTTAAAGCCTTTTTTCACCTTCTCATACTATAGCTCGAACATATATATAAACTTCTTATATATAAACTTTAACAGCGATGGTTATATTTTATACGTCGAATAATACTTCTCTAAGTTTTACTTATACAAAAGAGGCTTCATAGGTGTCGGGGAAGCATATAACCATTATTTTATTTATAATAGAATTGTTAAAAGCAGTGAGTAAAAAGAGAGTTATACTGATTTTCTCAGAAGGTTGCGAGACTCGCAACGTGATCGTGAGGTCACGGTTATTTGCGTTATGAATAAGGAAATGTTATGCTCGTGTTATTTTTGGAGGGCCAAGTGACACTTTAGCGTGTGAAAGGAGCACCTTGATGTCTCAAGAAAGTTGCAAGACCCATGACGTCGGACAGAACTGAATGGAACCAAACATGAACTACGTAGAGCAATTGGGGTGAACTCCTCAGACTACCTTTCGTTGGAGAGAGTGTTTAAGATGTCCTACTATCGACAAAAGGAGATGCGTGTAAATCAGAGAAGAGCTGGAACAAGAAAGTAAGCTGCTTGTATGGAAAAAACAAAGCAAACGCGAACGAGCAGTTCAGTGCGGCGTTTAAAATACTTGAGCTATTTCGACCATAAATGTACGAGGAATGTGCAGTTCGAAACTAATTAGAGGAAGCTATGTTTGCGTTTCAATATCAGCTGTAAAACGTGCACCAGTAAATGTGAAGGTAGTCCAAAGTAGCTACATGAGATGAAGGCATACGCACTGGGACAATAGCGTTCGCCGATCAACACCAGTGCATAACGCGGCGATGACGGCTACGGAGGTTTTATACGATGTACCAATGTAGATCAACTAGTACCCGCGTTACTAAGACAATAGGAATACTGGTGGTTACGCAATTCGTTTTGTGGAGAGGCACAATTCATGGTAAATTTTTTCAGGCAGAAGGAGACGATACCCATAAAATGTTATTAATTCTGTATCTCTCAAAGTCTTCGATGAACTGAAGAAGAAGCTCGAAAAGCTTGAGATGGTGAGTTTAGCTGCCGAAACGAAAGTACGTCACAGAAAAGAAGGATCTGTGATGGTATGGTAGAATTTTTCTTACAAGGCTAAAGATTGGAAGAAAGCGGAAGCTGATAAATATTTCGTTTGCGACCGTTAAGGGAATTAGTTGCAAGATTGTATGGTGAATGTGCACGTGTATTACAAATGTGGATAGTTCATACCTGATAAAATTTCATTTCAATAAAAGAGCTGGGCATACAAAGTGCAAGAAAATAATAATGGAAGTCTTGGTCACGATCGACACGGGGATGAAAATCAACATCGTAGGAGCGCTTTGTTGTAAATGAACACATATTAGAAAAAATATAAGATAAAAGAAACAGATTTTGTTTCTGGTAGATTTTGGAAATATTCTGATGTATCCTGAGGTAAACATTAATTTTGAAACGGTACGTTATCAATGCTGTTTGTATCGGCAGTACACCATCTTATTCCTAGATGCAGTAAGAAAGAACATGCTCATCGGTGACCCACTATCTGATTATTTCAAGATACTATTAGCAGTACACACCTAAAGGAAAGATAGATGAATATAAGAAGTTTTTTCAAGTTATTATAAATCAACTTCAAGGTTACGGATTTTGAATTAAATAAATAAAATAAATTTAAAACATCATTACTTTATTTATTTTTATACGTATTGTAATTTTATATTTTATATGCTTTTAAAATTAATTTAAGTTTCGAATAGTACATAACTTAAATAAAAAATTTCATATGTGATAGAAGATTTTCAATAAATTTGATTTTTTTAAAGACTTTAGATGCCGCATTCATGAAATGAGAGGGATAAAATCTTAAAAATATGATTTTTTTCAATTATTAATCTGTTCAAAAGTCATTTTCAAGATCCTAATTTATTCTGAGTATATAAAAATGATATAACTATAATAATAATACAACAACATTCGATTTTTTTCGGGTAAATATAGATTTGGCAATTAGAAAAATTTCATTTCTGCTATTTTAGATATTGTAGTAAACAACAAGTAATTAACTTTAAATAAATTTAGATTTAAAAAGTTTTAAGACGAAAAAGAAATATTGAAAGTGATACTAAATATACAAAAGAAAAAATTGTAATGAAATCATTTATAACCTAAAACAAATTTAATTTTCTAATGCGAATTAAAAGACTGTTTATTATTCTATCCATAATTCGTAATTTTTATTAGATTCGTGGCCGTATTTTCGACATTGACTGTTTCCATCACAGCTTTACTTGTGTGGTGGTCTATAATCATCGATGACAGAGATGTTAATATTTCACCAATAACCACTGCTCCTTCGTGGGAAAAGTTTGTTTCTGGGTAATTACATAAAATCTAACACAACGACATTTAATTTTATTATTTTTTTGTTTTTTAATATGAATTTTTTGTATCTTATAAATTTAAAAAATTATTAAAATTAGATTAAAATATTAAAATAGTTAAAAATTACTAGATTAAAATATTATTAAATATTAAATATAATTAAAATATTATTAAAATATTAAATATAATTAAAATATTATTAAAATATTAAATATAATTAAAATATCATTAAAATATTAAATATAATTAAAATATCATTAAAATATTAAAATAGTTTTACACTAATCTTTCATTCCAAAAATTTTTACATTTATTTTGGTAAATTTATGGTACGCATTGTACTTTTTTGTATTAAATAAAAATTATTCGTACCAATTTATTATATTAAACAAAATTGTGTGTGCCCTAATTTTAGGTATTATACTTTTATAGTCATTAGTATACTGATTATGTTGAAAATCATATATTTATAATTTTAATTAATACCATAATTTAAGGTACGGTATGTTGGCTTTTCAATTTGACATTCATCCGACACTTATGACAGTTCAAGTTGATATGAAGAGATCTTCAGACATCAATAAAGCAGTTATACTTTCTTTCTTTAGTAAGTTACAGGCATGTAATGCGATAAAAGTTATATGTAATAAGAAAAGTTGAACGCATTTTTTGGAAACATATTTTTATAACTAAGGAATATATATGAATTAATTATATTTCAGAATATATTATTCAGAATATATAGTTTATTCATATTCAATACTATTTTAATTACTAGTGTATCTATAAACTGAATTACCATCAGTCGAAAATTATGATATGTCACAAGAATTATAAAAAAACGTTATCTTACATTTTTTTATTATATAGTCAAATTAATTGGAGCAAATTATTGTTAATAAAAAAATTTATAAAATAATTTTCGAATCAAGTTTTCGTATATTAATTATCGATAAAAATTCACTAGAAGATAAAGTCATAACGTACTGTTAAAAAAATGTATTTATTAATAAATAAATTAAATTTATCATTTCTGTACAATATAAAAAAGTGGTTTTATCTGTTTATTCCTTTAAGTTAGCGGCTCATTGTTTGCGATAACTGCAGGCTTAGCCGTTTGGCGATATGGTAGTAACACAAGTGCAAATTTATTTCAAATATTGCCACCAGGAGCAACAATACAAGCAGCAATTCTAATATCCGCATTGCAACTTTGTCTATCGAGTGCTATTGGACATTCCGCACTCTTCCAGCACCTCGAGGATCAACTTCATGTTCAAAGAAGTACGTAATTAAATATGAAGTAAAATAGGAGATATTTAAATAATTTACAAATTTTTATCTATATAATTAGCTCAATACTAAATTTTATATTAAAGTTTTCAATCGCTTATTCAAACTACAGTTTACTCTAGTAGGTACTTAATAATAATATTCTTCTATTCAGGTAATAAACTAAATTACACAGAGTTCTTAAATTGACACAGTTAAAGAAAAAAGAAGTAAAATTATTACATAAATAGTGAAATACTAGTGTGTGCGCGTGTGCGTGTGTGTGTGTGAGTGAGTGAATGATGAGTGAGTGGGCGCGCGCGCGCGTGTAATTATCAGATAATATTTTAGGTGTTCAAAGTTTTCTCAATATATATTTTGTAGGCGTTCTAAAGTTAATTAGTTAATTATAATGTGGAATTATTATTTCATAATACAACTTGTTATACGTTTTAGATCTAGACAAACGCTTATACAATACTAAAACTAAATCGATTTTACAAGGCGAACGTTTAAAGAGCCTTGGGCTGACCTAGCAAAATGGATTGGATTCAGTAGCCTTGATCAGGCTGCAGTAGGAACATAAATTAATTGCAACATTTAAAAATCTCCCTGAAATTAAATTATCTAAAGACGTTACGTATTCTTGAAAGAATAAAACAAAAAGGCAGATAAGGATATCGTTACCTATTTTTTTACAATACATCGATTTTATTGAAACCTATAATATTATGATGCGCGAAAGAGTGGAATACATATACATATAATAAAAATCAATGCTATTGGAGGTAAAATTCGCGTCCTATATTTTGATAATTTAGAAGAATTCCGATTCTTCCTAGCAAGATGTGATAAAAAATACATTATTAAAGATACGTAGTGTTTATATGCTTCTACGAGGCACTTTTTAAGAAAAAGCCCAATATGTTAAACATCGAACTCAAGCTGTAACGCAATAGTACATCTTACTTTGGCTCGCTTATGAATGGAAAGTATATACGTATTTATGTTGGTTTAGAAAATGAGTGCATCATGCTTAGGAAAGGAAGTCATATGCGCTAAAGATCGGTTTTGTATTATAGCTTGCCGATGGAATTTTACGAGGTTCCAGTACAATCATTGTACTAAATGTACAAAATCACTACAAGTTGAACTCAATAAAGTTGATGTTGATTCCTGTTGAAGTTCAGTGAGTCAAAATGATAAGAGGACAATCCAGCCTTTATTGATTAATAGAAAACAGTTGTCGTTCAAAAAATAAATTAACTGTCACTTTATGTTATAAATGATTTAGTAAAGCTCTACATTTCACCATTAAAAATACTTTAAAAGATATTTTGTGTAATTAAAAAACATAAGCATATTATTAAAAAATAAATTTTAAGAGATACGAACATCACTTTATATCTTCTTATATTATGGAAAGTTTGAAGTTTAAAGTAAAAATAGCTTATAATTATATAAGAAAGTAAAAGGTTTAAATAGAAATTTCAAATACAAGAATAACGATTACATTTTTAAGTTTGAACGATAAATGTCTGAATTGTCACGCAATGCGAGCAAATTTATTTTTATTTTTGTCTGTATCAATCCAATATTTTTATTATTTATATACATTTTCTTATATATTTATATCATTTTTGAGTAAAACATTCTTCTTTATTTATATTATCATTTATATTATTATTCCTTTATATATATAAAATTTTTCTTATATATTTAAAATATGTAATTGGAATATGAGCAGAGGCGGTCAAATATTTTTAAAGAACAGAATTGGAGACTGGAATAAAAGGAGATAATGGCAGTGATAATCAGCTCTTTTAGAGAAAAATTATAAAAATGATACAAAAATTTGTCTCACTAGTCATTCGATCCTAGAAATGTTAAGAATTAGAAGAATCACATATTTTTAGTACAATAATCGTATATTTTAAATTAATCTCATATTTTCTAATTAAATAAACTAACCTCATCTGAAACAAAAAATTAATATATATTTTATTCAATATTTGAAATTATTTTTATAAATAACAATGTTACTTTGAAAAATCAATGATGTTACATCAATATTTATTATTCAATCTATAAATTTTTTCTTATAAATAATACTTGGTTTCTCACCTTGTTGAATGTTAATGAAGTGCTTTTCGCTTATGTTGTTTCTCCGAGAAAGCAATAATTACATCTCATACGTAAAACATCAAGTACTTTGATTAAACTTCCTTAAAATTAGATATTTTAACTGTAGACAATTGTCATTTCTCAATAAATATTCTATTTTATTGTTTCATATAAAAGGAAAGGTACACTATACGTAATATTAATAATTTTAAATTTCATAATGTAATGAAATTGTAATAAAAATAAAAAATTATATGAACTATCCGTTAACCTATAAATATATCTTCAAGAACCAGAAAAGATATTACATAAAATGGATTATAAATAGATAAGTATATATGCATTTTGAAAATCAACAGAAATATCGACACTTAAAATTAAAACAATATTTTTCTACCATAAGCATGAAATAATGATAAAATTCATATAAACAAAATTCCCATCTACCATCATCATATTTCTAACTTACACATTAATATAAAAATTAATAAATTATAAATTTTATGAATAAAAATATATAAACTATAATTACTATATCAGGATTAATTATGTTAGATTAATTAATTTATGTTTTCATAAAACATGTCATTTTCGTGTATTTATATTATAAATTTTTATTTTTTATAAATTAGTAACGCTGTATTGATAAAATAAATATATACTTTCTTTTATGTAATATTAGCGTTTGGTTGGAAGCGATGTGCTATGCGTTCAGCGGTGGTGTTCCTTAGTGTAGCCTTGGGCGAGTCGGTACCACGATTTGATATTCTCATGTCCCTGATTGGGGGTACCCTAACTGGTCCTCTTATCTTCGTTCTACCGCCTCTGATGTATTCCAAGATTCGAGAGCTACGAATTAGAAATAGACACCGAATGTCTATACCCGAATTTCACTCTATCGAACCTGCAAAACGGAAAAACGATACTAATGAAATTTTTTCTAATCCCAGAGTACATTCCAGGTAATGTATTTTATTCTAAGTTTTTCTACAAAATAATATTTACCTCAAACATACATAACTTTGTATTACATGTAATTATAAATTTATGTTTATTTATTAAAACATTTTAAAATCAACTGTACATTTAGTTTACTTTGAAATGTTTTATATTGAATGTCAAACTTCAATCAATTAATTTTGTATAATAAAGGTTTTATTTGTTGTATTTAATTTTAAAAGGTGATATATTCCTTTCGTTTAGAATAACTATAATTAAATGATATAGAATAAATCTACGGTTAGATTGACATTTCTTGTAGTAATAAAATTGTATGTAAATATTAGATACCCCTACTTAATTTGAAACTTTATATAAGGCATAAATAGATTTATGTAAATAATTGCACGACAATAGACTGAATTAAATGTTTATTATAAGTAGTAAAAAGAACTTCATTCGTAAAACATAATTTTCTGATTTTCGTTCTGCGATTATCGATACTAGTTCATTTCTGCAAGTAGTGTATTCGACTTTTCGAAGTACGTCTGTTTTCGCAAAGGACTCAACTCTTAACGCTACGGTTACTTCTAATATATACGAAAAGCTTTTTATTTTCTCATTTTATTATTCCGAGCAAGGAGAGAAATTTTGTTTTTGGTTTGTTTGATAAAGTTTGTTTATATTTTCAATGTTTCTGTTTTGAAAAATAGACTGGTACAATCATTCGTATTGGGCATCGTTTTCGAAGTTTCGTTTATTTTAAAATTTCACAAATGTCACAAATATTTCCATTTTTTTAACACTACAAAATATCCTGTTTTATAAAGCTCATCAATGATCCAAGCCCAAATTTTCATAATTGCAATTTCACAATGAAAGATATAATGTAACTCTAGTTATTTGTCATTTGCAGAAACTATTGGGTCTTACGAATAATTTTCGTAAAGTGGATTTCCAGATGTCAAATATTAATTAATGTAGTTGTAATGTGGACTTCCACAGTAGCAAAAGATTCAACATGTTTTCGAATTTTTAATTTTCAATCTCTTTTATATTTCGAAGTCACGTGTTCATATGTTTTCACTTATAGCCAGTAAGTAGACTCACTTATTATCACTTGTAATTTATTGAAGTACTGTACAAATTTTATTCTGAAAGAAATTTATAAGTTTTGTAGTCTCCATTTACAATATGATTTCTATATTTTATACTATGTCTTTTATTAAAGCGCAAAAATATATCTTTCATTGGATATGATTTATTGGTACTGTTGAAGTGCCAATTACAGCATTTGTTGGCACGAAATTCAAATATATGATAAGCAGTCATCATATCGATTTGAATATACCTATTAAAATACATTGTTTTTTTCTACAATTTTTTTCCACTAACACTCACACTTTCTTCAAAGAGCTGATCTGCTTTATTCACATATTAATTGCTATAAAAATATTTAATGAGCTAATAAGATACTCCTTGCGTACTTTTCTCTATCTTTCTGATAAGATATTATCTTTCATGTTATTTACTATTCGATACTAAATTTTAAACGAAACCAACGAAGAATAATTAGAAAGCGAGAAGTAAAGTAGCCCAAATGGTTAACAATACTACTACTGACAAAATAATTATTTGTGGATATATAAATATGTAAAATTAAGAAATGAGTCGTATACGGCTAAATTAGCTTATAAGTACAAAATCGTATCTTTATGTAATAGTTGTATGTAAGACTATTAAACTATTGAACCTATTAACACTTTCTTGTATATACGTTGTTAGTTTGCGGGCTGTATTTTTAAAACTACATTAAATTTTATCGCGAAAACTTATAGACATATTCTAAAGATATATTGTTATAAATCAATAGGAAACAATTTAATTTTTTAGGTTTCATTAAATACCATTCAACGCTCCCATCACCTCGTAATTTCTATTATGACTATTAGTACAGTATATTTTAATTACTTTGCTAAACTATTCTAGCACTCTTAGCAGATATTAAAATTTATATAATTCGTTGACTTCAAGAAAATATGCATATCTTTTGACTAAAATAGGAGGAAATAATTGCTTCTATATTCGTTTGTGAAAATTCAAAAAATATCTGGTTTGTTCTTGAAATAGTAGAGCTAAGAATGTCATATGATTATTTTGTAATAAAACTCAGAAGCTTTGTAGAATATTCATTTAAATATTTTTTACTTATATTTTGTCTTATTTCATTTTTTCTTTGTATTCGATTTATTCTTATACATTTTTGCTTACGCACGTTGCTTTTGTAGGTCTGATTTTCAGTCCTAATTGTTCGAAAATAATAAATATTGATTCACAACCAATATTAATCACAGTAAATAATAGATACCAACTACATTTAATATTTTTAAATAGTCATAAATGTTTTCATAGGTTGGTAGTATTTTGTGCTTAACTTGAAAGAGTAAACTTATATTTCTAGATGGTTATTTTATTTTTCGCGTTTACCTTTTGATATGTATACTAGCTATCAAACTTTTGTGGAAAAACTTGCTAGTTATAGCATTGATTCTTCTTTATATATTACATCTAGTATTGCGCATTGCCATTCAGATTGAAGCATTTGCATTATTTATTCATGAATTTACCGGTTTATTTAATTATTTACGGAAACCCATATTTTTTTTCGCGAAGAAAATTAATTTGAATATTTTCACATCTTCGTCATCTGTTTAGTTTATATATTTTACATCATTTAAATCTTTAAATTTTCGATACCAAAAACACAAAATGCACAAGTTTTGTTAATATACTTTTGCTAATAGATTTCTTTGTATTAATTTGTTGCATTTATAAATGTTTAATTTCTTAATGATATATTTGAATTCCCATTTGTTATGATATAGTTTTATACATGTTTAATACCTATAGCTTGTTTTATATAAATTTAATAAAATTTTAATATTAATATTAAGATAAAATATTTAATATCATATTAAAAAAATTTTTATTTAGTTCTACACATTATGTTTTTCGTGATACTGAAGAAAAAAAAGAAGATGCATATTCTTTTATTTATTATGATGATATGAACGATATGGGAATGAATTCTTATGTTAAGCAAGAAAATTTATATGATATGGATACTTATTTACCCAGAAAATCAATCGATACATTATCAGAAAGTGACAATCTACCAATTATGTTAGATGAACAACAACCATCATGGAGGCTAAGGTGATTTTTTTATGTATTTATAAATATAAAAATGAATAATCAAATAAAATTAAGAATAATATAATAATTTAAGTTGAAGATGACAATATTTATTTTTCAACGTTTTTTAATTTTTATTACAGAAAACAAAAAGTGGTGCAAGATATAAATCTAAAAAAATCAACACAAGTTTGCACTGTTGAGAATTTAATGAATTGGCTTGGATATAGTATAATAGTTTCAGGAATACTGATTACTATCTCCTCAACTTATATTAACGTAAAAAATACTATAAGATTTGTTAAATTCATACCCCCCTGTATTATCAATGCAACTTCTTATGTTCCAAGTTCTGATTAAAATTTTAAAAGTACAATATTGTTATTAATTTTCATAAATAAATTATTTATGATTTATAATAATATTATATATATTATAATAAATAATAAAATAATAAAGTTATATATATTTTATAAACTATGTTTTTTTTTAATTTTTATAAGTATAAAATATAACAACTTATCGTAAAAGTAGTAAATAAAACTAAAGAATTTATTCGGTTTGATGTATTTATTAACGAATTTATTTCTAATTTCTAGTGTTATTATAATAAACAAATATAATATATATAAATAATTTATTCAATGAGCAATAATTTTTCTTATATATATTTTGGTATATTAATAAATATGAATTAGATGATTTGAAGACAGTGATTTGTTAATATCTTGGTAACATTTAATAATTATGTGACTGTTTTATATTGTGAAAACAATATATAAATATATAATATCAGTTTGATATTTTTGAATAAATATTCTTACATAATTTATTGATAACTACTTATTAAAGTTATTAAAATGTTTTCAAAGTTCATTTATTTTAATTATCAGTTTAATAGTTAATAAATAAAAAATTGTAAACGACAGAAATTGTATTTATTACAAATGTATTAAAGTAACGAAGTTCACATCAGTTATTTCAATGTACAACTTTAATTGTTATTCTAGAAAACATAAATATAAACAAACATAAATTAAATTAAAATCATACTTTTATTATTTTTAATATTTATAATAATATTATATCCATGCACGTAGAAAATTCACAATTTTAAATTTTACTTTTTTTAAATAGATAATTACTTTTTTCGCAAATTTGTTGTAATTTTCATTTCTCAACATATAACGTTTATCATATCCTAGAATAAATACCCATTGAATTTAATTAACTAAAATTCTTATAAAATACAACAATAATAATAATGAACAATTACTTTATATTAAAATTTGTAATGAGATTGTAAATTAAATTGAACATTCAAAACTCATAGAAAAACAATAATGGTAGCATTATATTATCTACATATTTGACATTAATTTAGTTTTATCGTATGGTTTTACATAAAAATTAAAATGTTGCAACAAATAAGCCTAATATAAATAACAGATAATGACTTTGTAACAAAAAAAAATAGATTTCTACAATAAACCGTGTTATCACCTAATTAACTGCATTCAAATACCGACATATTTTGCTCTTAACAATTTCGTACTACTGTTATTATAAATCAACTTAATTAAAAATTCCATATCGACAGAAAAGGTTTCAATTTTATCTGCTCTTAAAGCAACTTTAAATGATTTTTTAGGACCTGTGAGATTCTCAAGTTTCCACATGCCATCTTCGCGAATTAATATGAGTTCATTTGTAAATGATATTCGACTTAGTATAAAGAACGGCGAATATGGTAGATGATATTTCTCAAAATCGCCCCAAGTTTCATAGCGCAATATTAGCATTTGAGACTTTAGACGTGTTGTGATCCATACGATATCAGTGAGGATTGATACTGAGACTTCAGTTATCCCTGGAGCACGAACACCTTTAAAATATCATATTTAATTCTTTTACGAAAATCTCCAAGCGATATTAGATTATAAATCTTATTGCATATATTATATTATGATTAAATTTAGATATTGTCTTCGCATATTATTATACAATTGTTCGATTATTTTTATGATTATATTAAGATTTTTAAATCTTAATACAGTATATTTACTTATTCAGTGAAATAATAAGAATTTAGATGAACAATAATATTTTAAAATTTAATTTAATTAGAAAATTATTAAAAGTAGATTGAATAATTGAAGATTTTATTATATTTTATACTTATTGAAAGTACAATATTTTTTTACAGAATTGTTAATGAATGCGTAATATAGGTCTTTCTAAGTTAGAAGATAATATTCTATAGTTGAATTTATTGGATATACTGTAATATTTGAAATATTAAATATTTTCTTGGTTTTTAATTATCCTTAACTTTAAACTTACATACTTAACTAATATTTTAATCACAATTTTAAAAATAATTATTCATTACAAAATATTATCAAATTAATTTATATATAAAAATATATAATTATATTATAATAATTCTATAATAATTTGTTTTCATTAGTAAACAATTTAGTAATTTAATTTGATTAAATTTAATAATTTACTTTTTAATTTTAGTAAATCGTTGTTAATTCATATTTTTGATAAAAATTCTATTCATTATATTTGAAATAATACATTGTATTTAATTTAAAAATACTCTAAATATAAAACAGTTTTTAAGACAATTTACAAGACATAAATAATAACACAGCAATAAATTTCTGTAGAAAATAAACTTTCGTTATTTTCACAAAGATAGTATTATTTTACGAATTTATGTATTATAATTATGCATTACAAATAAAACGGTCCTTATGTCAAAAAAGATTTGTATTTTATATTAAAAGATTAAAAAAATGAATCCAATGACTTTACAATATATTGAGTTTTAATTATTTGTAGCAAAAATTTCTTCAATAAATGTATCTTAGAAATCTTTATAAATATTTTTGTATTTAATTTATTATCGATGCTAATAACTTAGAAACCTGTTTAAAATATTAAAAATCATGTTTTTCTTTAAATTCAAGTTATTTATATTATTTACTCTAGCAAATATTTTAATTATTCAATATAACACAATATTTTGTACTTACTTATTGCTACATCAAAAGAATTTGTCACATAGTCATACGCGTAGATTGTTATTCTACTTCGTGGACCTGAACTAACTTGAATAACAAGCGGTACATTTTCTACTAATAATAGTTGGTTGATTAAAATTCCTGTTAAATTAGAAAAACTTTTCAAGAAATATGTATTTTGTTCATTACAAACAACTTTCGATAAATTTTTTAAATTGCAATTGCCCAATTTATTCAAATATAAAGAATCATTAATTGATACTGGATCAACTGTAAAAAATGAAATGTTTTCTTTAACATATTCAAATTTGTTCCAATATTTTGCCAGATCTGAAATATATCAAATAATTATCGCATTCCAGTACATTTTATTAGTATAAGAAATCATTGAGAATAAGTCCTTACGCTTTGTTATAGTTTTTATTCCAGTAGCAAAAGGTTTAAAATAAGCAATGGTACCCATTGCAGAACTAAAAGTAATATTTAAAGCATTGATTTTTTTTAATTTAATATCTTGAAATATTCCTCTAACTGTAAGATTACCCAAAATTTGTAAATCATTTTCAAACAATACTTTAGATTTTATTTTCTGAGTTAATTTATTTTTTTCCAACTTAGAATGTATAAACATTGTTAAATTAATATCATTGATTAGCTTTTCAATTGTTAAAAATGGCGTAAAAAGTGAGCCCTTAATAA
The DNA here is from genome assembly GCA_018907045.1 of Wiebesia pumilae. Classification (NCBI taxonomy): domain Eukaryota; kingdom Metazoa; phylum Arthropoda; class Insecta; order Hymenoptera; family Agaonidae; genus Wiebesia; species Wiebesia pumilae. Next base: position 9,969,061 of record JACCHZ010000116.1, read on the forward strand.
CTTTTCGTGCTGTGATAATTTGATCGCCAATTTTTAAAAGGCAGTTTTTTAATGTCTTTCCCATTACAGTACCATTCACGCTAAAATAACGTGTGAATGAATGTTAATTACTAATCAACGTAAATTCTATTATTAAATAAAAGTTTCTCATAGAAGAGATAGGTGGTTAATCATGTATTCGAATTCTCAGCTAAAATTTAGTTTCTTATTGTATTGTTACTAACTCAAATTTTAAATATAAATTTAATTTAATTTTTTTAAATATAAATTTAAATTGAATGATAAATATAATTTATTATAAATTGAATTATTAATATAATTTAAATAATAGTTTTATTGCTATGATTTTAATTTGATAAATATTAAATATTAATTTAAAATAAAAATTAATTTAAATTAATAACTGAAATTTTCACAAGAAGTGAAGATTTTGTTGTGCATACTTTACTATTCGCCCATTGAACTTATCGAATATTTTCTTTCCTTTAATTATGATTAATTTTCCAATATCAGACAGCATCAAGGCGTCTTTGGTCCATTCTTCAAAATTCAAACCGTTTAAATTTTTTACTGTCAGTTCATTTAAGATCTTTACGCCAATAACTTTATTAACTTCAACATCATATCTTGCAACATCCAACGACAAATTTAAATTATTTATTTTTCCATGTAGCATTAAATTATCTAAAAATATTTTAAAGATTTAATTATTCTTACTTTTATAATAGTTATCATTTAATAACAGTTATATTTATTGAAAATTATATGATTATAAAATATTTAATTTTAATATTATACAGACCTTTGATAATAAGTTCATCAAAACGCCAGTTCTCTTGTATAGTTTGATTCTCATTTTTTTTTAAAGTCATAAACATTAGATCATTTAAATATTGAATAGAGGAATGCAAAGTCGAATTTCCTTGAGTTATAACATTTGGAATTCTTGCAATTTTAAAGTGAGATGATACTCTAATTTCTTGTAACTTCGTTTTACTTAAGAAACGACTTTCTAAAAATTTCCAAGATCCGAATTTTGGTATATTTAATAATTTCTAAAAAATAAGAGACTACGATTTATTGATTTTATTAGAAAATTGAATAATAAGAAGGATAATTCAAAAATAAGCCTTACGTATGAATTAATTAAAGACTGTGTCAAAGTAATATTTTTCATAATGAAATTTCCTTTCAAATTTATAGGACGATTGTTCATCCATATTTCTGAGATGAGTTTGCGTAAGTTCATTCCATTTAAATATTCAACATTTGGCTCTTTTTTAAATTTAATAGATCCTATATATACATTATTATATACATATTATTACTAAAAATTAAAAACTAAATTGTATACTATTTTTAAATTATAGTAAAAAATTCCTTTAAATAAAAATCGAAAAAGTCTATTCAATAAAAAACTTTGTATTTAAAAAAATTAATATACACATATAATTTTATAAATTATATAAAAATTCATAGATATATTAATAAATTATTTTACGTATTAAAATTGTTTTCAATTATTTCAATGTAAATTTAATGAAATTCCTATAAAAATTTTTTTATAACTGTTTAAACAAATTACTACGAAATTTTCTAAGCTTCTTTAATCATTTAAAGTTATGTTTCAACATATTTTTTTAATTTCGATTTCATAAGGAAATAATAAAAAATATGAAAAAACCTTCAACAGCATATGTAGTAATTTCAGGAAAGTAGAAATCCATATGTGGAATCGCAAAATCATTATCGATTTCTAAATCTCCAAAAATTCTTTTTCTTCCTAAATATGGGTTTAATTTAACATTTTGTATATCGATGTTAGTGTTGGCTGATTCAATTTTAATAACTTCAAGATTTCCAGCTTTTAAAAGTAAAACTAATCATAAGAAACGTTTTAATAAAAATATTAATGTAAAAAAAATATGTTTACCAAATGTAACTGTTTTCATTGATATAGTATCATTAATTTGGACAATATTATTTATATAATCATCTAAGTTAATACCATTAATTGTTTTTACTTGAAGATTTCCTTCTACGATAATATTTGATATTTTTACAGGAAAAGGAATTTTAACTTTCTGCGATATAGTTAGTGATTCCACTTTAAAATTTTTCATTTTAATTGAACGTTCAATGTAATTTGGACGATGCCATTTAAATATTGACTTTTGAAAACCTTAAAATAATATATTATAATCTACTGATATGAAAAATATTAATAATTAAGTGTTACGCAATTGTTAATTCAATATTTACTAACACAACTGACATAATATTAATTATTATATTTTGAATTATGTAATTAATATTTAATGTTATCTTATTGTAGAATGTTATAAGAAAATATTATAAATATAATAGTAATTATAAATATAATAGAAAAACATAATTTAATTTGTTAAAGACTTACCGCGAAAAGGACTATTATTTAAATTAGAGATTTTAACATTTTCAGCAAATGTAATACCAGTGAAACTTTTTTTAGATAAATTAGTATTATCTAAAGAAACCACTAAATTCATCATAGAATTATCTAATTCTTTCGCACCGAAAACGTTCTCGCTGAAAACGAATTTTGCTATTCCTTGACTAATTTTTATTGTTGAAGTTTTTATGTTTGAAGCTAGTGCAGCTATACTGCAGGTGTAAGCTTGTAGCCTAAATATAATTGAAAATATTATTAAAAAAGATTATCTTAAAAATTAAAACAACAACATTGAAAATTTCATATACTTAGGAATAGGTAAATTTGAGTACAAATTATTTGATAATGTTACATTTTTTAAAGTTATTTTTTTTCCGGTAACTTTGATCATCTGCGAATTCCTTCTAATTAACCAATTTGGTAAATTTTTTATCGTAAGGTTTGTCCAACGCTATAAAAGTACATGATTATTCGTATTTTAAATTATATTTTTAAAAAATCATGTAATTTTCATGAATAGCTTTTTAACTTATTTTAAACAAATAATATTTTATGTTACATAATTTGAATGAAACTTCTTTTTGTTCAATTTCCAGGACTACATAAATGTTATAATTATAATAATACTTTAATAATAATAATAATTTTTAACAACAATAATAAAATAAATAAAGCAATAAAAATATTTCACGTTTTCAATAAATTCAAATTTAACGATAGTGTTAAATATTGTATAGCATACTTACTATACGATCATTAAATAAAGCTAAGCGCACTGGTATGTCTGCACTCAATGGAATTGTTTTTTCGACAATATTTTTAATTGATTTTCCTTCTTGCCTGATAATGTCATCCGTCGACAAAAATTCCATCACTCTCACATTTTCGAATGCGTAATCTCCATTCAATTCCCAGTTATCTGAAAAGTATACCATGGGAGCAAATCTCTTGACACTTTTTCCTTTTAGACCACCGCGTAAGTGAATTGGACCATTGAACTTAGCTCTAGAGGTTGTTAAACCACCAGACATCATCACTGGTTCGCCATTTAATGGTAGGAGAAGACCTCCTCCTGTGAGATACAATTCCTTGGCATGTATGGTCGTTGACATGATATTCTGACGAGTTTGAGAAATGGCAACATCGATATTCGGTACTATGAGATTTTCAACACGTAATCGTCGCATTTTATGCTCTCCTGTTTAATGGTATTAACGACAAAATAAAATAATGAAATATCTTAGTATTATTTGTATACAAAAATTTTACACTTTTCATTCGAATAATTCAATTGACCGTATGTTAGAAGTATTTTAGTGATATTTGAGAACCATATTAACCTTATTTAAATTATGTTTAAAAAACTAATAAAAAGATCTCACCAATTACAACTTGATTTCCTGATGTTTTTAAAACATTATTTTGCATATCTTTAAAAGAAATTCCATTTATTAAACCCTTTACATTTACTTCATTTAATTTTATACCAGCTAATGGACATGGAAATCCACTTAATTTGTCAATTTTCACATTCTTGAATCTAAGATCCGATATTTCTTCATCAACTTTTCTTACTTTTAATAAAGTATTACATGTTTTGGTAATTAAATTTTTTGTATTACATTGTGATATGCAATTTACTCGTATAATTTGTGCCCGAAGGTTAGTGAAATAAAAAGTTTCTTTTGGCATAATTGAACTTGCAAATTCATTTACCACAGCTAAATGAGAGACTAACTGATTATATTGATGTGTTAAATTTCGTAGTTTTCGAATATTCACTTTGTTTACCTGTTTAATCCAAAAAAATTTCTTAAAAATTCAATTAAATATTATTTTAAAATAACACAAGTATAAAATATAAATTATGCAGCAGAAGTAACAGTAAGTTAACATTAGTTAACTTTAACAATTAGTATTTTCAGAAATATTTATTAATTATAATTTTACTGTCATGTATTTAGTATATATTTACACAAATATTCATGTACGTGAAAAGTATGTAAAAAGTATTTTTCATGTAATTTTTTTTTTAAAAAGATGTATATGGAAATACAACAAGGATACTCACATTATTAACTTTTAATTTTTTAATTTTATCCTTTAAAATTTGAATTGATGCTTTTCTTTTTAGTATTGATTTAAAATTCTGTTTTATTTTCCGTTTAGAATATAAGCACCATTGTGTAATTTCTTGCTTGGAATTAATTGACTTATTCAACGTTACCCAAATGATCCTTTTGATAGATAAGATTTAATTAAAATAAAATATTGATTTTTAATTCTATACATAAATAGTCATAAAATACCTAATGATGTAAAAAAATTTAATGATTGATTTATTAATTTTACACATATCGAAATAGAAGAAAAGGAGAATCTTATTCAATTTAACTAAATTATATGATATTATTAAATACAAGCATTGTAAAAAATACAATATTTGCGTAAAAAATATCAAATTTATTCAAAATCTTTCATAAAAAATATTAAAATAGTATGAAAATACATATATATTTAATACTATTTATCATCTCTTATTTTTTATAATTATCAAACCTGTTGATACTCCAAATATTGTCTATCCTTTTAATAAGTAGTTGCTTTTCGTTGTTGAAAATGATCGGTCTCAACCTCTCAATTCCAGATATTTGGAAATTCAACTTAACGAATAACCAACCATCATATTGATATACATACATTATTTCGTCTTTGACAAGTAACAGTAATGCTGTATTGTTTTTAGCTGTAGAGATTATCTGATCTGCTGAGGCTATCTCTTGAAAGGGTATAAAGATATTATTCTTAGAATTTTTATATAAAATTGTTGTTTCATTATTTGACAAGACCAAAAAATATTCTTTCGAGAACGTGCTTTCAAGTTGTATAATTGCACTGTCACGAAAGGACTTCTGAAAAGATTGTTTAGTTACGAACTGGCGTATTTGGGATCGATATTCTAGGATTGCTGTTCCGTGTTGTCCTGAGATGATGAAATAGATTGATTGTTCCAAGAATAATTGATTTATAAATTCGGATCTGAATGGTACAATCTGTATAAGATCAAAATTCTCTTCCAGCCAGATGTATACATAAATATCGAATGTCGTTAATATACCTGAATAATTTATATCATATGTAGCGTTTTATATTACTACTTTATTCTTCTGCTATATCTAATTTTTCATTTTCTCTCATTTTTGTAAATAAAACATATAAATATAGGTATAATTTTTTTTGCTTACGTATAATGAAAATCAGAATGCATAAATGCATATTATTAAGAATATTGGTGTGGTTTTATAATATAAAACAGTTTTTATATAAAATAACGAAATTTCGTTCAAAATATATTTTCGTTTAAAATATATGAAATTAGAAAATATTTCTAATGGATCAAAAATCAAGAAGAACGGATAATTAGACATTTAAAATAGTGGTGCGTAGAGAATATTTAAAATATTTAAAATATATCTATTTAGGTTGAGTTCGTATTTTTAAGCTCAAATTCATAATTTTTTTTGTAAATAGTACAATAATTTAATAATTTACTTTATCTCAATTTCTTTTACAAATAATATTTAAATAGTACATATTTATATAAATTACTGTATATAATTAATTATTTACGAAATATGTTTATTTATATTTATATTTAAGAAAGTGAAAAAACAATGTCTTTTTAATGTATTCACTTAGTCATAACTTATTCATTATATTTGAATAAATTTAATTTATAATATTTGCAGTATATTCATACTTTAATAATTAAAAATTTCGACTATTTCTTTGTAATAAAATAAGATCTTATTACCTAAGAATAATTGATTCTTCCATTGCCATACAGATACATCTTTAGTATGAGTTATATTAAAGCGTTGAATTTCTCGAATAGTTTGTTTTTTATGTTGTAGGAAAAAATTGAATATTTGTATACTTTGCGATTTTTTAACGATTATAAGAATTTTTTCGAAGAAATTTATAACACGTATTTTAGATGCATTTTCCATAGGATAAGAAGTAATTGGTGTAAGTGCATTGTTCTAAAACGTCAAAAGACATATAATTCAATAAAATAATTTATTAAATATTAATTATTAACTAAATTGTGCAATAAAATATAACTTAAATATAAAAATATTTTTAATTATATGATATATTAATAATAATCTAAGAAAATAATATAAAAAAAATTTTAAGAAATTACATATTTATTTAAATTTAGCATTTTTTCCTTCATTAATTAATTATTTATATTACTGCTTATATTATTTTATATATAAGAAATTTATTAAAATAATTAGAAATAGCCGAAATACATTTAAGTATATGTTTTAATCACTTACTGAAAAGTTTTATCTTGTATTGATAAGGTCAATTGTTTATAATAAACAATTTTATTATTTTCAATTTAACCGGAGAAATATATGGTTAAAAATATAAATATATAACGCTTTAATAAAAAAGTTTAACTCGGTAATAATGGATTTTAATATAAATGTAATTTTTATAAAATTTAAATATATCTTCAATATTTTGTCGTTGTAATCTTATTTATTTAATTTAAAGCCATACATAAAATTATAAAAATTTCAATGGGACTTACAAGAAAATGATATACCATTATTTGAGATGAAGTCAATACAATTCCAAGTTGTGCATTTTGATTAAGTATCTTTACAATATACAAATCTTTTATATTTGTTATATTTACACGTAGAATTTCCTTTAAGTCTTTAAAGATTTCTAAGTCTATAAATATAAAGAATTACAAAATAGAGTTTCAGTAAAATAAGAGCTTAAAAGAAGCGCCATTTAAGAAGTTTTATATACATGCGCAGTATCACAAATTATAATCTGAGTTGTTTTGACATCATTTTATTTTCATTTGTAAGACTCACGTCACTGATAAAATTTTTTTCACTTTCACTAATAAACAGCTGGTTTTGTTAACTCTAAGCAACAGCTAATTTGTGACAGTATAACAAATTTTGCTTTTAAAAATAATTTTTTTTAATTTTCATAATTCAATATTTTCAATTTTGAATGAAAGAGAGTAATTATTTTTTAGTGATCAAAGTTAATAAACATATGCTTCATATATACAATAAAATCATCAATAATAATAATAATGTCAAATTTAGAAGAAATAAGAAAAGATTTAGGTACACAAATTTTAGAATTAGAAACTTTACAATCAGTTTATCCAAAGGAATTGATAATATCTGATCATGGAAATTTGGCAGATATCAATGATTTCATTGATGAAAAGAAAATTATAATTCCGCAAAGATTAGAATATAATATTGAGATTCCATCATCAAAGGTATCAATTGTTAATCGTTAATTATTCAAAGTTTTTAAGCTTTATTGACATTGTTATAGGGCATTCTTGAACTTCATGTGAGCTTGCCATTAGATTATCCACGTGCCAATCCAGAAATTTATTGCAGAAGTTCAGCCCTTGATCGAAATAAAGAAATGAATTTAAATAAAAACCTTCTATCTTTTACTATATCTCAAGAAAAAGGTGAACCTTTCATTTATTCACTGATTTCATGGATTCAAGATAATGCAGAAATTTATCTAAAAGATTCATCTGTTAAAGTAAACAGAAAAGAATCAAAAAATAATAATGAGATATGTGCTAATTTTGGAAGGTATTGGATTTATAGTCACCATATCTATAGTAAAATTAAAAGAAAAGCTATTGTGGATATGGCGAAAAATTATTCCTTAACTGGATTTAGTTTTATTGGAAAACCAGGAATTATTTGTATCGAAGGTGCATTTGATGATTGTGAATATTTTTGGCAAGAAGTCAAAGCTATGAATTGGCATCGAATACTTGTAAAGTTTGTAGAAAATTTTAATTGTATCGACAATTTAAATATTTACAGAAAATTCACTGCTTTTCAAGAAATATGTTTTCCCAGTTCTGAACGGCATAATGACATGGGACAACTTTTACAGTACTTATTGGAACATGATTTGGGATATGCCTTTAAGGAACTTTTTGGCATTGAGGCTAAATATTCTCAAATAACTCATTTAAAGAATTTAAAAAATTTATAATTTGTGAATAATTAATTTTTATAATTATAAACAAATCTGAACAAGTTTTTTAAAACAATTCTTATTGAATAGAAAACAAATTACCTGTTTCTTGAAGATTTGATGTGTAAAATTTCTTTCTAAAATTTAAATCTAAAACTTGTTTTAAAACAACTTTTAAGTAATAATTAATCTCTTGCTCAATTAATAATTTTGTTTTATTTGTTAATTCTGTAGTTTCTAAAACGTGAAATTTTATTAATACCAGGAAGTCATATTGTACAAAGTATTTGTACAATATTATAATAATACAATAATACAAATTTACCATATTTTTTCACTAAATCATTGAAAAAATCATTTGTAGTTATCATTGTTGTATTTAAATTTTCTGCAAATGAAGTTTGTAATAAAAAAATACATAATAAGATTATAATTTTCAATTTCCTAATATTCATAATGTGACTGCTGTAAACCCTAGATTATAACTGTAGTTGAAAAATAGTGTACTTCAAAGAGGTATGTAAATATTATGTCAGTATTGTATAATCCTTTGTTTACATTTTTTTACTTTACAATTGGGACTTAACACTCGCAAATTTTCAACTATTTATAAAATCTTAAGATCTTTGAAATGTGTTAGTAATAGTTTATTTATTTTATATAATTTAAAATATGAAACGTAATTTAATTTTTAATAAAATGTTTATCTTATTATGGCATATCTTTGAAATTCATTTGTAATAAAACGTCCAGGTACTAGTTGAGAATGTGGTCCAAGAACATCTTTAACTGGACTATGTACTTTTATTTGTCTCATGTGAGTATCGCGTCCATTTTGATGATTACTAATTACAGCAACTTGAATCATAAATGTTCTGATTGGTCGTTCATTGTCACCTCTTATTGGTATTACTACCCAACCACTTGGTTCACTAAGGTCCATAACTTCAACCTCTTGAAGATCATTAAAATTTGTTCCAGCTCTAACACTAATTCTGGAAAAATTGTAAATATCTTTTATATTAAAATTGATAGAATAAAAACAAAAAAAATAATTAATTGATGCATATTTTCTTAAATTTATATTACGTTGACCTTCACCTGCTTGGGGTATAACTTTCATCAAGTTTATAATCTGTATAAATGCAAATATCACAAATTGTTGTTTTTCTACGAAACTGAATATTTACAAGATGGGGTAACTGCCCATCGGATTGCCAATAAGTTTCTGTTATATCATCTCTAAGTTGATCAACACCAAAACCTGGTTTACAACTTGATAAACTCCAAATTGCATGGTTTCCAACTTCCCGTACTATGCCTGCAAATTCTTCTTGTACTGGGTCAACAACTCCTTTAAAATTTTGTTTTTATTATTTAAATATTTATTACATATGAAAATTACCACAATGTTTTTTTACCTGGTGCATTTGCTTTTCCACTCATTTTTTGTTTATACTTTTAATTTTTGTTATATCTACTAAAAAATTAATCATAGTATTTCTTCTATTATATGTTCATTATAATTGTTTATAACAGTAAATTTATAATTGACATAAATGCTTTTCATAAGCACTTCAACAATAATGATACATTTTTATAAAATTACTTTTATGAGAACAAATTATTCATTTTTTTTTATATATTTATTTATATTTATAGAAGTTGAAGAATGTTCGGTATGCAAATTATTCCATATACGTCACTTCTTTAATTACTAACGATGTTAAACACCTTTTTTTCGCATGCGCAATAAAAATTTCAATTTACTGGATCTCGCAAACGCGCGCGATATGACTATCAGATTATGTAGGGTATTTCAAGAAGCATCAACGGCACAATATTATTTATCAAAGAAAATTATATTTCTATCTTATACATTAATTACAAAATTAATTTCATTACAATCTTATTAAATATAAAATTTATACAAATATTTAAATAAAAAATATATTAATGCGAATGATGATACAAATGATACAAACATTTGTTAAAATACTAATTTCTTTTATTATAGCTTTAAAAAAAATTTAAATACAATTGATTTAATTCAGAAGACCATCATAAGTTATAAATATTCATAAATATTCGTATTTCAAATAAAATGCAAATAGCAAACTAGAAGAAATAAGAATGTTATTCAAAAGTCACTTTGACCTATAGATGAATAAACAGTATATTTTGTGGATGTACAATGAAGACCATATAAACACCAATTAATAATGAATATTATCAGAAAGTATTCTGTATCAGTTTAAAAACTACAATAAACAAAATATGATTTTACATTTTTTCAAACTTTTATAAAAATGAATTTAGCATTCATACATTAACATAAATTTACCCGTATGAAATAATGTTCGTGCGATTATACTTATTTACTTATCAACAAGTACTAAGTTTTGATTTTTGAGAAAAGAATTTTAGTTGAAACTAAAGAATTTCGAAAATTGCTTAAAATATTGTATATTTGCATTAAAAGTACATTAAACATGCTTACAATTGAATAAATTTATCATAAGTAAGAAGCAATTATATAGTTAACGTGATATTTAAATAATCACATTTCTTTGAAATTAAGATTATTGTAAATATTTTGAAGTAAAAATGATTGTGACAGTTTTCCTTTCATTTGAAAAGTGATGCTAATCAAGAATGTTTTTATAACTATAAATAATAAAGTAATTAAGTAATTTTCTCATTTAAGATTATTAATACATTGTTTACGTCTATATATATATATATATATATATATATATATATGGTTTAAGAAATAACTCAAAGGATAAAGCATTTAATGTATTATATTGTTTCACATTTTTTGTCGAAATTTCCCGTTTAATCACAGCAAAATTGATTTGAAAAATTGTAGAGTTTATCACTCAGTAAGCATATATAAGAGGATTAATGTAATAAGTATTATTTTTCTATTATGTATAAAATTTTTTGTACTTTTATCAGTATTAATGAAAAATAAAGTTTTTTATAAACTAATTTTCTTACCACGTAAATTATTTATAGCTGCATCCTTATAGCTAAAATATAAATAAGACAATTGTTCTTTATTTTTTTATTAAAAATCTTTTTACATAAAATAAATCATTTTGTATAGAATCAGTAATTTTGTCCGTAATTGTACTTGTAGTAAAACTGCTAATGTTTTATAATTATTATAATTTTATTCAATCTATTTTTTAACTATTAGATTGAATTATTTTCGAATTATAAATAATACATGAAGGCTCTTTTAAATTGATGTAAATTTTTTATTTTAAATTTTTTTTGTGGAATCTAGAGTAGTATTCTTATTTTGTTTTGTTAAAGAATCCGAATCACTTGCAGTTGTAGAATTTGGTATATTTGTATTAATTGTAGAATTTTCTGGCTTCTGAGATATAATTAACTTGTGATTGTATCTGCAAACTAATGGTAAATGAGGTGCTATTTCATTTGGTTGTATAAAAAGTGATGGAGATACCTAAAAAATTAAATTATATGTTAAGATCTTTATTTATAACATTTAATAGTGTAAAAGTAATATCATTAATAAATAATGTGTAATCCAATTTGTTGATTATAAAATGTACTAAGCAAACTCTTAAGAAATTATGTTTTAAACTGAATTCAACTTAAAATGAATGTATAAAAATATTTAAATTGTTGCATTGAATACTTAATACTAAACTTAATTTCAAAATAGAACGATGTTCAGAAAAAATGTAATATTTTTAAATGATGAACATTTGAAATCTATACCAATGTAAGAACTATAAATCTGAAAATATTTATTGAATTAAACTTAATATATTTGACAAAAATTGATAAAATTACAAAATTAAGAGACTTTTTGTCTTTAGGATTGTTGAGATAATTAATTGTTTATAACAAAAAACATTTGATTGTTTATAAGATAAAATTTAATACAATAAACTATATAATACTTTATATAAAAATTATTATACTTCTCGTAATATATCATTTTAATAATTCTAGTATCATTTATTACATGATGTATAAAAATTACTTTAAATTTAATGTTTTATAAACATTTTAATAGAAATTTCAATAAATTGCCGTATCATCTAGGTACATAATGTAATCTAATTCATTAAGAAAACTTCACAAATATTGACTTACAAAAGTTCTTAAAATTTCTGCATAATTTTTATTAAAACTCTGAAATTCAAAATTTATCCCATATCTAAAATAAAAGTACTAAGGCAATATAATTGTTATAACATAAACGATCACATAACAAATATTTTTATTTTCTTTTCACAAGTTCCTAAGTTGTGCAAAGTTCTATATCAAACATATCAAAAAATTTTATATAAACTGAAATAAACTTTTTTTTTAACATTTGATTTAATCATTTAATTAGGTTAAACTTAAAATTACATTTTCTTTTATTTCATATAAAATTAATATGGTATTCGTTTTTATCAATCTAAATATACTGCAGTAAGATAAGATATAAATATGGTATAAGTTTAAAGTTCTCTCAAAAAGACTTTTTAAAAAGCATATCACAAAAATATATTGTTTCATATTGAGTCAAATAATATTGCTTATTATGTTCAATGAATTATTTGTAAACTTGCTAATAATAAATATTATAATAAGGTTTGTATACAGTCAATAAATTAGATATTAGTCCTTTTATAATTCTCAATTCAAGATCCTTAATGCTTATGTTTTATAAATATTCATTTAAACACTTGATAAATTAGAAAAAGTAAAAACACTTAGTTGTTAAAATTTCTTAAATAAAATATATTTGATAGATCTACATTCAATAAAAAGTAACATTATTTGATTAATATTATAACTTACATTTATGTCATCAACTTTTGCTTCCCTTGATGTATATTCACGTAACAAATATTCCTTACCAAATTCATGATAGATGCGTGTGTCATTTACTCTTAACATTACTTGGTCTATTCTTAAAAAGTATCGAAGAAGAATAAAGTACGTTCCAGGCATAACTCTCTGAATAAATAATTAATAATTTAATAAATAATTAGAGCATTTACATAGTATATCTGTAATTTAAATAATTATATTTTTAACCATTTTTACTGATAAAGATGCTATTCCATTATCATGTAACTCATCTTCAAAAAGTGTCAGATCAACATAGAATAGAATTTTATCTTTACGTTTTAATTTTTCCACATCTATATGCTCATCAGTATCCTCAACTTGAAACCCTGACATAGTACCCATGTAATCTGTGGTAAAAGTCCAATCAAAAGGTTTTATCGTTTCCTTCATGTACTCCTTACTTTTTGATCTAAAAAAATAAAGATAAATGCTTAAATTCTGATAATCAATTTATAAATTAATTTATATATATTAATCTTAAATAGAGTTACTGTTTCAGTACATTTATGAATTTTTATTTTGATTATTACCTGGATTCTCGCCATGCCTCAGCGCAAGCTAGCTGTATATTAATTTTACCATTTGATACTCTTTTTAAGGCATCTAAAGCATGAAATTCTAAAAGTGCTCCATCTTTATGCTTTAAATAAAGAACATTATTTGGAAAGACCATATCTGGCATGTGTGGCATTTCCAGAGTTCGGCTATATCTGAAATTATCAATTATTGCTTTATAAAGTTATTGATAATTCTAATATATTCTTAATTCTATTACATACATGCAAAATTGACAAGCATTTTTATCATCTGTACAATTATTATCTTCAAGACCAGTTTTTGAACATTTAGAATGAAGTATGTGAGATTGCGTATATTTTATATACCAAGGTGGATAAATATGTTCTTCTTCACAAACAGGAAGACGTAATATATCAATACCACCTTGAACTTTTATTGTTGTCATTTTATTCAATCTATAATAAATACATAATAATTATTAAAGTTCATTTTCGTATTTAAATGAATATATCAGTTAAATTAATTAAATTTTATATTAATTAAACTTAATTAATGTATTAAAAATAAAAAAAATCAAATTAGTCTACATTATTAATTTTATATATTATTTAATTATATATTTAATTATATATATTTATATATTATTTATATATTATTAACTTTCGTTTACTGTTACTTACATTTAGTTAAATAAAATTAAATAATAGTTTTTTATTTTTGCCATCGATTAAGAGAAGTGAATGCTTATCTTTCTCCAAAACAAACATAAATTTTTTTAATTTCACATATTTATCTTCTTAAAAAATAATTTAATAAATTTAACCACACTTAAACACTATATCATATAAATCATGAATACAATTTTCGAAAAAGTAAATATAAGTAGCAGACACTTACACCCTGAGATTATATATTTAATAGATCGTGCATCTTTGATAAGCGGTATTAACATGCAGCTTAATAGAGTTTAATTGGAATATTCAGGTCTAAGCTGATTGGCTCTCACAAATCCGCCCAAACTATTATAAATATCAAATTACATAGGGTTTATTAAACAATATTATTAATATTACGTCATTACGAAATAAAATTTGTGTTATTGTTGCTAGTAAACTAATTACAGAATAAAAACTTGTCATTCCAATCGATATAAATTAAAAAAAGAACAATAATATTTTTATAAAAATATTAAAAATAAAAATATTTTAAAAATACTACAAAAAAACAATTAAATAAATGAATACTTATTTTAAGTCGCAATTCCAAATATAATATTTTAATTTATTAGATATTAAGAAATTTAAATAATTATAAGTATAAGTAAGTTGCAGATAACGCATTATAAATGTCTGTCAAAAGTTGTATTTTAATTATATAATTTTTTAAAAGTTGAAATATTGAAAATCATATTTTTTTTAATAGATGTTTCCTATTCAAAATTTTAAAGCTTGTGTTCTTGTAAACTCTTAAATGCGAATATAAATTACTGTAAGATGTTAAGACTGCAACGTAGGATGCAGTAAATCCAAACTTAGTTAATATGATTTACGAAATTTTTAATTATTTATAGGTAGTACCATAACAAATAATATAATATAAATTATAAATAAAATAAATTAATACATTCTGTATTTAAGTAATTAAGCAATAACATAACAGTATAAAACAAGTAAATAGAAAACACTAAGCATCGAATAAATATTTAGCGTAAGGAGTTTAAAACTTTGTAAGATCACAGTCATACCACTCTTCACCCTCATCGCAACGCATCGTTCACTATCTGATGATAAGTAATTCACGTTTAAACGTGAACAGCTGCTGTACAAACAGATGTTTATGTAAACTGACCCGTGGAAACAATCCTCACCAAAGCAACAAGATAGGAAGTGGACTCGACGAGTTATTTAGAACTTGCTTTTTTTTGACGAATTTCAACGTCGACTATTATCCGAAATCAACATTTAGATTACAGTGCTAACAAACCGTGACGATATCGACAAACATTAAAATGACAGAAAAGCTCTTAATTTCTCGAAAGCATTGTTCAAACTTCGAATAAGTAAATTCAGACTGATTTTTTGTTTCAGGGCAATTATTTGTCGTAATAATAAAAGCTACAGAAGACATTTTCTCTTTAAATTATGATTTTCTGAATATTGTATAAAATTTTCGAGCATTTCTATTACAGCCGTATTATGACAAGTTTTGAATTATGAAAATAAAAATTTTTGCACCTTTCATTTTGCTGGTGAGTAATAAGAAACTGAAAACGAATATCTGAATATTATTCTTGCACGCATCAGAATAACTCATCCCAGCACCAAAATACACCCTGCAACGTCTCAATATACTTGTATATTATAAAATATTATAACTGATTGTTGATACATTTCACAAATTCGTTTTCAGTTCTCCTATGTGGTTCTTCACCAACTCCTGTCATGAAGTTGGTGAAGTGCTCAGAATTGGATGAAGTACTGCAACAACTAATGATGTTACAGGAGACTTTTGGAAATCCTAGAAAAATCACGAAATACTAAAAGATAAATTGAAAACATAATCCTACACTTCACAACAATGCCATTAGTTCCATAGGATAATGGACAGGTGAATAAACATAATAAAGTAGTAGCTGCTGTCATAATCAAGACTTCCATAAGCATGTTTTATATACAAGTGTAGCCAATAAACACGGAAAGAAAAAGCAGTTTTTCTAAACTTTACTGAACTTATTACACTGTAATATTCTGATATTATCACCTGAATACAAATACACAAATATTTTAATAAAAGATATATTTCTACAAATTAGAATAAAAAATATTAATTCGAACAATAATGTTTTTCAATATAGCTTTAACAAATTATGAATTCACTTTTTTAAGAGCCCGTTTTACCATTTCACATAAAATTTCGATCATGAACTATCACGTACTAAATTTATATTTTCTAAAATTATAATATTTTCCAAAATATTGAAGGAAGATATAATCATTGTGGAAAGTACTTCATGTTCGATAATATTAATACGAATTTGCAATAAAATATTTTTGATTAACAGATCATATTTATGAAAAGAAAATATTGTGAAAATGCTACGTAAACATTTATATTTAACACCTTCAAATAAATATGAGTTTTTTTTAACTTGAATAATATTTTTCATATTTTTATTTGATTTTTTTATTTAGAACTTTTTATTTCTAAAATTTCAATTGGAAAGCAATTTAAAAATGCCGGTGATTCGAGAACAATTCTTTTTAAGTTCTGTGCTACTATCTATTTGATAATTTTTAAATGCTAAAATCTTGAATGGAATAAGAACTTAAGACATCCCTGAAATTTATTAAGTATTTTAAGCTATTAGAAACATAATTATATAGTGTTTTTAATAAATTCTCTACCTCTTATGAAATCGTATTGAATCACCAGACTTGTGATTAGCATTAAATAGTGGAAAACCAAATTCATTAAAATAAGATATATTACAATAAAAAAACTTTCGTCATACCGTACCTATTGGCTGTTTAAGTACAGTATAGTGAATATTTTCAGATTTATAGTTCTTACATTGGTATAGATTTCAAATGTTCATCATTTAAAAATATTACATTTTTTCTGAACATCGTTCTATTTTGAAATTAAGTTTAGTATTAAGTATTCAATGCAACAATTTAAATATTTTTATACATTCATTTTAAGTTGAATTCAGTTTAAAACATAATTTCTTAAGAGTTTGCTTAGTACATTTTATAATCAACAAATTGGATTACACATTATTTATTAATGATATTACTTTTACACTATTAAATGTTATAAATAAAGATCTTAACATATAATTTAATTTTTTAGGTATCTCCATCACTTTTTATACAACCAAATGAAATAGCACCTCATTTACCATTAGTTTGCAGATACAATCACAAGTTAATTATATCTCAGAAGCCAGAAAATTCTACAATTAATACAAATATACCAAATTCTACAACTGCAAGTGATTCGGATTCTTTAACAAAACAAAATAAGAATACTACTCTAGATTCCACAAAAAAAATTTAAAATAAAAAATTTACATCAATTTAAAAGAGCCTTCATGTATTATTTATAATTCGAAAATAATTCAATCTAATAGTTAAAAAATAGATTGAATAAAATTATAATAATTATAAAACATTAGCAGTTTTACTACAAGTACAATTACGGACAAAATTACTGATTCTATACAAAATGATTTATTTTATGTAAAAAGATTTTTAATAAAAAAATAAAGAACAATTGTCTTATTTATATTTTAGCTATAAGGATGCAGCTATAAATAATTTACGTGGTAAGAAAATTAGTTTATAAAAAACTTTATTTTTCATTAATACTGATAAAAGTACAAAAAATTTTATACATAATAGAAAAATAATACTTATTACATTAATCCTCTTATATATGCTTACTGAGTGATAAACTCTACAATTTTTCAAATCAATTTTGCTGTGATTAAACGGGAAATTTCGACAAAAAATGTGAAACAATATAATACATTAAATGCTTTATCCTTTGAGTTATTTCTTAAACCGAATAGATTGTGCGTGTCGTCATTAAAAAGAAATTTTTATTTGATTTCAGTATCCAGCACTTTCTGATGTTTTGATCTTTTTTATTTCAAATGAAGACTAAAACTATAACTGGAATTAGAAAATTATAAAATAATGTGCTTTCCCAGTGTCTGGTATATTATGTTACGATTAGCTACTTTTTTATGAAAGTTGATGGTGTTGTTAATTTCGACTAAATATTAATTGATTCTGTTAGTGTACTTATTGACTTTTGTTCACTGATACATAGAAAAATTGGTTCTATATATGATAATATAAATAATTTTATCACAGATATATTTTCAAATGTATGAATGATTCTACTCGAAGATCATTTTAAATATCAATTCACTAATTAATGATAAAAATTCGTTTTTATCAGCCGATATTGAAACCAAATATTTCTAAGAATCATGAATTTTTTCAGATTTGATGCATTTAGCTATTCAAATTTTTGTTGCTTTGTTAGTAATGTATGTTTAGTGATGGTGATTTTTTTTGCGATTTCATTTTATTCCGAGGTATTGACAATATTATTAACTTAAGAGCATATGTAGATGCTCATAGATGGAAAGATGCATTTTCAATTTGCGTAGACGCACTTTCCTATCCGTCGATGATTAAAAAAAGTTCTAAACATGTCAAGGCTTAAAGTTTTTATAGTGTGTTCTACAATTGATTTATTTCAATTTTTTTCTTTCCACAATAAATGTTTTCTACACCATTGCTTAATTGAAATACGATAAATTAATGTGAGATACATTTAATAATTATACTGAGAAATATTCATCAAAAAGAAATATTAGTAAGCACCAAAACTTCCAAAACTTGTCACGAATCAAAAATTGAAAATATAAAAATTAACAAAATTAACATTTGTTTTATTTAAAAGAAGGGTGAACAAGAAATAAAGCAAGGCGATTCAAGTTGTAGAGAATTCAGAATTTATTTTTTCTTCGCGTGCGTCTAACATCCAGATGCGATGAGCGTCGGACGCGTTGTTTATATCCCTGCACGTGAAGCTTTTGCTTTGTCATCCGTCGCTTATTTCTTCCAGGTGTCTTTTCGACTCGTGCTAAGGAAGATTTAAAAGCACTGCCATAATCCTAATTTTTTCAGATAAATTCGCCTAAGTATTGGAAGTGTATAAGTTATTTATTTTTATGAAGTGCGATTAACAAGTGAACAAACAGTGCATTAGTTTGGTACTTTAGACCTTCAAATTTAACAATTCACATTAGTTTTCAAGTAAATCGCTGAGCAGTATTTGTAATAAGACTTCATGGTATGGATAGAGAGAAGCTTAATTTCGTTAGAGAATTGATGGACATTGGCAGTGGTATTGTTTCGAGTGCATATACTGTTATTATAACACATCTATAAAGAGACTAAGGTAGCGTTTAAAGAATAAGAATTTTGTATAATAATAATCTTCACACAAAGAGCTTAGATCGGCACAAACAAAATGCAAGTGAAATATTCATGCAACCATGGCGCCAAAGTATCTTCATTCTGAAATTGAAATAATTGAAATTACGGCTTGGTTTGGTACTGATCTTTTAAATTAAAAAAATTTTGCTAAACTAAAAAGAATCAAAACATAAAAAAATAAATATGCTATCAATTTAAGTTGTTTACTGATAGTTACAAACAAGTCTGAAACTGCAAGAACGGAACTCTTGAGGGAACAAGATAGACAAGACTGATAAGAAAACAGATTCATATTTAAGAAAATGTTTTTCTTTAGGAAGTTGAGTGACTTATTTATTAACCAGGAACAGTTTATTGATTAAATATAAATTCCTAAGTACAAAAAACAGGTTTTTCATGCAATTTTTTTTTATATAAAACTTTAAATGCGTTTTTCAAAAACACTTTTTTAAAATTCATGGACATGAAATAAGGAAAACTATTAGTCTGATCATAAAAATTATTTTTTAGTATAGAGTTAATTAAGTTCTGCTTCAAATATACCATAGTTTTCTTTCATACCAGCAGCATTTTGTAATCAATATCAAAATTCGTAAAAGATTTAAATATTAATTTTTGTTTTTTTTTTAATTTATGAAAATCTGTTCATTGTTGATAACATGTCAATTGAGAGATAGAAAATAAAAGGCTGGTGCTCACATCTTTGTAAATGTGAATAGTTATTCAGTTATGCCGCTTGCAAATTTATTTTAAGGATTTTGGATGGTAGATAGATACTTATCATCGGAAATTTATCTTTAATGAATAATATTCTTCTTATTATAAATGGTCTTAGGGGCTATTTTATACGAAATAACGATTAGAAGAGAAAATATTTCTGACGATATGGTAAAACTATCCAGTATCATTCAGACATGAAAGAGCACATATTCTGGAGAAAAAAGATACTTATCAAATATAGGTCTAGGCTCCAAGTGTTATACAGCGATATACTGTTTTAGCATAGATGAAATGTGAACTCGATCAAGACATTTATTGATTTCTTAGGCAGATTTTTTTCTCAGAGTTTATTACAGTCCATGTCTTCACATCCTCGTGATATTAAATATAATATCAACAGATATACATGATATATCTTGAACTCCAGAAAAATAAGAATTAGACAGGGTTTTCCAAGAGAAAAGATATCTAAAGAGAAGTTCTATCCTCCCCCTAAACCCTTTTTAGTTTGATTATGGATGATCTGTTAATGTAACTTAGAGAAGCATGTTTCGTATGGTTTGAAATAAATTTTTATTTAAAGAAATCGTATAATATTTAATCAGTTAAAAAATTCTATAATATTAATAGGACAATTATCAACACTCACCTAAGGTTCATTTATTTATGTTTGTTTCTTATCTCCTCATTATTACTTTCTTTCATTCACAAAAATCAATTCGAAAAGATATTTTTATTCTAAATATATTAGACCTTTCTGATTTTAAATGAATATGTGTACCATTAAATCCTTTTACATTTATTTAAAAATAACAGCATCATTACCATTACAATTAAATTTTAAATAACCGTTACAGAAAATAAATTACACATAAGAAAAAATTATAATGTATAGAAAAAATGTATGGTTATATATTAGTGATACATTAGTTATACATAAGATGTGCTCATTATATATAAGCACATCTTATTACTACAATGTTTGAGACTATAATGCAGGTAATAATAACTTTTGCAACGTAAATTTTAAGCAGTACGTTTATTAGTAAAATATAAAATATAAATGATACATTATACTTGTAAATACAATAACGACCAATAAAAGAAAATTGGGAACGTGTATGCGGCAATGGCCACAACTAAATGGATTTCTTTTTGACCAACTAATCCAATGGTACTTCAGAAATGTTTATAAAAACAAGAAGATTGCCAGTAGTTGCTAACTGAACGCAGAATGAAATGATCATGGAAATAATTTGAGTGCACTCCCGTATAAACCATATACATTTATTCATTTATTTATTCATATTCTCACACGTTAATGTGTGAGAATTATTATTTACAACCAATACAGAAATAATCCAGATAAATTAACAGAGAATTAAACAATCATCATGTATGATCAAATGTAATTATATTTGAATTTAATTTTTTTATTTGAGAAATTAAAATCGTTTACAATTACTTATATTATTTATATTATTTATAAATAAATATAGTTATGTATCCTAATCACTGATATTATAATTATAAAATGTGTAATGCTTTATTATAAAAATAAACTAAATTAAAAATAATACTCTGTATAATTACTTAATTATTAATTGATTTATTCATAATGAAAAATAATGGAATTAAATAGATTTAAATCTTAGCACAGCAATTTTATTTCTTATTTTTCTACATATATTTACAAACTGAAAAGTTTAATTGTATTATATGTACTCAAATATATTTGTAAATAATGATATTTTGTAAAATCCTTTTATTATTTTATTTTTTTAAAACTTTCATAATATATGAAAGATACACCAATATACTAAAATAAAACCAATAAAAATTAATTCAAGTCTATTGATCTAGTTTTTTTTATAATAAATATTTTACTTGAGTAATTAATTGTTTAATTAGTTTTGTATTAAAAATTCTTTTATTAAATTTAATTGTATATTTTAAATCAACAT
Source organism: Wiebesia pumilae (assembly GCA_018907045.1). Classification (NCBI taxonomy): domain Eukaryota; kingdom Metazoa; phylum Arthropoda; class Insecta; order Hymenoptera; family Agaonidae; genus Wiebesia; species Wiebesia pumilae. The sequence continues at coordinate 9,991,656 of JACCHZ010000116.1, forward strand.
TTTGTTTGTAATAAAGTAATCTAAAGATGCAGTCATTTTTCATTAAAAAGTATATGTTTATTGGATATAAAAGAATTATTTTAAAAAATATATTTCTTTTTTTATTCAAATTGATTAAATATTTATATGAATAATTTCACTGTAATTTTAGGGATCTTCAGTTTGATTTTTATTGTATTTATCACGTTTATGTGTAGAACTCTTATATTTTCGTTCATCTTTGTTACAAGAATAACTTTCTCTTTTTTTTTTATGTGTTTTTTTATGCTTTTTGTAATGTCTTTGTTCTTGAGAGTTATGTCTTGACTTTTCATTCCATTTTTTCTCACTTGATTTACTCCTATCACGTTTACGATGGTGAAATTCTACAAAATCACGGTTTTTATCATAAATATCACTTTTATTATGAATTCTGCTTTGAATTTGATACTGACGATTATCTTTATCAAAAGGTATATATTTATCATGATCTTTATCATGATAATCATGCCTTAATAAAGCAATTTGATGATTTTGATCCTTTGATGAGCTTTTATAATCATAATTTTTTTGGTGACTAGAATGTTTATATTTAGTATTATAATCTTTATCATGTTTACTTTTTATTTTTATTTTTTCATTAAAAATTTTTGAATTCTGTTTTGTTTTATGATAATGAAACTGACTGCTTTCCAGTAAATCTTTTTTATTATGCTTAAAAATGGAATATTCAGAATCTTTATGTATAAAAATTTCATTTTCATTATCTTTAGAATGACAACAATTTTCTTCTGTACTTTCAGAAATAGGAATTCCAAATTTTTCTGAAATATGTTCTTTGTACATTTCCATTTGTTGTTGTACAAGTTCTCTTAAAATTTCAATGTGTGATTTTTTATTCGTATGAAGACCTCTGTGTTTAGTTCGACGACGCTTTAAATTTCTTTCTTGTGCCAAAAGTTCTATAATAGGTGTACTTTGTTCATTTGTTTTTCTATGATAAATTAAAAGAATTATTTATATGTGATGAAAATTATATAAAGTTAATTTCTAATACATTATGACTTACTGAGGCTTATTAACATCGGTAATATCTTGACCAATATCAGGTCCAACAGTATTGGAAATAACATACTCGTACATTGCCTTTCGTTCATCATTAGTAAAATCACTTAAAAGTCTTTCCGATGTTTGAGGAATTAACTTTTCATCTACACCTATTATTATTAGAATAAAAATATAATAATTCAAGATGGAATTAATATATTAATTAATAGTACATAATAATATATATAAATGAATATCTTTAACATCATTATTAAAAGTAATTAAATTATTGTTTATTTTAATAAAAGGATATGAAAAAGGATATAATGATTCCATGATGTAAATAACATTCATAATTTTCTGGAAAAAATTATAGCTGTTCAATTAAGAAAAATACATAAATAGTTTTTATTATAAGTAAATGATAGAACCAACCTATATTAAATTCTGGATTTTTTTGTTTTGCTGACTGTAAGATCTTATGCTGCAGTTGCATATCTATGATATAAATATATAAATATGAATAAATTAATACAAATAAATAAGGTTATCTCATAAGATATTAACCAATAAAGGTATAAATATATCTAACCAAATTTGATAGTTGAAGGATTTTTTGGTTGAAGAGTTGGTTCAGAAAGTGGAATACAATTTTTAGTATAACCAAGAACGTTCCATTCACATTTCTCAAGATGTTTTTCAATAGTTCTTTCTGGAACTCTGTGAGCTTTATTGAAAGGGCATACAATATACGTCTCATCCTGAATATTTGAAAACAAAAATAATTAGCTTTGAATAATAAATTTAAAGTTAAAAAAATTATTAAAAGCTAATTTTAGGTTATAACGTAATTTACGTTTTTGCCTATTTTATCAATATCCCAGTCTAAGTAGGAACAAATTTCTCTTAAGTAAGTCTCTGTATTTTCTGTAAAATCATCTAATTCTTTACAATATTCTTGCTTTTGTAACATTGAGAAGTTTGACATCTTTCCTTAATTATTTGAAACCACACATTGACATTTAAATGTAAAACTACGTTTTATGCTAGACTATAGTCTATGATCTACAGTAACATAATTTAATATAAGGTGCGGTCAAAATGACCTGTCTCTAATCTGGCCGAGTTTTCGATTTTTGTAAAAAAAATACGCATACACATCGATGCATGTCTAACTGCACTATTAGAAAATATTTCTAATTTTAACTGTGCCTAATTGATTTAACGAAAAAGGATATCGGTACCATTATTTTTCCTTAGCTAAAAAAGCCAGTATATTCACAAATATTAAACACATTTTTAATATTTTTATTTTAATAAATTGCAGCCTTGCTGAATTAAATTACGTGTTAACCAGAATTTGATTAAATTCGACATTATTATTCAAATCTATTAAAGCTATTTTCCCAAATTTGTTGTTCTGCGCATGCCAACTAATATATCGTAAACCAATGAAATTAAGTAATCATAAGTTTAAAATTCAAACTAAATTGCTCAAATATATTGATTGTAATAAGAAAACGTGTGTGCGTGTGTATGTGATTTTTACTATGTAACTATGTTCAGTACAAAATTCTACTTTTTTAATTGAACATTTGCATTTTCTTCATAAATATCGTTAAGAATATGTCCTGCGTACATACAGAAAAAATCATTGTTTAAATTCTTCGCTAAAAATGCATAAATTTTTTATTTTATTTTATTTTATTTGTAAAAGTAGACATTTCATCAGAAATACTTTAAAATAAGCTCATTTCTCATTATGTTTGATAGTTTTTTTCAAAGGAATGTTGAATGTAACTTCTCTGAGAAACGTTTTCATTCTTTCATAATGTAATATGTATTTTTAACTTGTACTCTTGCTTAATTTATTATTGAAAGAAAAATAAATTAATACAATTGTAAGAGTAAAAGGATTAAAAGTGAAAAGTTAGATAAAGAACTTATTATATGAAACTTTAATTATATGCAATTAAACCTATAGCTAATTTGTTAATTAATAATCAAATCTTGTTAAAAAAAATTAAATAACTATTTTTAATAGTTTGAAAATTTCAGTTGATTGAATATCCTTAAATAAAAAATAACTTAAACAGATTGTACCAGTTCTTTATAAGAGTTTTTGATTTATTCCAATATAATTTTTATCCATTTGTTGATAGACTTACATTATTATATAAAAATATATTAAGGTTTTTTCTTAGATTCATTAGTTTATATCTTATGTAAATTATCATTCATGTTATTTTATATTCATTATGTTATATATATAATTCTAGGTAAATATTAAAATATTTTTGTTTATAAATTTATGATTAGTTAAATTAATAAATCAATAAATATTATAAAATATTAAAAATATGAAATTTAAAATCAAGAAATAATATATAAAAATTTTTATTACTAATTTTAAAAATATGATAAAACAAATATAAATAAAATTTATATAATCCTTTAATGAAATATAATTTCTAGCACAGATATTGTAATGAATGCTATTTAAACTTCTTTAATTTTTTTAGTTGATGTAAATATTAACATTAACTAAGAAGAGTTCGAATTTCTATGTGCATATGGCACAAGTAATCAACATAACTTAAACTGCTATCTGTTCCACGATCTTCCACTAAAAATTGACGCATTACCATTTCCATTTTTTCTCGTTGTCTTGTTAATGTCAACTATAAAATATAATTATAAATAATAATTTTATGTATAACAATTTATGTTACAATAAATAATGGATACACATATATATAAATATAATTTTCTAAACCTGCATAGAATAACGTCTTTCATTTTGTATCTGATCAATTATGTCTCTAATTCTTTTATTCCAAGAATTATCCAATATAGGAATCTTATTTTTATCAGTATCAATCTGTACAACTGATGCTACTCCAAAAACTGCTTGCACCCACTGAGGATTTAGACTTAAGCCTAACCATATAAACATGTGAATTCCATTTTCTATAATTAAAAATAATTTGTTGATTTAATCAATAATAGAATTTTTAATATATTAAATATATTTTTAAAAAAATTTTTATTTACGTATTCTTATACCTAATAAATATACACCATCATCTTCAAATTTATCTAATGAGCAACGCAACATTGGTGGAAGTTTTGTACTTTGTGGATCAATATTATGCATTGAAATTAAGCGAGGATAAACATAGAAAATTGTTTCAGATATAGGCATTGAAGAAACTAACATTAATATATATGATTTATGGTCAATTGTAATTCCAACACCTAGAATAAAAGTAAAATTAATGAAGAAATAATTAATAATAAACAAGTAAATTAAATAAATATAATAATATAAATATTATAAATGAAATTAATATTATTACCAAAAATAATTATTAAAACAAAGAGTAAATGTGTATTTAATTTAAATAATAGACATACATAATTAATTCTCATATATTTTAATTTGCATAAAAATAATAATTTTAGTTAACATTTATGTTTATGTTATAAGCAGTTATAAATATAATAGCTTTTTTTACTTTTTTACCTACCTCCACTTAATGCATCACTTTTAAGTAAGCTATTTATATAAAGAGGTAATAGTGTCATACATTCAGGAAGTATCAATTGACCAGCACTTGAAGGAGAAGAGCAATATTTTCTATAAGTAGCTAGTATAGTTGCACATCTTGAATTTAATCCATCTTTTATTACTTTTGGAGATACGTCTATCATTTTAGATATGCCTTTTATTATAAAATAAAAAAGAATTGTATTTATTTTTGTTAATAATATATAAAATTAAAATTCAAATAATTCTTACTTTGTTTTAAGAGAAAATTAATTATAGCATCCAAATCACACGCCTGATAGAGTTCTGCCATTTGCGATGAAGTTTTCAAACTTAAATTCATAATTCGTAACCTTCTTATTCCACTACAAGATGTATACAAAAGTGCTGCCTGAATATATACACCTTCTTCATCTGTTAATTTATCATCATGTTTTATCTCAATTGCAATGGCTTTATCGCAATCTATACTAGCTAATTCTACATCAGTTGTATTAGACATATACATGTGTCCATAAAAATCAGTTGGTCTGACACCAGTTGAAGTACGTACACGCATAACAGCATCAAATGCAACAGGCCTGCTTATATTATTAATAATGTCTGTAATTAGTCTTTTTCCATCAATATCTGGCTGTTGAAATTTAACAAGAAATTCGTAAAGATAGAAATTTGATTGGATAAATTTAACATAAACAATTTCAGGTATTTCTCTAATTATTAAATTTCATAAATATAATAAAATAATAAAAATCAAAGTAATTTTTTATTATTGATAAATAAACTTTAATAAATATTATAAAAATATGTACTTGAAAGTAGGTATATTTATAGACTTCACCACCTGTCAGCCTACAAACTTGACCTATGGTAGCAATATCAATGTAAGAATTATTGAAGAGGAATAAATCAATACTACATCCAGCAGCTACACAATCTTGACCTAAATCGTTATAGAAATTTGTTTGTGGAGCTGGAATATTGAAATGATAATTTTCTTTTATAGTTTTGACTATTAAATCAATGTTTTAAAAGTAAATTTAGTAATAGAACTATTTTTTAAATTTACATTATGTATAATATTCTATTAAATCTATTAATTTTTTTATTCAGGTCCAAAAATACAAAAAAGGTAGAAAAATAAAATTACTATTATTTTTTTGAGAGAAATAACTATTAAAAATCGTTGGATTTAAAATTTTAATCAGTGTTAAAACAAAATTTAATTATAAATGTTCTTAAATAATAAATTTTGCATGTACCTAAAATGCTTTTCTCCTTCTCTGTTCCAAGAAGGTTACGATCATCTCGGTTTTTAAGTTTTCCTGGGGCTTCACTAGTAGGTAATGATGTATGGAATACCATTAGTTTTCCAGCACATTCAGATGCCTAAAAGTATTCATATAATAAATTAAATAAGCAATTTACTAATTCTTTATAATTTATTTAAGTTTATAAGTATTCACCTTAAGAGCTTCTAGTCCTGCTTGAATAGCTGGTCCAAGAATAGTGTCTGTTTCTCGAGTTTCTCCAAATATAACTGGAATTTGAGTCATTAAGTTATCAATAGTTGCTTCACTTTCTTCAACATCACAGAGGAAGCCTTCTAAAAGTGGCATAAATACATCTTGAATATCTCCAACAAACATCATTTGAGGTTGAGCAAGATTCGCTTTGCAATTGTAGAAGTGTACAGAGCTGTTATATGTTATAAAACCAACTTTCATATTAGACTTGGTTTGTCCTGCATCAACAGGCAAGTTTCGAATTATTTTTTTTATTTGGGAACAAAGTAATTGTACAAGACCCGATTTTATATTGTTATAAGAAACATCAATTATAAATATAATTGCTGGAGGTTTTGGAAAAATATTATTCTGAAATAAAACAAAAATACAAAATATTTTTCTTTTACTTTTTAATCGATAAATTTAAAGTTTTGAACATACTTTACAATAGTCTTTAGTAGCTATGTATTCGTAAGTTCCAAACATTAATTCTGGTCTTTTATAACGGTCCATCCTTTGACCAGTATGATCTAAATGTTGAAAATACTCTTGTGGAACTAAAAAAATTAGATATTTAAAATACAATATAATATCAAAATTTAATGATAAAATAAATAAAATAATTAAAAATGTATATTACCTTCTGTTGTAGCTTTACAAAATATACATTGAAATCGTCTACCAGCATCAACAAATTGCATAAATGAATTCATATAGGCTTTGCAACGAATACAACGAACTGGACCAATTTCTCCCATATCAATAATAGGTGGTTCATATTCACCTTCTTCTATATGAGCCATAGGACTTAAAATGATTGTAAATGGAATTTGGGTCTAAAGTTTAACGTATATAATTTATGTAGAATTAAACAAAAAAGTAATAAATTTAATGGAAAAATTATATTTTACTAACTTGCTTCATCATTTCAGCAGTTGTAGGAACACAGTACATTGATGATCTAATAAATCTTGGAGAGGCATTTCCTTGATCATGTACAATAAATTTTGTAGTAATTAATGGAGGAACTAATCCTTTTTGATTTGTTATAAAATCTCCACCTTTTAATCTTTGATTATTTTGGAAAACTTTAACCTGAAAGGAAAATCCAACTTTTACATTGTACTTATATTACATATTGATGTGTAAAAATCCTTTATTGCAAAACTCGAAAAAAGCGATTCCCGACTTTATTCTGAGGAGAGTCGAACTTATGACATTCAGTTTCTATGATCGATCTTCTTTTAATTATGTTGTCGATGCTGATGCATTTCTTTTTTGAGTAGTCCTCATATTGTAATTATGAAATTTGCTACTAAGCACTACCTCACAAATGTAATACATGCAATTAGAATATGTATTTAAAATTAATTAAATAAAATTAAACAAACAAACAACTTATAATGTATATAAATATATATATCTTTAATTTGAAAAATTTTAAATAAAAATTATAGCAAATTTTTCCAACAAAAATTCGAAATAATATCTTAAAATATTAAATACAATATTTGAATGTTATATAAATCTTACAGGACTGGGCATTTCGTCAGGATCAATATTTTTAGCAGGTGCTCGAGTATTATTAGTCTGAAATCCTCTAGGATTTTTTGGCAATCCACTTTGGTGCAGACTGTGTTGATTCCCATATATTGGCTACATAAATTTATACACATTATTTATACATAAATTTCTTTTTATTTATTATTAATTATTGATTACATCATTTTATTTTATAAATAATCCAAATTTATCTTACATATTGTCCATGGTTATAATTTGCTTGTTGAAAATCTTGATTTACACTATAAGCAGGAATATTTTGTTGTCCTGGTAATGGAGTATTTGATGGATATTGCTGTGGGCAAGATATTTCATTATAATATGGATTTTGCGATGAAAAATTTGGTTGTCTTGGCATTACTGGTGTTGATAAATTTTGTTGATTCTGTATTGAACATTTCGATAAACCTTCTTGATCTAATTTTGGATAACCAGTCAAATTATGCTGATGTGAGATTAGAGGTCTTGATAGATTTTGTTGATTCATTGATTGATTAAACGAAGATCCAAACATATTTTGCTGTACAGCTAATGAAGGTCTTGTTATATTATTAGGTTGTCCAGGAAGAGGTGGTCTTGACATACTCTGATCTACTAATGGTGAAGAACTTTGAAAATTATGTCTAGGTAATGATGGATCTGATAGGTTTTGTTGATTTAATAAAGGAGATAATATTGAACTTTGGCCACCAATTGGTTGTTGATTTAATGATATTTCTCTAGTTTCACTTAACATCGGAGAACTTATATTTTGTTGGTTTTCTAGGACTTTATGTTCTTGTTCTGGTAGCGGTGAACCACTCAAAATTGTTTGATTTAACAAGTTATGTTTATTTTTGCCAGATACTTGACAATTTTGTATCTGATTTTGATTAGTTGTTTGTATAGTTTGAGATGTATCGGGCATATTTGATCCTGAAAGTAACCCTGAAGCAGATAATTGTTCTGAATACTGTTGATTAGCAAATTGAGGTATTTCAGAAGAATTACATGGAAATGAAAGATTGGATATTTGTGATGATGAGGATCTTTTTTGAAGCGGTGTTTGGGTAGATTCTTCTTTTGTTAAGTGTCTAATATCAGTGATTGATTTAGCTATGGAAAATGTTTTAAAAAGATAATTTTTTAGTAATTACAAATATGACGTACGTGTCAAATTTAATTAAATTTCTTTTTTTTAATTTAATATAATTAAGACTTTATTCTATAAATAATAGATAGAACTTTTATAATGTCTTAAATATGCAGGAAAATTGTGATAAAATTTGTTTTCATGAAAATTAGTACTATACCTTGTATTGGATAATGATTGGTGACTCCGTTTAAAGAACTTGAAAAAGATGTTGAAGGTACACTCTTTTTTGTATGTGTTACAAAATCTTGCTATAAATTAAGAAAAGGTTTAAATTATTAGAGATATCAATTTGACTTTCATCATATTATTTTATTAAAGTGAATGAGGAAATATTCTTTTACAATGCTTAAATTAAAATTTGAAGATTTTTAACTGGCAAGTATTATGTTGCAATGAATATAATATAGTTAAAATTCGTAAAGAAAAATCTAAATTTTAATATAAATAAAATTTAAAACAAATGAATTTTTTTCTCTATATTTTGATTTTGTCATGTTTCTTAATTAAATTTTAATATAATTTATAAAACATAAAATATTTACAGAAAAAGGTGATTTTTCAGGATCAGATAAGGAAATATTTGATATTTGATTCATGAGATTAGTTTGATTGGATTGTGATAAAGATGACCCTTGTTGAATATTGTTTCCATACAATGTTCTTTGCATAGATGATGCATTATTGGCTGATGAAACATTTATAGAAGGCATTTGTGATGTTGAATTAGACTGTGAATCTTGAGATTCTTTTGATAGAAGATTAGCATTTGGTGCTTCATATATATTTGGTACCTGTGTTCCAAAATTTGAATTTTGTTGTAAATACTGAGGATTCATTTTGTTCTAAAAAATAAAAATTAGACATTATAAATAATTTTAAGTGGTAATAAATTATTAAACAAATCTCATTCTATTTTTTATAAATTTTAAATAGTCTTTGTAAGTATTTAAAATTAATTTTTAAGTTGATAGGTAACAATTTTCAGATGCATATGGTTTAATTCATACCACTTTCATTATCAAATAAAATAAAAATATACAAATAAAAGATTTTCAGAAAAACTCAAAATCTTTTATTAATTATAATCTTTCAGTTTCTTATATTTTGTAAAAATTTTATAACAGATTTAATGCTTGTCTACTATAAAAATAAATATACTTCATCGACTATTGATCTTTTTTTAATTTGATTATGTTAAAAATTCATAAACAAAGATTAATCCAATCAAAGATTAAAACTTGTGTAATGTATTTTTATTTGAAAATACATAATTTATTATAAACTATTAAAATTGATCTTTATGAATTTACTATATTAGATGTAAAAATCATTAAAATAGTTTATATCATGTTATAATTAATAATAATTTGAATAGTATTGTATTTAATTCTGCTGTTGAAGGTTTAAAAAACAAATGTTATGAATAAAAATTTAGTTATCAAATATTCAAACGACAGCTGGTTGACGCAAAATATCAGCGTATAAGGGGCATATCATGGAAACCTAACATCCACGTATTCATATTTTTGGATCATTGGAGAACATGTAAAGCAATACTTTTAATACTTACTATTTAATTATTATATCGCAAATTCATTACAAAATTTTCAGTTGAAAGGTAAAAACAAAATGAACTTCAGATTATATTACTATTATTTATACGTGACAATGTGAGAAAAATTTACGAAGTACTGTTGTAGCATGATATTTTCTGCCACGTCGAGCATTGCGTTTTCTATCTTTCTCTTTTCCTCTTAAGTACGTCACAGAATTGGAAAGGAAAGAATTGGACTAACTATAAGCTTTGTTGGTAAATTTTTCATTATCGTTAAATGTATTTGATTTTTCCATGATAATAATGATTACTAAATATAAAATGTAAAGAAGAAGAAAGATGAACAGTGTAAGAGCGGGGTGAGTAAGACAGCGAGACAAAAATGATAAAGAAAAAAAGAAGAGTGGAAGGGGTTTTAAAAGGACGATAGGGCAGGTGAGAGAGAGGTACTTTATGTTTAGAAATTTGAATTATCTAAAGTTTAAACAATGCGATATTTTGTAAAAAGAATGAAGCAGATCAATAAACGAGGTTATTTTTATTTTAAGACGAGAAATTATCCATTATGAAAATGATTTGAGACAGTTTTACTTAATACCTACACTTAAATATTTTTTAATATTTAATATTAAATTTAATATTATTCAATAATAACAATGATTTCTAATTTACAGCAATCATATCAAATTTATGTTTTACTTATTCACGCAGATATATATCAAATTTATAAATTAAGAAATGGTATCGATATTAGTATAAAAATAGTATTCACTCGATGTAAATGTCGTAGATAGAAAATGGTACAAATTTGCATCTGATTAGAATAAATGCAAATTAAATCTGCTATAAACAAAGCATTGAAAGTAAATCAAGAATTTTCTCTTTTTATATTGATATTTTTTTAAATTAACTAAAATAATCTTCGTAGAAAAATAAAAACAATAAAAGTGAAATTTATTAATTACATACGATTATATACGAATTATATATGGTGAAAAGAAAAGTTTAGTCTAGTTAAGAATAAATTTTATTGCGATCATTTTTCTGGGTATTTTTTTGCTTTTCTTAATAGTTACCATTGAGTTCTACACATACATTCAGCAACTTACAAGAGTGGGTAAACTAGTGTAGTACATTAATTTGTTCAATCATAAAAATAGTCATTTAGAAATAACTTCATTGTAGAAAATCGTCCTACAAGCCAGAATTTAAGATTAGGAAGCAGGTGACAGCGACTGAGAACCATATTATGTGAATATTAACGAGCGCTGGAATAATTTGAATTGTAACTCGTTGATTTTTGTTATTGCAAGGAGTAAAGTGTGAGATGTGACATTATTTTGTTGAAAAAATTACTTTTTTCTTAGTAAAGATGGTCGTTTTTTCTTAATTTCATTGCAGACTCTATATTAGTTTTGCATAATATTAAGGATTTATTATATTGTCTTTTACAAGACAATTACTTTTTATAATTAAATTTTAAAAACGTGTGTCTCAAAAAATACATACGGTAACTATATTAAAGGTCAAAGGTTGAACCTTTCTTAGGTTGAACCTTCATTTTAGATTGCACCAGAAGAGTTTGAGGTAATAGTTTGAAATATTTTTTTGAGACTGTTTTTAGTCGGGCGTGAAAAAATGCGGCACCCATTTACAACATAGCCTATTCATATGAAAATGTCGGATAAAATAATTTATAATACACAATACATTTTGATAATACATTTTGTTAACATCAAAAGAACTGCATAATTCATCACTAGTGCGTATTCGACCCCCTTTTAACTCTGCTATCCAACGCGTTTAATTATTGTGTTTAACTAATAAAGGTTTACCAATATCGTATTAAGTACTATTTTTGTTTTCGTTGTATTCAAGCCTTTCAATGAAATGCACGAATTTAAAATTCTTCTATTGCCTACTATTGTCAATAAAATGCCCTAATATTCTATTTTAATGGATTGTTGAAACTATATATAGTAGTGCAATAATTTTAAACTATTGCAGCGTAACTATCATGAAGATAATCGTCTTATGCATAACAGACAAAGCGTATAAATATTATAAATAAAATGAAGAAGTTAGAATTCATGAATCTGAAGAATGCAGATAAATAGATATACTTGCGCAATAAAGTGCAAGAAATTAGTTGCAATACATATAATAATAATATAAAAATAATTAATTGCTATAAATTTCTTATAAATTAAAATTGAAATTCTTGTAAACTCATTAGAAGGTTTTCTCAATTATAAATACAATTTTATATTACTACTATGTAATTCATACAATTATAACCATATAATTTATAGTTTATTGTGCTCAATGAATTTTCAATGTTAATGTTGATTATGCAAGTTGTACGTATTGGTGTAATAGTAATAATTGGTGTAAAATTTTGTGTGAATGGTTGGACATAATATGTATGCATATATATAGAGAACGTTCCACAGCATTTCAGATCTTTATTTACCTCGTTTGAACGTGTATATAAATCTTTATAATCTATTAAGAGATGCTAATAGATATTCAGAATTTAAGATCGTCAAAAATAAGTTCAATCAAATGTTAAGGACAATCAAATGTCCCTCTAACCATTTTGTAATATAATTTGATTTCTAATGAAAATATTCTGAATGAAGAGTAAACATAGGATACTGTTAAGATAAAAAATACTACAGACGGCGAAAGTATAATAAAACTATAATACCGAAAGTGAGTGAGATCATTATTAGATATAGTGAAGCGTGTGTTCCGTTTGTGAATAAAAGCGAATTCTATATTAACTTGCGTATTATTTTATAACCCTGGTCTAACTCGTCCTATCCTTACAGATTGTTTCTTATGATCTATCATCACTATCATCAGCGTATGCCAACAAAAAGTATTGTCTAGAAGTAATTTAAGTGAGATAATCTTAGTTATATATAACTTTAGTTATTTGAAGCTTCTTGTCGAAGCACGGCGTTATTGTAATGCGACATCCGCACTATTATCGTTAATTTAAGTATAAGAAAAATTTTTTTATTATTAGATGAGATTTATTGATAATATATTTTTTGACATTTGTTTTATATACTCATTTATAAGTTCACTAATTTCTAAAAAGTTAGACCCTATATTATTCTTAATATTTATTGTTATTGTTGTAACGTTTATAATATTTATTCTTTAATTTAAATTTGAATTTAAGCGTTTGAATTTATCTTCGGGAATTGAATTCTTCAGTTAAATTCAATTTTTAGTACAACACTAAATTTAAAAGGTCAGTCTTCTTTTATCAGTATCAGTTTGTTAATATTTGTTTTCTAAAAGAGTATATAACATTTAAAAATTTAGGATAAATACTTGGTTGAAGGTCAAGAATTAAATTATAGAATATTTATCTTAATAAAAATATGCAATATTTAGTTTTTATAATATATTATACATTCCGAAACTAATTTCAATTGGCGTTGATTCTTTGAAGTTCTTTTTTAAAATATATCTTTTATAACGACGTTGATCAAGAAGGAATGAATAAATATTCATTAGATTTAATATTAAATAAAACTGTTGATTTTATTTTCTCATAAGCCTTTTTGCGTAAATGAACCTTGGCTGATTGAAGAAGTCGGGGCTGAAAAACGGAGAGAGATGAGCACCTCTGCATCAGACATAAAGAAGGGAAGAGACGACCTTTCTCTGGAAACCGTTCTTCACGTTACCCGAGAAATTTTCGTTGCATATCGTCTGAACAAAAACCGCAAAGACCGTTTTTAACGCGAACTCGTTTTTTTCGACAGAAAGTCAACTAAACTAAATTACTTAAAATAACTGTAAAAATTCATTTAGTCATTTTTATTATGTTATATATTTTTTTTTACAATTTTTACCAGAAAAGAAAAAATAGATTTTATATAATTTTTTATATTAAATAGTTTTTCAAATAAAAATTAAAAAAAAATTAAACTTTTTTTCATGTGTGTATCTTCTGTATGCTGTTTACTATAATTTCATTTATTATTTTTTGTACAAATTAAACTTGATTAAAAACTTAAATTTGATTAAAAAATAAAAAATTATAAGGTAATAATTATTACTTAATTTTTATTTGTATAGTTTTTCCGTGAAAATAAATAATGTATAGTATTCAATTATGTTTATATATTGAAAATTCATTTATTGTGTGATTATATTTTAGAACAACAAAAAATTCCTTTGTTTTGAAAGTAGTATGTAATTATTATTAAACATTGTTATGGACTGTATTAAAATTTGAATGTTGTGATCTATTTGAATACAAAGAAAAGGAGCGATAATATTGCGCTATAAGTTATTCGCTAAAGTTGTTTCACTGAATTTAAAGATTGATAAATTATGTAACATTGAGTGTCGGTGAAATATCGAGAGAGAAAGAGAGAGAGAGAGAGAGAGAGAGAGAGAGAGAGAGAGAGAGATTGCAGTAATTTAAATATATTATTAAGACTTTTTGAATAGAATAACATATAAATTATGTTGAAACTAGTTTTGTAAGTGTAATTATCAAAAACGATATTGGACAATTATCAATTGATACTAGTCAATGCATGAATATAAGTATGATAGCGTAAATTTTTATTATAAAGAATATGTTAGAAAAATAATATTTAATGTCGATAAGAAGAAAAAATTAAAGTATGAAGTTCAGTTCGCGTTTATTAAAAAAGTACAAATTTAAGATTTTTCTATCACTTGTATATTTAAATGAAAATGAAAGATTTTCTCTTAATTAGTATAAAAACAAATTGTTTATAAAATATATATTTAACAGGGGAAAATCTTGAAATTTGTTGTTTGAAGAAATTGATGCAAGTGGAATCGAAATTAATTCAAGAAAGATCACAAAACTACAGGTGAATTTTGATTATTGGTTTGAGTATAGCACTGGGAAAAATTACCGAAAAATTGATTGAAAAGTATATGAAAGGGTAACAAAGTTACAAAAGCGTGACAAGTAATGATTCGAGGCTCTTTTATTTTTTTTCTTCGTTTCAGGATAAAATTTGTATTGAATCATAAAATAAAAAACACTCCGTTGAGTCTAATCGCGTGTGTTCATTAAATAAAATTCTCCAATGATAATCATATAACAATAATTTTTCAGAAATACTTTATTTACAAAAGGAATCGTCTTTAATAATTTCATAATTATTTTTCATAATTATATTTTTTAAATGTATATATAATGGAATATATTATAGATTTCAATAAATAGAATTTCGTTAAATGTATAATCAATCAGTAAAAATAATAGAAAAATGCAAAAAATAATTTTTGAATAATTTATCGTCATAACTTTCGAGTATTAGTTAACCCAGGGGTATATCAAACGTTCAAGTATTTCCCACCTGAAAATTTACGTGCTCTCGAACTCTGCAAACTGTGCGACGCCGCAGAGAACTCATAAGATTCTAGGATTGCTTCAGAGAAGAGCATGAGAACGTGTGGAATGTATGTACGAGAGAGTTTGTGTATGTACGCAAGGAATTTTGGTCTCTGGTGCTTAAGTCTCGGTGCTTTACGGCTATTATGGATTTGTGATCTTAAAGGGTACCGAACCTTTATGAAGAGACCCGTACGAAAGCTCATTGCAATTCCTTATACTCCCTTTTGCGTTTGTCTTTGACTTGGCTTTCGAGAATTAGCTCGTATAAACGTTTTGTCATTTAGTTGTCTAGATATGGAAAATTATCCAACTATGTACCAATTAAAAGTATACGCGATAGTCATGAATTTCCAGTAAAATTAATTATTTGATAATTAAACATATAGTTTTAAATATTTTTTACAGATAGAAGAAAATGTAAAATAATATCAAATTTAGTAAATCTTTGAAGAAAGTTAAATATGATAAAATAATAATGTAAATAAAATATATTAATATTAGTGTTTGGTTATAAAAATTAGGGTATGAGTGTAATCAAGTCATAAGATTTCAAAAAACCCCTTGTTAAAAAGTTTATTCTTAAAATAATAGGCTATTTAATAATTTAATTAAGTTTTCTTAGGAGTTGTGTATAATTTATTTAAGTTTATATGTTTCATATTATGTATCAACTTTTATTTGTAAACATTACATTTTTATATTTCATTAATGAATATTTTCCATAAAAGACTTCGAATTTAGCTAATCAATTAGAGAGGTACAAATGCTTTGAATATTTTAGGAAACTTTAACATTTTGTTAAGAGACGCAAAAACTATCAAGTATTATTTTATGTTGAGGTGTCAAAAAGACAATTACTTAATTTATAAGTAATAAAGCGTGTAATATAAATTTTTGTTTACCCTCAATATAAGTAATACTTATTATATTAAATATAATTTAAATGGTTTATTACTTAATAAGGGTAAAGTAAGAATAGAGAGACCCAAAATCATTCAAGATTTATATTGAATCAAATAAAAATCAACGTGATGAAACTCCTTTTATTTAATATTATGTTAAAATATGTTATTGGATCTATAAAAAAGTATAAAAGAGAGTTCCTAAAATCATTGGTTCAAGAGTTAACTAATTAACTATTTTAAAAGCTTCAGAATGAGATAGTAAGAAAGAAATTGTGGTTGTAAGTGCAGAAATTTGATTAAGAATAGAAGAAAAAGTAGATTTATAAGTTGCTATGGAAAAAGTAAATATATAATAATTGATAGAATCAAATATTGAAGATTTTAATCGATTATTATAAACAATAATAAAGATAATACCTTTTATAGAGTATTTAAATTTAACTTTTGATGTGCAATAAAAAACACTAATCTATTAATACAATTTATAAAATATAAAATTTGAATTAATTAAAAGGCCAAAATCATGAAATAATTCGAATTTAGTGTAAAATGTTCAAGGATTCGCGTAAAGATGACTTCTCTATATAAATTTTTTTGACCGCGTTGTTCCTTGGTGCACTTCACGATGTAACCATTGCAAATTGAAAACACTGCGTTACTGAGTCTTGATTGAATATTCGTTATAGTAAAAAATTCAGACATTTAAAAAAATTTTAAATCCACATTATAATTATAAATTATAGATTGTATAAGTATAGATTATAAATATAATTAGTATAATTGATGTAAATGAGGGAGTTGAATTGATTTTGAGAGATTTTTATCATTTTGAATATCACGGTTTTGAACGATTCATTCGATCGAAACGACATTTTAACAGAAACCGTAGGAAATATTTTATATGAATATTTGGACATGCATAAACTTTAAACTAAGAAATTTGTATCTCATTTACACACTCTTATTTAAAAACGGTACTAAGAAAATTTCAGTATTCCAAAGGAATTTTTATTATCTTTTAATTATAATCGAGAAGAATGTTTATGTCGATTTCTATCGATCTCTATCTGTTTTATAAGATTTGATCTCTCTACTGCACTTCAGAAATCAAACATCGGTTAAAATAGTAGATTAAACAGCATAAAATGTCTTCAAAGAAAACGAATATAGTTTTAGAATGGTGGATATCAAGATGTGTTTATTTATTGATTTTATTGATGTTTGTGAGTCTCATTCCTATGAGCTTAAAACGGTGATTGTACTTCCTTGAACTTGTGTTTCATTAGATGGTGCAAGATTGCATGTGGTTGATGTGTATTCTCTTAGCTTCTTTGATGTTCTGTGAAGATAAAATGTGGCAACTATTATGTTCTTCATTTCTATATAATTTCCCTTGTTCGCACTGACTCTTAGAGGTCATTTCACTCGAGTACTACATTGCTTACTTCGGACGTATATAGCGCGTAACCGTCACATATTTTTATCTGCTAATAAAGATATCAACTATTTTATTAATTTAGCGGTGAATCATTTTGAAAAAAATCATCAGTAACGGGTATGATAGGCTTTATTACGATGTTTCAGTAATTAAATGTAAAAAATTCTTATATTTTATAGACAAAAATGTTTTACATCAAAATAACACAAAAGCTTAATCGTTGCAATGGAATTAATTAACTAATCAAGGTTTGACTTACATGAGCATTATTCTAGTAATTTGATTCCTAATTTAAAAGGATAAAAGAGATTTTTTAACGATAATGAAGACGTAGGGGTTGTAAATGGTTATTGTGAGAAGATAGATAATCGACTTTTTCAGTTGGTAAACGTGTCATTCTAAATAGTTAAACTAAATACATTATTTTTAATAGTTATTATTCAGAGAAATAAATGACAATAATTTCATAAAAACATTTATATCTTATTAAGAATCTCTTATTTTTATTCTTGTAATATTATCTGTAGTCTTTCACTGGTACAATGTATAAACTATTATAAGATATAGAGAAGAAAATGAGGTTTGTTCGAAAATAAAACAAATAAAAATATTTAGGAAAGAAAGTAGAAGTTAGTAAAAATTACAAAACATATGAAGTTGATAAAAAGAGATCTTATATTTTATTTTACATTCATATAAATCTTAAATTATGGAAATTAATATTAGACTAATAATTAGCTAAAGTGACAAAAATTCATATTATAAAAGAACTTAAATATTAATATATAACAATAAAAGTTCTTTAGGTAGATCACGACAAAGACAAAAAATTTATTTTAAATTATTAAGTTTAATAATCAGTGCCACTAATGTAAGAGACTTAGAACACCATTAAGATATGTATGTTATAAAAAAGAATATACATAATAAATGTATTTGAATAAATTAATTTTGTATGTATGAGGATATTTTCGAGAGTGAATGTGAGGTTTGTACCATAAATACTTCAATTTTTATCTGTAACAAAAAGTCAAAGCACTTCACAGTTTTTATAGCAATAGTTATAAAAGCATATCGTAAATATTTGAAATTTTAACATACAAATAGCAGAGTTAGGAAAAATACTTTATTTCCAATAATAAAGTTTTTATAAGGAATCATCTATTATACAAATTTGTTATATTTTTCTGGGAAGAATTTTACTTAGAAGATATTGTGAAATTATAAATTTTAAATAAAACTATTCTGAATATATTAGTAAAACTTTCCATTGTGAAGTTAATTAATTTTATAGTTTTTAAACTAAAAAATACAAAAACTCGTTTTATTGATGTTTTTCTCAAATTTGTCTGTTTAGACGTTATCAAGAATAAAGTTTAATAGCTAATAAGTGTATGAATTACTTAATACGTCTAAATACGTAATATCTAAATCTTAATACGTAATAAATAATTTAAATACAGAAATAATAAAGATTGGGCTTTTTTTATAAGCCATTGTTATAAATATAAATTATAATATAAATTATATTTGTTATAATTATTACTAAGGTATTGAAGAAATTTTACAAAATTTTACAAAAGAAATTTTATATTGAAGTAAAATTGCTGTACAGTGTGAAAATACGTAGGCAAAAGTGGATAATTTTTAATTTTTTCAATTGACGAAAATTCTGACTTAATTTTTATGACTTGCTTAGTTATTATATATAATAAAGTCACACGTACATTCAACTAATTTTTGCTTTGTGACGATACCTTTTCTCTCAATTTTATCATTGAGAAATTAGGCTTGGCTTTTACATACTATTAATGCATGTTTTTCTAAGATTATATTTTATACTGCTGTATGTAATATATTTTTTCACCAATCTCGAAATATTAATTCTAAATTTCAAGACATAATTTATAAAGGTTTTAGGACTTCGATAAAAATTGTTTTGTTTTATTTTTAAGATTCTAACGTGTGATTTAAAAATAGACCATTTATTCGGAATCTCTGAAGTGGTATTATCCTCCCAGAGAAGAAGGATGTAATCAAGCATCTTGAATAGATGCTACACAAAATGCTGATAAAGTGATGTTTTCAAATTTCGTATAAATAAATAATAAATAAATAAATAAATAAATAAATAAATAAATAAATAAATAAATAAATAAATAAATAAATAAATAAATAAATAAATAAATAAATAAATAAATAAATAAATAAATAAATAAATAAATAAATAAATAAATAAATAAATAAATAAATAAATAAATAAATAAATAAATAAATAAATAAATAAATAAATAAATAAATAAATAAATAAATAAATAAATAAATAAATAAATAAATAAATAAATAAATAAATAAATATATATATATATATATATGTTACGAATAAGTTCATTTATATTCCAATTAACATACAGTGGATTGGGTGAAAATATAGTTGTATGAAAATTATAATATATATTGAATAGTATTTATAACAATATATTTATGATTGATCATTTAAAAACTATTTTTGAAACTTTTGAATAAATAAATATTTTTCTTATAATATTACACAAGATTTTTAAGACTTATATTCTTCATGAATTTTTAGACAAGCGATATAACTATTAATTAAACAAATAATAAAGTAAATAATCAAAAGTATACTTAGTGTAAATAATATAAAATTTATAATAGTGAAAGAACGGTAAGGTAGAAGGGATGGAAAGCCCTTTCCCGAGGGTTGAACATGTATTATAAAGCTTAATGTAAAGAAAGGGTCGAAACTCTCTGTCTCTCTCTCTCTCTCTCTCTCTCTCTCTAACTCTGTGAAAATGTCGAGATGTTATACATACACGCATAACTATGCAGACTCTCAGGCCGTTAAGCGGTAAGCATGAAAGATGATGATGCTGCCCCGGGGAAGTCTCCTTTCGGAGTTAGCTGCCTTCATTATTAAGGTTTCCCTTCATAATTGACGGAGTCAACCGGTAAGCTCTTGTTTGTGAAGGTGTGCGTTTAAGCATGCTTATGCGTGTTTGTTTGCGTATCTATGCCTGAGTGTGTATAAGCATACGGTATTTGCGTAGAAAAAAGGCGTTATTTTTAAAGTCTGTAATTATTCGTAATGTTGATGCACTTTCTAAAGCTTGTGCTGATAGCTTTCTTACCATTGCAATGATTTTTAATTTGCTAATTAAAAATACTATTTATTATATTTAATTACATATTTATATCATATATATTTTTATATATTGTTCATTCTTCTTTGTGAATAGCTAATCTATATTTTTGATGAATAATTTTAAAAGTTTGTGATAAAGACCTTAGAGTGAATTTATGTTTGCATTGTTTGTATTTTATTAATAAATAAAAATTCAATTGAGGTTATTGTCTATATATTTAACAATTAAAAACACTTTTGAATCACAATTTACATAATTATTTGTAATACACTGAAGATTAATATATATGTTAATATATATCTGAAGTATATTTTTCTGTTTTAATCAATCGTATATAAATGATTTAAGAAAATGAAGTTTGTAATTCAAGTTTTATAGATATTTTATATAAAAGAACAATTTCGTAAATATTATTTTGTAGGTTAATGCTTAATCATATATTGTTGTGTTAAAAAGTAAAAAATTATTATTCTTAAAGCTTCTATCCTTTCTCGACTATGTTTTTACAATCAGATTTTTTGACAAAATAAGTTCAATATTAAAGAAAATCGTAGGATAGATAAAAAATAAATAAAAATTTAGGTATGGTTATTAAGCTATTCTTTCACTATAACTTAAATTAATTTATTAATTTTAATAAGTTAATTAAGATATCGGAAAGATTTTTTTTATTTTTCATTATTAATATATAATAAGAAATTTTAAATAAATGTATTCTAGCGATATATTTTTTGCAAATTTATCTAAAAAAATAAATTTATATATAAATTATACTTGAAAGTAAAAGAAATGAACGATTTTAATGAATTTAATGAAAATTAAAAGTAAAATAAAGTAAATGCATTGATAATATAGTTAAAAATATTCATCAATTATCTATTTTATTTGAAGTTGAAGTGCGTGTGAAAAATACTAGATAAAATTTTCTTACAGGAATAATGAACGAAAAGATTGACAAAACGTTTTTTGTTATTAAACAATTACGGCTGAATTTATTTGTTGCAAACTACCGTTATATTTTATATATCCACGGATGTTCAAAGTGATAATATGCCATCATTCATACTCTAACCATCACCGCATACTTTTCGTTTGTTGATAAGCGGGTGTTGTGTACATATCGCGTTGATTTACAGGCATTATCGGATATTAATTTCAATCTGCGTTAAGCACGTGCCCAGTGGAAACGAGAGTGCACGAACGCAGAATTTCTGTGCGTGTGATGCATCTGGCAGATGAAAAGAGAGATGACAGTCAAATAGAAAAAGCTAGAAAGAAATGAGAGAGAGAGAGAGAGATTAATCGATGTCGTACGTCGTTAAGCTACAAATCAACCGTTCTGAACAAATTATGAATGATATATTCGTACTACGTGCTTGATATATGCACGTTGATCTCTCTCGTACGAAAAACTAGTTTCATAGCTGCAGTTTGTTCGTTTATACACACTGGTGTTTGCGATAGTTGCACTGCTATGTACAGAATCTAGAAGTTAAAACTGGCGGCGATAGAGCAACCCCAAAAACTCGTTACGTAAATAGTTCAGAAGCATTTATCCTTGCTACTTCTGATCCATACTTTTTTGTGATATTCAAGAGGTATTATTGGACTGATTTCTTAAATTATTAATAGACAAAGGAGTTTCTTGTTTTTGTATTTATTAATGGCTTTTATAATAAATAAAATTTTGTTTCTTACGTAAATGATTAAGTGCTTGATATTCAAAAAATAATATAATTAAAATAATAAGATTTACAAAAATATTTCCAACTGAATTTTTATTTAAACTATAAGAGAAATGCATTAACTATATTACATAATTGGTTATAATTTATATGCACCAAGTGAAATGAAATTTCAAGTTTTTTAATACAATTTTTGTATATACCTTACGTAATTTCCATTGAGTTCGTGAAGGTATCAATAATTCTAAATGCCTATATGTACGTAGAAACATTTAATAATGTTGTTTTATTCGTATGTTTTGTGTTTTTTTAATAATAAAAAAGGCACTCATTGAAAAAGTGAAATTACTATTTAAATTGTTAAAATAACTTTGAGAAATGATAATCAATACATAAAACAATATTATTGGTTTATTTTTGTATTTATACCTACAGTACAATCTTAAACTGCATAAATTTTTTAAATTAGGTTTTTTATTTGTTATTAAAAAGTAGTTATATATTGACATTTTCTTAATTTTAAGTCCTTACTTATTTATGAAAACTTCGAACGCCTAGATGCAAACAAAAAGTACAAAATCAATATACGTTTTACGTATTAACAGTTGAAAATAATAACGTTCATTAGGTTTAATGTGATAACTAGTTAAGATTCATTTTAGCATGATAATGTAAAAAATTGAAATAACATGCGATAATTGATAATGTTAAGATAGAAAATTCTCACATTATTGAGTGACTTTCATTTGTAAATCTATGACACATCTTTTTTATTCTTATGTTTTCTATTCTTGCTTTTTTTCTACTGTATTTTTCATGTCATGATGCTATTACGCCAATTTGTACATAACGTTCGCAATAACTTGCGACCATAAAACCCATCAACAAATCAAATTTTGACGTGATACACAGACCGACATAAATTTCGAGATCCGGAGACCTGGGAAGATGTTGACACGTGTTCACCCCTTTCACGTTTCGTGACCTCACAGCCTTTATGTATTTCTGTTTTTCTATTTAAAAATGCTTTTATAAAATGTTTATCATACTTTCATTTTGTTTTTATTTTACGTCTTCATAATTTAAAAATTATACGCATTATTAAGTAAAATCATATTATGCGTCGTTTTCTCTGTAAGAAGTGTCATTTATGCATGCTTTATGTCAGGATCTCTCGGCGTTGGGGGCAATTTTCTTATAGATTGCACGCGGGATCTTAAAATGCAACGTAGAAAGAAACTTGAAAATCGTAGAAAAATAATTAAGAAGTAAAAATTCATTTATTTCTTTTGATCTGTTGTTAAGATTAGTTGATTAATAATCTGGACTAACTAATACAACAGAAAAGTAATAGTTTGATAATGCAAAACAAAATAATTATATAGATACATGGGTATACACACGAACGCATATTTCTTGATTTTTCTTATAAAGAAATGTATAAGAAAACACAGAAAAAAGAAATTATTATACCAAACAAAAGCCTAAGGTATTACAGAATATGATCATAGGTTTAAAATAAGAAAGTATGGGAAATACGTTCATATAGAATGGAGCACGTTCAAACACGAAGCCTTATTTTTATTCAGATTTGTAACCAGTACTTGATATCACGCTGCTTTCAGGAAGGTCAATGCAAAGCTTAATACAGAGCGAGACATGCTTTATGCTACGATTTTAAACTTCCTCGCTCTTTTGTATAGGGAGACAGTAAGAAAACGAGGTGATTCAGTGAGGACAAATTGTTGGTTCGGATGGGCGATCGTGCTCATGACCCCGAATACCGTGTTTGTACTATTTATATTCTTGTGCCAACCTAAGAATTACTGGGTATGTTCGGAAACTTTGTTGCAGAACGCATGGTGTGATTCACATGGTGTGAACCGCTCAAGATGTATGTACAGTGGCTGCATGATCATATTGGAACGCCTTAGTTTTCATTATACGTCTTTATTTTATAAATTTTTCTAAATGAAGACCTCCTTGAATTTAAATTTTTTTTAACTGCAATATTTTTTTTTTGATTAATTTAAATTTTTATTTTTTCAAAGGATGTGCTTATATAAATTACTTTTAAATATTATATTAAATATTACAAATGAAAAAAATATTTATAAATAAATATATTATTTTATTTGTTGAAAAATTCTTTTGACATAATTAAGAAAATTCTAAAAGTTATATTTTGAAATCGACAAATTTCACAATGTACAGATTTTACAAATAGTGCACTGATAATAATTTTTTGAACTGTATTTAAAGATGATAAAGTATTGAGAATCTTATACGTTAAATTTCACTACCTAGATTCATCTATTTTTAATAAATATACTATTAATAAAAATTTAAGATATCAAATTTATAATTCGTTAGAGTCATTAGAATATAATGAAATTGTCCGATTATTAATATACGAAAATGATTTTGAATTTTGACAACCGGCATTAGAGTTTCAAGTTATACAAGTCATACTATTACTTGTAAGATACTAATAGTATTAGAAGTTTAGCTAAGTACAAATTTAATTACATGTGATATGTTTGAAGACACTTAACACATCTGAAAATAACGTATAAACAACTTTGAATTGTATTAAAATATTTTATTGTATTTTTCAATTTTTTATTATATCCTGTAATGCTTTATGAATCTTAGCTTCGTTTATTTACGATTTTAATTGTATGATAATTATCGCTAAGACACGATATTTTATATTCCAATAAAATTATATTACCAAATAAATCAAATGAAGTTAATATTAAATTAACATTTTGATTAAGTATACATTAATATCGAAAAATTTTTTAAAATTGAAGGAAAAAATTGAGGTCTTTTATGAAAAATATTTGTAGTAGTATCTATAAAAAACGCAAGTTTGTTATTTTTTATCAAGGTAAGTATATGGCACATCAAACGATTGAGTTATATTTGTGCAATTTTTATATTCTTTACAATAATTACGTCAGTGACATTTTTTGAATTTTAATTAAAAATGTGCCGCAAGGTATTTTGATGTAGAGAATACCATGGCACGATGTCTTCCACATACATGAACTAAGTAGCGAGTTTTAAATTGTCTTTTATGTGAATTTTTTTTTCTTTGTTACGTCTACTGTTTCATACATGAATAAGATACTTTCTAGGTATATTCAATTACCTAGAGAAGATATAAAATCTCATTTTATTGAGCATATTACTTTACCTCATGTGTTAACACATTTATTGCTTTCAGACTAATTAGTAAATGAATATTGGAAAACACATAGTCATTTCGATTAGCTTATGCCTTCATCACCTATTGCATAGTGATTATCGTTGAATTTCTTATTGAAAATCAGTATTTTTTACCAGCTCTCACAATCTTGGTGATTGCTTGTTAAGCATATGGATCCTTACTCAACGATGCAAGCACTATTCAGTTATCAGCTATACTGACTATCGCTCTATCGTTCTAAATTTATCTGATTATGTTCTATAAGTCAGAGAGTCTTCCTTACACATACGTACATATAACAAAAATATTTTATAATGTATACTCATTAGAAAATAACTTCTCTATAAACAAAAATAAGTTATATGATTGAATAAAAACAAATATATAAATCATAAGCTAAAATAAATACAATTTGATGATAGATTCCTTCTTCATTTCAACCAATTCGAAGATGATAATTTTCATTTTTATCATTCGTTATTATTCATTCTCTTACGAATTTATTTCCTTGTCGGTATCGATATTTTATTATTAGTTGTAGTAGCATCGTCTTTCTTCAAAGTTATTGAAAATTTTTAGACTAGTAATTCTTCGTTTATCTTTATAAGTCTCGTTTGCAGTAATAAGTTTAATTACTGTTGTAGAATATAAAATATTTCGTAGATGTCATTGTCAATATCGTAGATGGGAAACCATAAGTAAGTACTACTATTCGAGCCAAGTGTACTCAAGTTTCTTTTACGAGGTTGTTATTTCTTTCCTTTCTTCTACTTTATCACTAAAAGATAAGGTTGTGGGCTTAGAATTTGAATTGGTGAAGCTTATAATTAGAGAAGTAATAGTAAAAAATAATAATGTTAATTAAAAGAACAATAAGATAATGAATTATTAGGTTTTGAAATATTCACTAAAATCGATTGTTAATTTGAATAAATGTAATTAAATTAATAGCAGTAAGTGAGTTTTTAGAACTAAAAATTGAGCAGTAAGTTAAGTTCAGAAAATTATTTTTTTCAATATTTAATAAGTGTTTCTGTAATTCAATTAAAATAAAATTCATTTAAATAAAAGAATTTAAAAGTTATAATTTATTTCATGAAAACGTATCTTAATAAATGTACAATGATTAAAAATTTATTTACTTATTATAAATGTACTCTTTTTTAAAAATTAATATAATAACCTATCTTAAATAACAAGATAGTAATTGTTTTTAAAAAAAATTAAATATAATCTAAAATTCTTTTAGTAATGAATTGATTTCTATTTGAAAATCTAGTCGGAACATGATTTCTACCAAAGCAATTAAACCAACATAATATCATCAATTATTTCAAACAAGTCAAAGTAAATCTAAAGCAATAAAAATTAGAGGTTTAAAAATTATGCGAATTAAACTATTTTTAAATCTTGTAATATTATGATGTCTTTTAATTTATTTGTGCTTTAAGTTATTTTTAAGTTTTAAGTTATTAATTTTAAGTTATTTGTAATCTATTTATTTATTTGTGAACCACTATTTCTGAGAAAATGATAAAATGTCTCGAAAAATAATATAGAGAATATTGGACAAATTTTAAGTATCATACTCTTCACAGAATTTAATTTCTTCAAATAAAAAAGAAAATATATCTTTTTTATAAAAAAAATGTAAGATAAAATTACTGAAAATTATATTATAATTGTAAGTCACATTGAAAGAGTAATTAAATCGTTCATTAAATAAACTAAATTAAGACAAAATAGGAATAAAAAATTTAAGTTTCTAAAAATTATGGAGTAAACAAAAAGATGTCGTTGAAAATATATGCAGATTATTTTTAAATTGTACAAATCAAAAACTCTGTTATTCATCAACTATCATTAACATCTAAATATAATATCATTTTTGTAACTAAAAATAGTCTATTGAATGTGTTACGTAAAACACTTTTTAATTAAGTATGATGTTTTTTCTTTTAATAAGCCGTAAAAATAGCATTTATAAATATGCTTTATGAAACGAAAAGGCTAATATTAGTTTCAACAAAACCGATTTCAAGATATATTTTTAAAGAATAAGGAATTTATCTTGACCTTTAAATTGTTGTTGTTTTTCTAGGTACGCCGATAATCATTTTTTCAATATAAGAAGGATTACATATATATAGTTATATCTATTATATATAGTTTTTTTATAATTTAAAGGAATATATGTATATATATTGGCAATATTATTCTTACAGACGATATTATAATAGTGGAAATTTCAAAGAAACTCGTTCATGTCTGAACATGCAAACTGTTTAAAAGAAGACTATAAATCATTTAGTGGAATTTTTTCTATAAATCCGAATGAATCAATATTTATCTGTAAGTATAATCGGTACAATTTTTAATTTGAAAGCTTTAAAAAATAAAGCACTTTCATTTCTGAAAAATAACAATTACAGAGTTACCTCTCTTCTTATCTCATCTTTGTAATTGGAGATTTAAAAATTGGATTTTATTTAAGTGAGTAAAATTCTCATATAAGATTGTCTAATAATTATCCAATCAGTTATTCTGAAAAACAGAGTACAGTAGAACTAAATAAAACGAGAAAAAGTAGAAAAACTAAATGCAGACTCTTTTTCGATATGCACATGCGTTACAAGAAATAAATATTCAAAAAACAAGCTGGATTTGCTTTAGTAGGATTTCCATCCAGTTCGAAAAGATTTTTCCCAACTTTCAACAAGTATACGTATGAAAAAACACACTTACATAATCCTACCACACTTGCGTTTTATATGTTAACGTTTTTATGCGTAGCTCGACAAAGGTAGAACGACATATGGATAGAGTGAGATAGTTTGCGATTCGGAAAGCTCTTTAGAAGTTTACGGGCTAACCGTGACGCAGACTTAAAAGTAGTGCATACCTATGTAACTATATTGGAAATACATGGAGAAATCGTGTAAATCTATATCCATATGTTACATAATATTATAGATGTACAGTGATGGCAACGTGCGTTTAGATGCGTTGCGTAGAATGTTTACATTGCGATTACCACATGATAGAGCCTAGAGACACCCATACATATTCTTACTCTCACTCTCTCTTTATGGAAATATATGTGTGTCGCTTTGTGTTAAGTGCCTGTACGTAGTTGCATATGAATGTGTACTTTCACAGTTCTGTCAATAATTGGGTAAGTGTCAATATGTAAGGAGAAGAAGAGGTGTAAATATATTGACTTAGGTAAGAGCATATTATAAATATATATTGAAATATATTTTGAAAACGTGAAATATTTTATTATACGTTTAATATACATATCTCTTTATTGTTTGTGTGTACGTATGTTGTTATGTAATATCGAATCTAATCTAATGTTTTTTATTGAAACATATCATTTTTATAAAAATAATTGTTCACGGTTATATACTTTATTCAGCAGATTTAATATATAGTAATATATAGTTATAGTATACACTTATCACCATGCATAAGATTTCGTATTTATGATTGTATATATTTGTATAGAACGTAACATATGGTTTGTAAGTAATTAAAATTTTAGTATTTTAATTTTTTACATATTTGCTAAGTCTAAAAATATATATTTAATAAAGACATAACTTCAATTTGACTATCTTCAGAATGAGTGTGATATAAGTAATATACTTTTAAATATCAATAATATATTTTTTAGTGAATAGTAGTTTAAAAGAAAATCAGACAATAAATATAACATTATGATGAGCAGTAAGACGAATAGAATATTTATTACTAATTTTTTGCAGGTTTTTATTGTCAGATATTGTAATAAATATATTATTTATTTAATACAGTTATTAAAAGTTTTTTTTAAGTTATTTTTTTCTAAAGACTAAAAAGCAAAATCTTTTTTTCTAATATAATATACTTTGTATAAATGGAATAGTTTAAAAATATCGAAAAATTGTGAATCTTTTTCAATAGCACGTTGAGTAACCCATAATTCGAGCGAGGTACGATAGATAACAAAAGGAAGAGAGTAAGATGATAGTTAAGTAGAACAGGGACTTTAAGAATACAAACGTGGAAGCAGGCAGAAATGTTCAGATTATCAGAATGAGCAGAGCACAGAATTCGGAATTGGACAGAGTGAGAGAGAGAGAGAGAGAGAGTGAAGATTGAAATAGTCGATAAGTCCCATGAGATGGTGTCACGTTTTGTTTTGAGTGTGATGGTCCTTCTCTCACTTTACGCATGCAATGTATGTTCACACATATATCGTTTTTGCCCTTGATACCCTTCAGCTATTGTTAAAGCGCGAATAAGAGTTTGGCAGAATGAAAGAGCAGAGAAGAGAAGAAGAGAAGAGAGAGGAGAGATAGATAGATAGAGAGAGAGAGAGAGAAATATCTTGCATGTTTTATAGGTGCGCGTACTTGTATTGTAGCGTGTCAATGATTTTGTATGATAAAAAGGTTTTATCGAGAAAATTTCCATAAAATTTCGATAAACATTACACATTGAGATGTGTAATTGCATTTTTTACTTAAGTTTTGAATAATTATTAGAAGCTATAAAAAGTATTGATCATTTTATGAACTTTTTTAATAAAATAATCATATAACATTTGCAATGCCTATATATATATATATATATATATATATATATACATATACTATCACAGTCAGTGTCACACTATATTATCGAAATTTATAAAATCCGATCCGGAGATACAAACGATATCGATAATTATAAAATTTTAGTTTCGGTATTTCAAGTATAATCGTCTATCGTCAATGAAAGTATCTACGGCTCAACTAGTTGTTTTCATTTATATTTTCTTGAATTATGTTCTAGGTAACTATATTATATTGAATTCCCATACTAACAAGAGATGAATTTGAAGTTCATGTAACATTCCCGTAACTTTCTCATGTAATTTTCATATTATGACCTTCATTTATTTGACAACTATTAATCTTTAATTATTGTTTTATCCATATATATTTAAGCAGGTTAAAATTTATTTAAAATCTTGGCATAATGTTTTCATAACATTATTTCAAACAGGTAAAATTACGTAAGTAATAATTATACATATAATTTTTTAATAGATAAATTTTTTGAATATTAATTATTATTATTGTATTACTTAAATTATTATTATTATTATAGAATTATTATTATTACTCAATTATTGTAATAATTGAGTAGATTGAACTATCGATATTTTAAATCTGTAAGATTTGATTAACGTTATATATCTTCTATCTAATTATTACGTAAATCATATTTCTTTCCATCTAAAAAATTTATCTGGCAATATGTAAGCCATTTCTATATATAAATATATTTGAGAAAATAAATAAAAATCTTTTGTATATTATATGTATAAAATTTTAAAAACATTGGAAATTTTAAATATAAAAATGAATCCTTATTTGATATGCGTAATTTCTCCGTAAGGTGACATATTTTCATTTTTTGGTCTTTTTAATGAAACTTTATAATATATTCTTTTTAATCATTAGTGTTCTTCTTTAAGTGGTATTTGGAATAATAAAAACGATTACAAACTTTTTGGGACTTTATTTCGACTTACAATAAAAACTTTGTTAATTGATATAGAAACTTAATTAAATAATTTTTCGCCATAAATATCAAGTTTTATTACAAAAAAAAGGTAACGCAAAGGAAGAATAAACTAATAAAATACCAGTAGTTCGAGTAAATATAGGTTTAAGACTCGTTCAACGGCAAGGAAAGATTGGTCCTACAATAGAAGGTAAATTAATGAGAATAAAAACACCAGCGTAAAATAATTAAAAAATATAATTAGAAGATGGTATGTGAGAAAAAATAAGCTATAAAGCAAGATAAAAGATTTTATGTTTTTATTAAAATAATTTTAGAAAATCATAAAGGCTCGATTTCGCGTATTCGGATTGTGATCTTTCATAAGGATACCAATGGAGGTGCTGACAAACCTGAGGAGATATAGAAAACTATAATTTAATGCAACTTTATACCTCTTTTCAGTACTAGAAGTAATGGTTATCTTAGTAATTAATATGATCAAGCAAACATTTCTCACGTCTTCCTAATATCTAGGAAAAGCCCAAGTTCTGATTGCTTTCCTCGTAATGTAAGCTCATGCGAACCTCACTAACTTCCATTTGCCATAACCCTTGTATACTTTTTCAACTGCGAATCTTTAGCCTTTTTCTTTCTTCTTTTTTTCTCTTTATCTACTTTGTTCACTACTTTGTATTCTTAGCTTTGCCTAGTTGACTTCTCGGTTATTGTCGATTCTTACATTCACTCGTTCATTCCAGGTGTATACAAGTAAACGAAAATTAGCAGCTCTACTGAAACGTTGAGATTTTGCATAATGTCCTTTATCAGACCATTACGATTTCATTATTAATTAATATAAGGTTCAGATTAAGAACAATGATACTTTATTTTATAGATATTGAAATGTTTTTAACCAAGAAGAATATGGAAAGGAATTATTTAATTAGACTTAAGGAAAGCATAAAAATACAAGTGATTTGTATATGATAGTATATAGAACAATATAGAAAATTGTATTTTTGTAGTATTTTAATCATAAATATTTGAGTTTCTAACTTTAAATAAATATTTACTAATATTATTATATATTTATATGAGTATAATTATCTTTAAGTCAGGTTTTTGTCTATTGAGATATAATTTCATTTTTAGAAATAGAAAAAACCTATTAATGGTTAATTTATATAGTTTACTATTGTAATAAGTTATGAATGTGTGAATTATCTTGATGAAAAAATATTTTACATTCATCAAATTAAGACTTTTGGTAGGCATAACTAAATTATTGAATGCATCTACTATTGCTGCACTTTTAAAGAAGTTGATTAATACATGATCATGAAAATATTTCAAAATTATCAATATTACTTCTTTGAATTATAGATTTATTTTCATTTTCTTGTAGGACAAGCACGTATTTAATATTTAATAATGAGTATATAAAAAACTTTTACAATGCTTTCTAAATGTTGATTTATAAGAAATAATTGAAAAAAATTACAAATACAAAACATTATTAAGATCATTTGAGATTCTTTATTTTAGAAAGGTTAAATACTTTCACATCTTGACCATCCAACATATTACTAATAAAATCAATTATTTCATTATGATATTACTTTTAAGATCATATTTACATGATCACGTTACAGCTTAATAGTTTATTTATTAATGTTAGTAATTGCAAGTAATGAGAGAAAATATTCATCTATAACAAAAACTATGATGTATTAATAAAGAAATTATTAATATTCAATTAATAAATATATTACGGCTAATAAATTAATAATAAATTAAAAATATATCAATTGAATATTTCTAATTAGTCTGTGATTGATAGGTGACTGAATATGGATTTCTAAAATTTGCATCGAGATATAACAAATAAAAGAATTTTGATCGTCAAATCGTATCGAATAATTAAAAATATCTAAATATTTATTAGATATAATAAATATTTATTAATTATTATCTCCAAAAATTCAGAATTCATCGAGTAGTTAGAAGAAATTAGTTACTTGATTGTATCTTAATTCTTATCAAGGATACCGTCACTATACGCAAGACATATTTCTTTAAATTTTCAAAGCATTCTTGCCGATATATGAACAAACAGGAATAATACGTCAAAGATGCTTTTTACTCTCTTTTGTTTTTAACGTTCTATCAAATGCAAAAGACATAGCAAATTAATATAATTCTTTTTAATAAGTAATTGTTAAAATTTCATCCCTCCCTTTAAAACTTTACACGTGTGTAGTAGATGACGTTTCGGTTTTACAATGCAATAACACGCAACGCCTAAAATGGGATGAACTTTTACATCACAGCAATAATTAAGCTACACATTTATATTTTTATGTAAACATAAAAATATATTTAATCTATTTTCTCGTTATAATACTTTACATATATCAGAATATTATGTTTTATATTTTATATCTTTTATTTTAAGTCCATCTAGACTGAATTATTTTGACATTCATTTATATTCTGAATATCAGAATGAATAAATTTTGTAATTAAGAGAAGATCATTCGAACAAATTGAAAATGAGTTCTCATAAGTTTCGAAAAATTATACTATAGTCGCATTATAGCTAGATATTTCTCTGATAATATTTGATTATTAGCTTATAAAATTCTTTTGGATCATCATGCAAAAGTAAATGACCTGGGCGAGGAACTATACAACGCAGTACCACAACAGTTCATCGTTTCAAGGAATTTCTTTTCATATACAGCTAAAAATGAAGAAGGAATATTCCTTAAAATACAAAAGTAATGAGAGATACCGTGTTCCTATCATGATACTATATAACGAGTTCTTTTTGCTGATATGCCAAACCTTGGTTGAGTGCCCTCATCATCGAAGAAACGTGAAAAATACTCCATCGTATTTGATTTACGCGTATATTTTTCTCTTTTTTTTGTATCATCCTTTTGTAAAAAACAAGCAGACAGGACATTTTCGTTTGTTTCTTTTTGGAGATGCTAAAAAAGCACTTTATTTCAGCTAAATTTTACAAACGATGAGACTTACTTTTACTTTAACGCTATATTTTCTACGTGATATTTTCAATGCAAGACTAAAGTTTCCATGTATTCTAATCAATTTGTTTCTATAATTAATTTTAGAATTTTAAGAACGAACATCGTTTGTTTAAGCCAGTGAAATTTATAAGTCTAGCAATATGATTTAATCTTTTTCAAGATTAATGAATTATAGAAAAAATATGTAAACATATAAAAATAATTTTCACTCAATAAAAAAAGTAAATTCTTCTTATAAAGGAAAATTACCATTCATCTACAGCAATGCTTAAATATATTTATATGATTTAGAAATAAAAATTATATTTCTGTTTTATAATTCGTATTTTAATATATGTATGATTTCTAATTGAAAGTTAAGATTAGTATTATAAAATTCACAAACCAAACTTTTGCATAAACCCAATAATTTATTAGAGATTTTAAAACAAGTAATATTAAATTACAGGTGTTTAGATATCTCTTTAGAAGTGAAGTCTTGATTGATTTGATACGTTGATTTACAATTATATAAAATTTAAAAATAATATCTGAGTTCATATTTGGTTCATATTCATTCATTTTTGGTGTCATTATAGAAATCGGACTAAATTACTTAAACAAAAAAATTTGTTTATTGAATAAAATAAATTATTCAAAAGTAATTATGCCATATTTTTCTATACATGTTATAAGTTGTTAGTTTTTCTAATCGATATTTTAATAACGAGTACAATATACTAAATGTGAAACCATAGTTTTTGATCTATATAGTTCTAGAGTAAATTATATAAATTTGTAATCTATATAGTTAAACCTATTTTCCATGCATTCAGTGAAATCGCATTTTATATTTGCAATAATTTGACTTGATAAAAATCTTTTAAACATATTATTCTATAACTTTGTAAGATGTTGATCAATTACAATTAATTTTCACTTTTTTGATGCAATGTTTGCATCAATTTTGTTGAAAAAGTAGAGGGAAGATTTCGAATTCTTCAAAACTATCTTTACCAACCAAATCCCTTCTTATTAACATTCAAAATATAATTGTTTGTCAATTACGTTAGATAATATTAAATTATTCTATCAGATGAAATATTTTCATAAAATTTTTATGAATTATCATCATTTAATAATGTTGTGTTGCATCAACAAAGTTGATGCAGCCATTGTTGGTGGAAAACAAACAGAAGCAAAGAAAAAAGATCTTTAATAAAGAAAATAGGGTAACTTTATTATTTATAGGAATAGGTTTGCATATCTTGATTCGAGAAGCGCATACTATATCAAAGTTGGAATAATTTAAGTTTCATACTTAATCTTATTTATATGTACATGATTATCTACCTTGATTTTCCCTCCACCATAGTTGCATCTCAAGGTGCACATTCCTTTCTCTTTAGTCGCTCTAATTTTGACGTTTTCATCTTGCATCTAATGGTCATATTCGAATGAATCTACGTTTATATTATCATATCATTATATTAAATAAATTCTTTAATAATATAAAATTGATGGATGCATCAAGTCTTCGTATATGCTGGGCTCCTAGAGAGCATGGGTGTGGAAAAAGGGTTAGGAGAGGGGTCTTTTCTTTTCTCTCTTTTGCTTTCGCTAAATGTTTGCGGCTAGTCTGCCGTGTAAATGTCGCTACGTGCTCGACCAAGCGACTCAGCGTATATAAAACAAGTTGCTGACGACCAGCTTCTCTCAACGAGAGTTTACTTTTGCGGAGAGATGCCGATTCAGCTGCTCCTGGGTGAGCTGTGCTAGTCCTTGTAATCTTTTGTCAACAAAAGACATACACCTTGAAAATGCAGGTCCTGCATCTGAGTCATGAATGCAAATAAAGCTCTTAGTAACAATTTTTAAAACATGAATTAGAAATATAAGATTAAGTTTCATGGTACGGGGTGGACTTGTATTTTATCAGGATATTGCGAGAAGTCAGGACAAATAGAAAAGAATACAGAAGTGATGGTAATTAGTGATAATGATAATTATTGTCCAAAATTATTTTCCAGTCTACTTTTGTTATATAATTAAATTCAGTAATGGCAAAAATTTACGTTTGGTTAAGTATCGCTAACTAAAATATAAATTTAATTATTACATGATGATAATTCATAAAAATTTTATGAAAATATTTTATCTAATAGAATAATTTAATATTATCAAACGTATTTGACAAACAATTATATTTTGAATTTTAATAAGGAAGGGTTGGATTGGTAAAGTTAGTTTCGAAGAATTGCGTATATCCAATTTTTTCAACTGACGAAATTTTCATACTATAATTCTATAGTGAATTCCGCACACTCTACCTTACCTTCACGTATGTGAGACAACCAAAGCAACGTTAAGTCTTTTTGAGGTTTTTAATTTATTTAAAAATCCTTTTTTGTCGATTGATTTTGGGTAGAACTTCTTGGCTTTACGAACAACGTCACACATTGTTTGTTCACTATATCTAGTATATATTTCGTTACTATTGGAATAGGAATGGGAGGTTCGAATACTGGTGGGAGAAACTTCAATCAACAATTTTCTTTTTGTGCTCTCCCTTCTTAAATGGCGCACGAGCAATGCGTTATTCCTGTTACGTATAATTCAAGAATACAAATTGTTTTGAAGGAAGACTCGAACTGGGGAATCTTTCTCTTTCCATTCGCCGGATGTTTTTCCAATTGAACCATGGACGTAAACGGGTTAGTTTTACTCCAGTTGTTTACATATCCTAATCATAGCGTTAAATTCAAATTAAAATTTTATAAATTTACTTACGTAATGATAAAAATGTTTTAATGCTTGAATTTTCTTTATGATAATAAATCTTAATCATTAGATTACAATATTAAATTAACAGAAGAAAAATTCATCAATATTATTACCTGAATTAATAAAATAATTAAAAAATGAAGGAAGCTCTGAGAATTTTATAAAGATTGCTTTTAAGAATGAGTAATTTCATCCATCTTTATACTCTTTTAATTTAAAATTTTGTGAATTTAACTTTGAAAAATATAATGAAATATTAGGATTGATCTTATAAAAAGAAAATTTAATGTACATTTGATGGAATTTTAAGGATAATATTTTTTAAGCCAGAACAAATTGTACTGTTTCGACTACATTTCTGTTCAATATAAGAAAAACGATATGTCAGTAATCATGACATTTTCACAGAAATGTTATATACTATTCATGATAAATTCTAGGCTCATTTATTTAAGGTTTGAATTGATAAAAATAATTAAAACTCAAATTTGATATATGATTATACATTGCAGAAAAATTTTAAATCTGTGTTATTAGTATTGGTAAGAGATATTGTTAAAAGTAAGTCGACTTTTTTTTAAATAAATAAGAATATACATAATCGAATATAAATAGGTATACAAAGATGAATTAAGTAATAACGATTACAAATTATAAAATATATAAAGCGATATGGAGTACTCAATTTATTCACATCTGGTAAGTCAATTCGAGGCGCATATCACGCCTGATATGGCTTCTGCTTCTCTTTTTTCTTTGCAATCGATCCTCGGTAAAATGTTTGCATTTTATTACGTCGAATAGTAGCATC
Source organism: Wiebesia pumilae (assembly GCA_018907045.1). Classification (NCBI taxonomy): domain Eukaryota; kingdom Metazoa; phylum Arthropoda; class Insecta; order Hymenoptera; family Agaonidae; genus Wiebesia; species Wiebesia pumilae. Next base: position 10,029,974 of record JACCHZ010000116.1, read on the forward strand.
CATGAAGGATAATCGTCGACAATCAAGTTTCATGGCAGTGGCAATACACCGATTGTACAGTAGTCGCACTGTGCCAAATGCACCTGCATATGTATGACGCAATCTCATAGCAGTGTGTATGTCAACGCAAGGGTTAGGGAGGGGTCAGCTCGATTTCGCCACGCACTCGGTCTCTCTGTGGTTGCTTTGTGTCATTACTCGTCATTATCCACCTATCAAATCGCTCAGCAATAACTATCAGGCAGTTAGCTCAGGCCTACGGTGGTAGCACGGCTTTACACCAATCAGCCCTTCCGACATCAAATCCAACTCCCTTGCGTTCCACAATCTTCTCACTCTCTCTCCCTCTTACTCTATCACTGTCTCTCTATACTACTATTACTACTACTACTATTACTGCTACTTCGTACTCTATTCTACATTCGTTATCTATCCCTGGCATTAACTTGTTCGTACTGATATCGTTTATACTATACACGCACCTTTTCATAATTCTGTCTATTATATAGATAAATTCAAGTGAGTAAATAAACTTCAACGTAGTTACAGTTTTATTTGTTAATCTTTCAGTTGTCTAATTATGTAATATTTTATATTAATGTTAAGCTCTAGTTTCGAAAAAAAGCTGCCGGTCAGTATTTCTTTTAATTCATTTCTGTAATTGTCACACTTCAATATTCAATACATCAATCCAGATAATATAATTGCACAAAAATGTAGTTAATAAGACTATAGTGATGTCTAAAATAATAATTGTATCATTAACATATAATAAATTGACAAAACTTTTTCAATGTTTATAATATATTAAGTTTAGTAAGAAAGATTTGTTTATGATTTAAATTCAGAAGTAAGTTAGTTAGATAGTTTCTTTATATAAAATTGGCATACAAAATTTTATTACGTTATATTTCATAAAATTTTTATAAATCATCCTTATACTCGTTTATATATTTCCAAATATTTTTAATATGCATGTTTAAATAATATCAGTAAGTGAACTTAAAATTAGTAATGCATTTCGGTTAATTAGTCTCGAGTAAAAATCATTTTACTCGAGAAGCAATTAAGAAAATGCACTAATGCTGTCACATTTTTTATATTATTTGATATCTCATTTTATAATTATTATTTTCAAAATCAATAAAAGCGGTAACTATTATATTTCATATTTTTTTTACTTTTCTAAATATAACTAAATAATACAAATTTTTTGCTTTACATTCACTGAAATTCATTCTGACAAGCAATACCAATTCTTTACACGAGTGAAACAGCTAACGCTTGGGTTTTGAGATGCAAAGATATTCCATGCCTAAAATAGAACGAGATGATGTGTTAACCTAATAATATTCTTGAATAGAATTCATGATTTATAATTACAGATATTAATTCTCGATTTGCGTTTTCTTTATTATACTTATAATTGATCAAATTTTTGGCTTAATAATTATTAAAAAATTTTCATACTAAATATATTTTATTTATATATACATACATATATATATATATGTATATGATAAAATTATTAATCTAAAATTTTGCTTTTGGTCTTGATTAAATTTAATGTAAAGTTAAAAAGCTTTTTATGATAGTTGAATAAATTAATTTTACCGTGAATAATATATTTTTTAAAATATAATTACAAGTATAGAAGGTTTACGGTAAATTTTATACTACACAACAGTTCATTGAATAATGTGAAATGTATGAAACATTTTATTATATTCGTAGTGTGTTTATAAATATCTTCAAAATACGTATTGGAATAATTTTATCTATTTGAATTTTTTAGATGCGTAATCATATTTAAACTCTCAATATTGAGAAATATATTTTAATAAATTTCTAGATACTATAATATATGCATAGTAGTATCTGTAGTATTAGCAATTTCTGTTTTAATATCACCGTTTGCTTCTATGGCGTTGTTTAAAATTTTAAATAAAGCGATACTTCCATTAAATCGAGAGAAATGAGAAATTTTTTTCATTTTGTTAAGTAATTAAACGAGAGTGTGACTATCACTGTGTATAAAAATTCAATAAAATAAAATAAACATTTTCATTTCTACTGTTTATATCAGGACAAAGTAAAAATTATACTTTTATCATGTACATATTAAAAGTGTAAATTCCTCCAATGTACTATAATTTTCTTGCATTTACGATAGAAGAATTATTTATTTCTTTCATACAAACAGTAAACATGTTTTTATCACGTCTATTACCACCAAAATGATAATAATTATATAAAATTATAACATAAATATATTGTAACTAAAAATTTGCTATAAATATTTCAATATAAATAAATATACAATGTATGTTTATTATATTTATTTTATGAATCATTTTAATAATTTTTCAATTCTTTAATTCTGCATTTGTTGAATAAATAATATTATTTTTAAGTAGTTTTACATGTATTTTTACGTAAATTAGTTAATTAACAAATTTAAGTTTGAAAAAGAATCAGAAATAACTATTTTTAATATCAACGGCACATCGTATCATATAACTATACTCTCCATAGTATGTAAGCAAGAAAAATACATTTTTAAACATGTTTTATTTTTAGGCGATATACTTGGCGTTTGATTGCACTTATCTCATTGAGCTTTTAATATTGAACTTCTCTATACATAAGTTTAAATGTATTACTAAATTTTTGTGAATAAATTCTTCATATAACTTTCTAACTTCTAGATTAATAATTTCTATGAAATAATATTATTGTTTCGTAAAATTCTAAATAAGCTTATATATTTATTGATTGTTGTAATTAATTAATAAATGTACTTTATTAAAATTTCAGTCTGATAGAAAATGGTATCATTTTATAAGAAAGAGCGATCGTACAAAACTAATCTAATGGAGTACAGTAATTCATTCTTGAAATCATTTACATATTTATCGTTATTGTAAACGAAAAGCTGGATGTTTTTACACCATAGTCACATATTATAAGTCTTAGATTCAAGTCAGTTTCAAAGTCAAAACCTCATATTATTGTAATAGACGACTCATGTACTTTTTGTGAATTTCAAACAGATTAATTTAGAAATCGAAATTTAATCATAAGAATTTCTGACTTTCAGTACTCGGGATTTGTCTTTGAATTAGAATGAAAAGGTGAGTATTAAGATAACAATAAAGTAAATTCGACTGCAAAATTCGTGACTTTAAGTGAAAATTAAAATAAATAATAATATACATAGGTGAACAAATTATGATTATAATATATTATTTATTTCATCGTTGAATTAAAATAAGGAAATGCTATAATTGAATTCATACATGTGCAAACAAGACTATTTGCCAGTCGGATTCTTGACGCCGCTATTGGCCAACTGATACACAAAAATGCGCTAACTATAACATTAACAATTACATCACATGTATCTGCAATTTTTCATGTAAAATAAATAACTAATATTGAGATTAATGACTAGTTATCAAGATTGAATGTGGCATCAATCGACAAATAGAGAATATCGAATTATTGTGTCAACACGACAGACTACAAACAGAGGCATTGGAATTATCGCAATGCAGCATCTACCCAAGACAACTACAAACCCTTACATAAAGGAAGGAAGTTGAGCTAGGGAAATTGCTTCATCATCCAGCTTTGAGAACAGAAGTCGTCCATCCTACATGAATCATGGAAGCCACAGATACGAACCACATACAAGGAAGAATTAACTTACCTGTCCTACGATTCATTATATACGTAGTACAATGTAGCGCAGAGTCTCTCTCTCTCTCTCTCCCTCTCTCTCTCTCCCTCTCTCTCTCTCTCTCTCTCTCTATATATATATATATATATATATATATATATATATATATAATATATAAATTTATAATTTATATACATATATATATATTGCAATTTTAATAATAATTAAAGTAGAATCGTACATTTATTTCGCGTATTATTATAACTGATCATTTTTATATATGATCTTAGGAAGCTCTGCCTCTTAACAGATAATTATTCATTAAAGAGCATTCAAATATAATTGAATTTATAAATTATGAATTTTCTTTTTATCATAAATAAAACAATTATCACTGTTGTCTTGTTTTTATTTGAAAAATATATAAATTATGATGTCACATTTTCTATTATTTAAAATTCTAAATAATTTGTAATATTAATAGAAATACATTTATTTTTCATAAATGTTAAGATAGATATTTACAATTATATTTCGTTTTTGAAAATTGAGTCACGTTTTATTAATATTTGTAACAAAACGGATACGATTTTTAAGAAGTAGAGAAATTGTACATTTTTTGTCTGACACATTTTATCTAATCTTTAGTCAGCTATTTAGTAAGTAATAATACTTCGAAAATATATTACTAAATTTCTAATTGAAATAGATGTAAACAAACTATAATTTTAGAAATGTATAAATTCTTCATAATAGTATATTAATTACATAAATTTGTAAGAATTGTTCATACTTGATTTCTTCATATGCTAACTGATAAATTTTGAGGCCCATATCCGCGTGGATGCGTATAAAGACTTTTACACAATTAATTAATTAATTATGTAAAAGATTAACTAATTAATCATGACTCTAGCATATTTTTTGTAACAGCCAGATTCGTTTAACAATGGTTTTGGAAGTATAAAGAAAGAATTTACATAAATATCAAGTGCTCGGATTATGAATAGGATTTTAAATTTTTAGAAAAAAATATTCATGCTTGGATACTTCTTATATTTAGTAAATTATAAAATATTTTATAGCTCTTTATTAGTAAATTTATTGTTTAGATTTTATCATCTGAAATAATTCTTTTCGAATTTCAGTTAAAATAAGGTACAGGCGTATCTGATAATACTATATGATTTTCCTCTTATATTTTTGAAAATTGTCTGCAACCCACATGATCTCCTCGTAGCTTTGTGTTAGAACTAGAAACGAGCGAATGCAACTCTCCGTTTAAATCATTGATCGTTGTATTATCTGTTATTGGTAATGCAATTAACCGTTTATACTCATACTTAAAACATTATATAGGCAGGCAGTATGTAATAAAGGATTTGCGCTTGCACTTATTGTAAAGAATGTAATATCTATTACACTAATCGAAATACCCTAAATATCAGTAATCATAAAATGATGTCTGCATATGTTACAATCATGTGATTTTCAGTTAACGATAAGTATTGATGAATAAATATATTAATTTTTCTTATATTTAGAAAGCAAATAATTAAATGAAAAATTTTAGGAAATTATTCAGTAATTATTTGGACATGAGTATGTACCATCATACAGTATGGCACTAAATTATAAAATATTATCTATCAGAATATTTCGTTTATTCCTAATTTCTTAAAATGATCCGAAAATTTAAAGCAGAGTACGGTTTACATATTTTTTGTTTACAACTTGTAAACTCTCACGTTCTCGAAACTGGAGTGATCAGTAGGTGGTAATAGATATATAAATATAAATTCCAAGATCTGAGTTCGCATTGATATTTAATTGGTTCTTGAATATGCCGATTTGTTCGTATATATAGTGCTTTTAGAATGCAAATCCTCGGTCTTTTAGCGTATATGATCAAGTGCAATTAAAATTAGGTTAATAATTGTTACTGGCATCAGTTGATATCCTTTTGTGTACGCATTGTTAGCTATTCGGTGAATTTTTTCGACTTTATACATGTACGTACAAGCATTAGGTGTGAATAAAAGTGAATGTAATTGCAAAGTCATATATAGAAGTGATTTTTAGATGCGTGTATTAAGTCATTAATAGATTAAAACTTACAAGGCTTTGTTGACGGACAATTCTTGTAACAATTTATTAATGCATTACATTTTTATGAATAATATACATAGAATTATAATATTTTTTAATAAAGTAATAAATAAATAAAAACATGCCAGTTAAATCTGTATTATAGATTAATTTTATAAATTGTATGGTATACATAATTCAAATAAGTTATTTTAAAGGCCTGGATTAAATGTATTCATTGATATTTCAAATACGTAAAAAGTATGAAAATAGAATTTTTAATTTTATTTAAAATTTAAAATAACATTATTTAAGAGAATAGAAGAACAAATAAAGATTATTGCTATTATATTTTAGATTTTTTAAAGGAAAACTATTCTTAAATGAATATAATAATTTAGTAGAAATTTAGCAAATGAATGAAATATATTTTAATGGGTTTTGAATAGTCTATTTTTATTCAATAATTGAATAATAATAATATGATTTAGCATATTTCAATTATAATAATTGAATAATATAGTTTTATATAATATATTTTAATGTGTTGCTAGTTTTCATATGCATATAAAGATCATAAATGTTCAGAAAATAGAATATTTTACAAATAATAATTATAATTGTTTAACGTTTATTATAAAAATATTAAATGCTTATTTATATTATACTTTGAAGTATTAAGGTAGTATCAATAAATAGCAATTTATTGAATGGGATATAAATCATTACTTGTGTACTTTAAGCTCTCATGTCGTATAGTATGTGGAGGAAAGCTAGCCGGAAAGAAGCGTGTGCGATAAAAGTGCAAAACTGACGTTAATTTGAGAATGTGGGATAATTAATCCGTCTACCTCTGTTTTGTCAGTTCAGCATAGTTTTGCTGATAGACTGACTAAGAAAGAAGATTTTACGTCATAAGAATGATAAACTAAAGCCACACTAAGCAGATGGGATCGTGCATCTAGGAGCTTAGGTGAATCATGTCTTACTTACAAGTAGTAAAGAAGATAACTAAGGATCAATATGACAAACTTTATTTACTCTTATATGAATGCTTTTCGTATCATTATGTGGAAGCTAGTTTCCAGAAAAGAATTTAGATGTTAGAATTAAAAGAACAAGAAGTAGAAAATTTTCCGGGATATATTTCGGTACCTATAAATAATGATAAAAAATGAATCGAAATGTATTATCTTAAGTCACTAACATTGATACCAGTAGGGTGCATCAACTATCCTTCTGAAGTTATGAGAAAATTGGAACTCGCTCATGAGCCTGGTATTCTTATGAGAATTCCAACTTTTGTCTTGGGATAATAGTATAAAAGCGCAGTTTTTATAAATATCGGTTAATTAACATTAATAGTGTGCTACATATTTCATAGTATAATGATAAGTTGCATTTCACAGACTGTATTATAGTTGTGTATATTTAGTCTTACATAAATAATAGTTGTGAATACACTGCATTTAATGTAGCAAGAATTTTTCATCGATAATAATTACTAGTTATTTGACGAAATTTCAGACTAAAGCAGTTGTGTTAGAATATAAAATAAATAAATAAATATATATATACCTTGAAATATTATGTAGTATACTTAAGGATTAGAATAGTTTATCTAATATAATGATTAGATCAATACGTTTGAACAATTAAAGAAAATATTTAAAATATAGTAAAACCTGATAAAATTAAATTTAATAGAACATAGGCATTTAAAAATATGTCTATAATAGCTTATAAATATGTCTAACTACAATCTTATGTTGAAAATTATAATAGTTTATGTGTCTTTTACAGTATAATACTAATAATTAATCTATTTACAGCAATACCATTAATTATACGAAATGTCTTCCATACTTTACAGTAGTTTTGTAACGATGAACTAAATAATACGGCATTATTTATCATCACTATCGTAAGAAAATAGTTGAAAAATCTCTTTATACTATGAAAATGAGAAGAACATCATTACCTGTAAGTTTTAATAATGTAGAAAGCACAATTTGTGTGAATACATTTTGTTGCGTAATAGCCCCTTAAATCCAATAAGATGCCTTATAATGGAACATTAATGGCGCCAAGGCAATTATCTTGCTACTGGCATGTACAAGTATTAAAATCCATATGGAACAATAACTACGAGAAAACGAAGAATGGCGGTTATAAACACGATGTATACGTATAGAGGTGGAGTAAACGAATAAACAGCGTAGAAGTCATAACCTATTATATGGAAGATATTTTTCTTTTTCTTTTACTCTATCTTTTATACGTAGCTACTTTAAAGCTTATACTTTTACTTTTTTGCTATTTTCAAATTTTAAATATTATAAAAGGATAACGTTTTACAATTTCGTATAAGATTTGGTATAAATATCATATGATTTACATAATTTATTTTTACGAAGACAAGTTTATTCTGCTAGAAAAAAAAAAAAGAATTATTTTAATATTCTTGCACTTTTTATTGATAATAAATTTTTTGTATAAAAGATTTTCGTAATAATTCTATAAATGTAAGAAATCGTTTCATTACAACTATATATTCATCAATCTTTAAAAAACATTGATAAATTTCCGATGCATTCATTAAAAACACATTCCAATATGTTTATAACATTTTACAAAAATTGATTCTATTGATTACTGCTTACTTTTTTAACTATTTTAATTATAATTATTTACTACTTTGTTCTATGCAATTAATTATATGCCTCCATTTTTATAAGCGTCATTTTTCAATATTTAGAAATTTCAGTCAATGATATTGTAAAGGAATAATACATATATACAAACTTTTATTAATTGTACACAAAGAGAAAAGTATTTTATATATTTGATTGTTCAGTATTAAAACCACACAAAATAAATTTTCTAATCTGTAAGAAATTGATTTATTATAAAACTATGTATTTATCAGGCACAAATACATATGTTCTGTCTAAGGCCTATGTTTAAGATTCTTCAAAAGTGTACGTAATTTTACTTAAAGTTGACATACTATTGCGTTTTCATTCATTTTATATTTTTATTAATTTCTCGGTATTACTAACATATATTTTATAAGAGTATGTTGTGGTTTCTTTAAAGTATTTCTCGCATTCTTCAAGAAATAACTGTAGATCTTCGAATGGAAGGCCCGAGAACTCCGGGGCTGGTGACGGCGGTCTTGCCGCTGCTTGCAGTAACTAACATTTGATGGTAAGCGGTTGGTCGTTGTTCGTAGATTCTTAATTCTTTGTTTGGGATTGTTCCGAATTCAGAAAAGGCTGGTACTGCCAATTCTTGAATTTGAGGGACAGCAAGTATATCATTACGCTCAGAAGTACGTGCTCTAGTTACCCGTGTTGCTGGGGTTTTGTCTAGACCTCGGTTGGTGTTCATCAGGTCGGAGTTCTTTAGTGTTATCTAGAATTTTGGCGCCAATTAAGATGGTCGACGACACCGATCTCAGAAAAAGGCCAAGAGCGATTTCGGTTAATCGTTTGTTTTCCACAATGACCGGCCAAGATCATTGTCGACTTGATAAGGGCGACATAGTTGTTCGATTATTGGTTCGCCCTGATAAATGGTATCAATCTGACAAGGATGGTTGGAATGGGACGAAGAGGTTCGGGAAGTAAAATAAAAGAAAAACAGATTTCCTTTAATTTAAATCTCGTCGTCGAAGGGCAAAAAATGTACCTTACTTTTCCCATTCGATCAAGACGAAAAGAATAGAGAGAGAGAGAGAGAGAGAGAGAGAGAGAGAGTTTCTGGGCGTACCCGCTGATCCTTCATAAGGCTCAGCTCCTCTTATTGCTTCGATTGTCACTGATTCAGAAGTCTCTATGTGCCTTTCTTTGAGCTCTGGCCCGAAACGACATCGAAATGTACTCCAATCAGGGTATAAGATATCTTCCATACCTTCTAGGTCTAATTGGCGTGCGGCTCTGGTGGGCCAATCACGGACTGGAGTCGAAGATCGAGCGTGCTGTACGAGTGGAAAACACAGGGTCTTTTTTGTGCCTATTCACCACTTGATATGGAACACCCCGGAGCCTCTCCCAAACTTGTATGTTGCTGTCTGCTCTCTTTCTTTCTTCTAAAACAAGTGCGAGTACGGCGATCTTGTTTGTACCATTAGAGGCCTCTGTCCACGAGTTCGATAAGTTATTAAATGACGCGCCGAGTGCACCTAGCGCACGTAAGGTATCTATCTACAATATTATGTTCTTGATTAGATATTGAATAGAAATGTATCTCTTTGTAAACATTAGAATCTCTGTTTTAATGGTGGTAAGTTGAAGCTTGTAATCGTTTATATAAGAGATAACTTAGTACGTGCTCATAGAGTTATGTCAGTACTGCTTTGAAATCTGTTGTGATAATGGCGGTGGGAAAAGATTTATATTACGAATTATAAAACTACTCCCAGATATTTTTGTATGCAAAATCTCTTATATCTTATATTTGATATCAGCTACGATTACTATTAATTTCTTTTTTTTATTGTCTTTGGTACCACATATTATAAACGATCTTTTAGTCTCCGATTATTTGGAAACGATAATCTGATATTTTAATATTATACTCTAATGCATCAAAATTCATATTCTAATAATATAAATTAACAGACAAGCGAAACTTCTTTAGTAATTTCTGCACTCCATTCCTTTATCAGACTTCATTACTTTTCGATGTGACTAGATTTATAAGATATTAGAGTATATGTTGGATTTTTCTTTATCCAAGAGTAACAAATTTATTAATATGCACTTTTCGGAAGAATGAGAAAAGGGTTATTCTTATTTATTAGTCATCATTTAGCAATTTTAATAATTTTGTATTATAATTAATTTTGTTGCGATTTTCTATCATTATCTTTAAATTTTGGTGTTTATTAGATATAATGATTGAAAATTTTTTTCTTAACTGTCTTATATTAGTCTATTTTGGAGATTAATTTTCCATGATATCATGGCTTTTTGAGCATCAAAGTACAGAAAGAGTTAATTTTTCCAAAGATTCTAGATATTGCGCATGGATCAATAAATAAGTTATCCACGTCGGCTTCTTTCATTTCTAGAGACTCATTAATCACGAATTTGATCAAAGAGTCGTAATGCTATTTTAGATATCGATCTCGCTTTAGAAGTTAAAAAATTAATTGGGTGCTATATTGTAGGATGGTTTGATGGCTTCAATGAACAAAATAGATTCTTAAGATTTATTTAAATAATGGTTTATCCAGAAATGGCGATTTTTAAGTGGTCTTCAATGAATCAGACGTTATACAAGTGAAACACGATGTACTGGAGATAACTATTGTATATTAGCCAATCCATTATTTGTAACACCATATTCCAGCTGAGCGGTATTATGCCCAGTTTTTTGGTATCTAACACGGAATATTATTCATTACTTTTATGTATTGGTTGATTATCTAGAAGTTCTATTGCCATACCATCAAGGAAACATTTATAATAGTCTTTTTATCGTTGAATCTTACGATAATTAATTTTTTGTAACTTTATTGTCTCTTTTGAATGCTTTATCATTAAGATCTACAGTAAATAACACTTTTTCTTCTAAATTCCACATCAAATTTTTGATGTATTTCCGTATTTTTTATGTTCATTCAATTTATAAGGATTAATTTGCAATGAACGAACATTTAAAATGTACGTAACATCCGAGACCAAAATCTGATATCTTAATTATTTTTTTATTATATTTTTTTTATAACACAAGTAATTTTCTTATTTCTTAATCAATATCACAGCTACATAATATTTTTACATGGTAAATTTTATTAGTTGTTCCTTATACATCCTTTTGAATAGATTCTAGTGATATATCCTTCATTATAAGTTATTAAAGTCTTTGAATTTAAAATTATGTCTTGGTACTTTTTTCTGCCTCTTTTCAAATACAATATTTTTTAAACCTTAGATAAAATCTCGTTTTACTATGTGTTATTCTATTAAATAATATATAGTAGAACGCGTTATATATTGACTTAATGTGGAATTCGTCTGTTTTCAGTTTCTTTTCAAATTTCTAAAAGTCTTAAGATTTGTATTTACTTTTTGTAAGATTTATTCATCTTTTCCTACATTTCTATTGTAAACTAATAAAGGTTTGGAGACAACCTGGTTTTTTGTTTGTTAAATGTATGGATATAATGGGGTATTTTTTTAGTTTTTATTATCTATTCTTAGTGTCTGATGTAATATTTATTTGTACTTTCATAGCAGTTAACAAGACTCCACGGGAGCTTTTTAATTTTTCATGATTCTTCATTTTATCTTTAGTTTCAGTTCTGTTATCATGAAGCTACGCTTTTGATGAAACCACACTATTCTACTACATAAATAGATAAAATAGTCATAGTTTCAAGTATTTTTAATAAATTCCTGTAATCACTCTCTCCGAATTTATAATATGGCTGTGTAGAACAAAAACTTACATTAAATTCGAAGAGCTGTGAAGATTTTATTTCAGGCTTGTTTATTAATGAAATAATTGCTAATTTTCCATACATATTGATTTATTTGAAATATCTGTTTTCAATTCAATTATTTATTCGTAGCTTAGGTATTTCGCCACTTATTTAATTGGTTATATTTTTATCTGTAAATCAGCAGATGTGTTCAATAATTTGATCATCCAATGCCATAATTATGTATATGTATACATTTTTTTGATTTTTAAATATTTAGAAGGAGAATAAGCAAATAAAAAAAAACTTAAGAAATTGTAACTTAAGAAATTAAGCTAAAGATACAGATAATTTTCTTACAACTGTATAATTTTAATTTTTGAAATTATTTTATTTAATTATTATATTATTTATATTATTATATATTTTTGCTACTGTTCTGAGTTAATTTCTTAAACTAAAGTTAAGAGATTTTTTGTTTGTAATTCCTAAATATTTTCTACCAAACCTTATAAAAACGTCAATCAATTAAAATTCTTTTTAATTCATTTGTAATCAAATATAATATTTATTTTTTTCAGATATTTTTTTAAGTTTGTCTAATTAACACTTTTTTTTATATTACTTCTTTATTTTACGAATACTTTTTAACAATATAATACTCAATAATACGCACATATCTGTAAAAGAATAGAAATTTTATTAAAGAATATATTCGAGTAAAGGTTATGTAGAAACGAAGAAGGGACTTTGACGCCAATATAATATGCGCTAAGGAAGGAAATCGTGCTTAGGAAATAGACGAGAATGTCTCGACACTGGCACGTAGAACTCGCAAGCGGAATTAGTGCAGAAGACAACGAAGCAAAGTAAAAGAGAGCAATAGCGCAATTCCATGCGACAAACTGGCTTAAGGCGTTGAATCATAACGAGGACTTAGTGCCCACAAGCCTGCGACAAGAAGCCTCGAAGCTCATTGGATATATAAAGACATTCATGAAAGAGCCAGCATTAGAAATCTTCTCTCTCTCTCTTTCTCTCTCTTCTGTTCTCTACATATTCATAGTGTCTTTTGGTATTAAAATACAGATAACTACTCCATTGTAACGTTTTATATTCTTCTTTTCTACTGTTTTTAGTATGACTCATTTGATACAGACATTTGCTTTTGTATCAACGTCGGCTTATTGGTTATTCTAACTTGCATATAGGAACTTTAAAAGAACATGGACGTAATTATAGTAGTATTCAGAAAATATGATAGAAATAATATTTATATTAAATACAAATTCGTAATTATTACTTTACGTGAATTAATGAAACAAAAGAAAACACGGACATTTTTTAATAATCTATATTTTGAAATTTAATATTTTGAAATAATATTCTATTATTTATATGTTTAGTATTTTTAAACATTTTTATTTACTTATATCAATATTTTTATATTTATATGAACGTTTGATGTATTTTTCAAGCACAAATACATTAATTTAATATTTTAAATTGTTTCTGAATTATATCTGTTCTAAATTAGAAATAAATCTGAATATACTTATATATACTTAATGGAATATGTTTATAATGCAGAGCATATTGGTTTTGTAAAATAATTTAGTTTTTTAATTAAAAATAACAAACAATATTCATTTACAGCTAAATCATAAAAGAAATAAAGCATTCCCTATTTAAATGTTTATTAGAAACGAATAAGATTTACATTGACATATTAATTTAGTAAAAAACTTCTAATTTTAAAACTTACGATTTTTTATAATATTTATAAAATGATATTAATGGTATGAATAGAAATAGTTTTATAACATTTTATGAGTATATTGTATCTCATGCGATGCTTGCAACGATTATTGCTAGATACTAATTAAAAATTTCTCTAGAATTGATGATAGTCAAGTTTTATTATATTAAAATAACAAGCAAAACAGTTTGTTTCTTCTACATTCACAGATTTTTATTCAAATTGTTTTTATTTTTTGATACGAAACTAATATATTGACTTATTTTAAATAATTTTCTAATGGATTCATAATTACTTCACATTATCTTTATAATTGTTTCTATGTTTCTCTATAAATATTCTATGTGAGATACCAAGCACTAACTATTTTCATATTGCATGTATAATCAAAGTGACGATTTAATTAACAAGCAGCTTATAAAAAATGAAGTGTTAATTATATTTTTATATATATTTTAATTTAGTTAAATAAAACTTTGAGATTCTGATTTCAATTCATAAAAATCGTTCTTCTTTTGTACCTTAACACTATAAATATAACGTTTTATAAAAAAAATTGTGAAATAAGCTATAAGCAAACATGTTTTCAATATAATTAAAAATAAAAATATATTACATCCATCTAAAGGAATTAGTTTTTCTGAGGTATTAACTTCAAGCTATATTTACAAATTTTATTGTAGCTTGTAATTTAATAACAATGTTAGAAATTAATCTTCAAATCCAATTCCTATTATTAATGTTCTATTGTCAAGAAAATTTTAAAATTTTATAGATTTCAAAATAATTACACGAAATTCGTAGATAATGATCTCTATGAAAAATAACAAAAAGTCGACGTCAAACAAACAAATATTTTCATAATAATGACTTCTAAAATTTATTTTTAATGAATATTGACAGAAATATACGAGATAAATGTTTTCTACAGTTACTTTGTTTAATTAGAAAAATGCAAAGTATTTTTAGTATTGTACCTAAATAATATTAGTATGTAATTTATTTGAATATATTAATAATAATAATAATTCAAAAGAAAATTAAATTTACATTATATCAATTTATTGTTCTTTTAGTAAGTTGAAAAATATTTTTCTTTGCACAAAAAATAACACATTTAATTTTAATAATTTAGTTTTTATTTAAATTAGACTTTAAGCAATATACAATACCGTAAAATTTTAAATACTTGGACTTTTATTACCAGTAACACTTTGTAAAATTTAATTGATTATCGAAATTATGTTTTTAATTGTAATAAAATTGAAAACGATAAAAGTTACATTGAACGTTCAATATATATTAAATTTAGAATAACATTACATACTAAATTTAATTTTATTTTATTTAAAATAATAAAATAGTTTTATAAATAATGTGATTTAAGATTTTATTGAGGATTTTATTGACATTATATGCAAGTAAAATGTATAGAACCGATTTGCATTGACATGTAGAAATTTGTGATTTTAAATAAACTAGAGTCAGTAGATAAAAAACGCGAGTTCATTTGTAGTAATCGGAGATTCTCTAATTGAACTTTCGTAAATAATTACAAGATCTAATGAATAAGTATTCTCATTGAAAGAGTAATAAACAACGGTTTGATTGTTAAGAATGATCAGTGAAAGGAGAAATGACAAATGTTGATAGAAGAGAAAAACTGGTTAGTTGCGAATGTGTTATCATAAAATTTTTCACGTATTGTACTGAATTAAATGTATATATATGTCCATTAGTAATAGAAGTATTTGCACTGCTATTGTATATTAACGACGTAACTGACCCTTGAAAGGATTTACGAGTAAAATAGCGCTTGCGTTTGAAGGGATTGTAAATCCCTGTTTGGAGATTGCTGATACTAAGTTTTATGTGGAACATTAGTTGGTCGGGGCGTGGCCTAAAAGAGAGGTACAACGCTGACTTGAGGATAGGCGACTAGAGTTGCTAGGAAGCACTGCAATAAATTAGTCCAAAATGAAAGACAAATCGTTCTGAATCTGTCCGCCCGTGCGGCTTGAGCACGATGTGATAGAAATGCACGACGGCGCGACGAGGTTCTTCGTTCTCTTTTGCGGATATTCTGTCAGGCAACTTGCTTCCTTTCTTATTCTCTCTTTTTTAGATCTGCATCGGCTTCATGTCTCTTCGTTGGTTTAATGTAATCGATAGGATAGATTATCCTTGTCCATTTTTATACGTTTATTATTCTTTATAAAAGTATTGCTTTACGTATTTAATTTGATCACAACTTCATAAAATATTAGTGATATTTTAATATTTTTCAGACAATTGATTCATAAGAAAATAATTTTGTCAACTTAGAATAATTTACATTGAATTATTTATGAAGACTCTGATTAAATTTTTATCTCTAAAAAATACAGCATTAAAATAGAATCTGAATTTAAATGATTGTAGTTTTTAATTGTAATGATATAACATCTTTATTGAAATTCTATTTAATAAATGATTTTAAAAGTTTATTCGTCCAAAATGTATAAAATATAAATTTTAACCTATTAGCATATCTATTCCTTATTACAAGATAGAAAAAACATTGTATTGTAATATTTTTAGAACTTATATCTATGTGAGAATCTAAATTGTAAATTTCAAAAATTTCTGAACTACGTTGTTTGTGGTAATACAGCTGCAGCATAGTTTTGTTTAATTTTCTTCTATATAGAATTATATATAATAAAGGTCGTGTATCGATGGTAATTTTGTGAAAAAATAGCTATCTATCAATTTTGGTATTAAATTAATTAATGATTCCGGATGTTTTACGTCTTTATCACTTCGTCTATTATCTGTTTATCATATCTACGTGGCTTGAAATACTTCGTGATTATTGACTTCGATAGGTTCAAATTTTTGTTGATAAGTTACTTTACTTCTTGAATTAATAAATGAATGGATACAATACCAGTATTAATCAGTAATAGAAGATCTGAGACATTGGTAGAGGAACATATAGATATTAAGAGAGGAATACGTAACATTCCGATTGGCCTCGATTATCGCGGTTAAATGTTTACGGTTTTTATATTTAGCTTCAGACGTTAGATTCATATGGCATCAACTGATTTTGTAATATGGTTCTTTTAATATGAATCTGTGGTCAAATATTACTAATAGGTATCTTTTATTAGTTTTAGTCTAAGCATTTTCATACTCCAAGCATAAAGTGCAAGGTCATCTTTTATTAATTATGAGTATAATTATAAGTAGCAGAAATTATATCCTGATAGTTGATAGCTTTAGTTTGCGTTGTTTTATCCAAGAATTGATTCATCATTGCATGAGATTGATTGATAGGTCTGAGTGAAAATTATAAGTCTAAAAATATAAGAATTAAGACTAAAGAATTAAAATTCCGTGAGCTATGTAATTTTAATGTTTAAAGTGTCGTAAATGAAGGAACTAGCCCTTCGTTTCAGTTCTGCAGTTTTACATCCTCTAATGGTCTAATCTTCTATTATTGAAAAAAATACTTGTGAAATATAAAGTCTTCCTCTAGTATAATCAGTCTATTTCCACATTCAGTTGATCTGAAAGTTATTTTTACTTATTAGGTGGGGCGTACCTAAATAGATTTGGAGTAGTGATTTCTTTGCTCTGCTAACTTTCATGATATTCACTATGTACTCGGAAAAATTTGAATTTCTAAAATTGTATTATCGAGTACTTAGATCTTCAGACTCTTATGCATCTAATTGTTGATGGAGCCTGAATTGTTTTCTACAAATAGCCTGAGTGGTTGACTTAAAGCTTTGTTAAATAAATAAATTTTTGTACAAATAATGAAGTTTTTTATAAAAAATCAACCAAGTTTTTATTCTGAATCATTTTTTTCTTTTCATAAAGACATTAATTTTATTCGTTCATTTAATACTGATGAATTGACTGTAAATGTTAAATATAATTGCAAAAATTATTTGTTTAGAGACAGCTCACGTTATAACATATAATTTTCTGCTGGTACGAGTAATTATAAAACTAGAATTATGAGAAAAATCTCAAATGTTATATTTTGTCTTCCGATTACCCGTAGTGCTTTTAATAGATTTATTACTTTTCAAATATATTTATCGCTTTCAATCATTAAATCTTGGAAACGTATTTATAACAATTATGAATATATAAATATATGTGTATGTATATATACGTAATTTATCAAAGTATGTCTGTTTAAAAAATTATCGAGCACTGTACTTACTTATATCACTTATTTTATTACTTATTACTACTACTACTATTATTATATACTAATTATATATTTGTATAATATATGTTGTACTACTTATATATTTCTTTCGAATATTAGCTTATTAATTTCAATTCTGCTATTTTAAAAATAGATAAATATTTTTATTTTATATGCATTTCAAAGATTTTGCAATGATTTTACAATTTAACTGTTTTTAAAATGTGATCAAATTTAAAGTTTGAAAGAAATTTTATGTAATCGCATTTTTTTAAAAAATTCGAAATTTAATTTTTTGGAATAGGTTCAGAACAAATTTGATGTAAAAAAATTATTTAGAATCAATGATTTTAAAAGTATACACTTAAATGTCATAGAATGTCATAGAATAAAATTATATATAAACTGTACATTTTATTATTTTCCTTGTTAGTATTTTAGTTTTCAGTTAAATTGTAACTTCTGATAAACACTTTTTGATTTATTTGTACTGAATTTCTTTCTTTATAATAAAAATTATTTTTAAATACTTATTGCTTTAATCGATTACAAATAAGTATGCTAATATTGAGTATTTATATTGAAATCATAAACATAACATTTGCGATTAATTATGATCATTGAATAAAATTATTGTGGCATTTATAAATAATCTATAGAATATTTTATTATCTAGTAAAAATTTGCTTATACAATCAAGGGCGATTTAAAAAGTCTTGCTACGCTCTTAAAGTTTCAAGTCTTAATTAAGAATTAAATTTTGACTGCCTATTTTCCTTTACAATATGGTATTCAAGTACTTTTATTAACAAAAACTTAAATAATCCAACTAAGCTAAGACTGCGACATGTATATAGATTTGTATATAGACAATTCACAAATTTTTCAAAAACAAACTATATTAAAATATAATAGGTAAGAAGTCTTATTTTCATCAACAACATTAAAGGACATATAATATATCTACAGCAGTAGTTACTTAAAGGCGTTGATGTTAATTAACGACTGATTATGACATTATAATAATATTCTGTAATCATACAAGATTATTTTATAATAGTAAAGATTTTATAGCACCTATTTAAAAAAATACAATAGTTTTATTAAAAATTCGTAATTAATCATGAATATTTTGAGTTTACGATTATAACGAAATTGATAGATTTTGTTATATTTAGTTGCATTAGATTATAGAAATCATTATTTTGAATAACTTTTTATTCAAACAGAAATATTCGTTACAAGTTAATAATATTATATTCACATTTTACTTAGATAGAAGACACCAACATCAAAAGAATTAGGCTTCCATATCATACTTATTTCTGGTACGTTCTAAGCTTTTCTTAAAAAATAGCCTTATTTAACTGGAATTTTATGTGAAAGTTATTTCGAATAATTATAGAAAATTAAAAACACTGAGTTGGTATTTAAAATATTATTGGATATAATAAGTATGAAATATAATTAAAAATAAATTATTGTAAAAACTTTATTCAATTATCCAAAAATCCATTGCATAATTATTGAATTTTAAAACGTAATTTTTAAAACGTAAAATTATTTTTAAAACTATTTTTGAAGTGATCAATTCATATTTGTAGAAAAATCAAAAAAATAAAATTTAATTATTTATAAATATCGATTTTTTCAAATAATAAATGCCCAAATTATCATATTTCCATATTTTCTATCATACGAATGTGAAAAAATACATTTTTTAACATCTTTTTTAGGTCCTGCTGGGATGAAATGATCTATATATATAATGATCAATTATATATAATGTATAATTTATGGAAAATAATAAAGAAAATTTTAGCGAATATAAATTTATAATGTATTAATGCTTAATAAAACTTTAAACATAAAATATCGATAATTTTAGAGTATGTTAACGAGTGTTTTCTAAAAAGAACATAATCTCTCCCTTGTTTGAGACTTACTTATGATCCATCACGTATATACTTTTACCTACGCATGTTTATTTATAATGTGGACATATATCATGGTACACTTTTAGCTATGTGCTCATCACAATTTTTTGTAGTTCCTGTTTACGATCGACGGAATAACTCATACTGCTATAGATTACGCTATTGATGCGTGTCTGTGGCGAAATGAACGTTTTAATTCCCCTCCACAAAAGCTTACGACAAATCAAACACGCTTGACGTGATCAAGTGACTTATAGATATCAATATTGTGAGCACTTGCACGAGCCGAGTGATGACACGCGAGCATTTTTCCTTTTTACACTTTTATTTTTAATAATAACAACAATAATAATAAACCCTGTAATAATAATTTAATTATTACAGGAATTATTAGTAACTGAATGTTATATTTTGTTTATTTAAAAAATTACAGGAAGTACCAATACATTTATTATAAATTCTTATGTTTATTATGCTTTTTCAAATACTTCTTTATATTGCACTAAATTTAAATTATTTTTCACGTTTAATCGTAATTCATTTAAAAAGTGTTAAAGTGAAACCTAGTTGTATTGTTCTAAAAATTTTACATTTAGAGTTTCATATTTTTGTTGCGCATATTATATTTAAATAATCGGATACAAGTTTTTAAATTTTTACATGGATGGAAATTAATTTAGTATGTAGAATCCAGTACATTTTAAGTAGATGATTAAACTATAAAATTTAATTTCTCAAAATTTAGTCTTCATGATTTGTTAGCAAAACATTTGAAGGATTATAACAAAATTAGATAAATATTTATTTTAACGCATTTTTTCTAAAAAGAACATAATTTCGTCTTTGTTTGAGACCTACTAATGATTCATCTCACGTATATACTTTTATCTACGCATTTCATAGTTTGTACATTTTTTTATATCTAAATTATAATCTAAGTTTGTTTAAAATCGTGATTATTTGTAGATCCATTTAACGAATTTTGAGTAACAAAGTTAATTATGAATCATCTTAATTATTTTTTGATAAATTGCAAAAAAAATTGATATTTTTTTATATATCATATACTTCAATGACAAAAAGTAGAAAATTATTTGTTAAATTAAATTAATTCCTGTTTTCATCCAATATTTAAATTTTATATTTTTGGTTCATTACCGAAACTTTTTCAGTCAAAATTTTTGAAAATAAGAATATTATATTTGAAATACTTATTTTAATTATGTATTTTTTAAATTGAAGAAGATAATTTATTAGTAGAATTAATTGAATATGTTAAAAATTATTGAAGAACTAAGTTGAAGTAGAAATAATCGAGTTTTGTCAGGCATGCCCTTATCGAGGTATTTTCGTGTAAAGAATCAAACAAAGGTATTTTTCGATTATTTTTCTTTGAAACAAAAAACATAATAAAACAGATTTATAAAGTACAAAACAAATGTTGGTTTTGTAGCATGTAACATGAAAACTTCATAAGTATCTTTAATTACTGATATATAAATAGTACATCTTTATACTAATTTTTGAATTAAATAAAAAATGACCATTGCAATAATATATTATTCTCTTCTTGTTCATAAAAATGTTTGATAACACATTTTTAGCAAATTTTTTATTATATTAGAAAAGTTATTGATAGTAACAAAAATAAAAAACGTATTAAGCCAATAGATAAACCAGTTTTTTGACATTTTTTCTATAAATCTGAACAAATAAAAAAATGAATTTTTGGACAAAAGCATTTAAGTGTTTTATTGAAAAAAAATGAAATATTAGAAAACTGTCATTAATTATAATCATGTATACTTAGTCCATATAGAACTGTTTAGATCATTTTAAAAGATTTATTTTATTTTATTTGCTTGTGGCTTTAATTTTTTACTACACTCATTAGTTTTTAGAGCCCATAGGTACAATCAAATATTTCGGTTGATTAACGGTTGAAAAACAGTGATGTGTCGTTGACATAAGAAAGTTTATTATTCCAGCAACAGAATCTGTAATGCTTTCACCGATAAACCATAATAGACTGTTGATTTTCTTGTGAAGCTATCTACATGTCTATTTTCGACGATTTTTTTTTCTATTTTATATGTCGTACATTCGTTTTAATTCACTTTTCTACATATTCTGTTCTCTCACTTTTTTTAGCAGGATAATCATCTACATAGATAATTGTTTTTAAAATATCAATATATAAATATATAAAAATAAAATATATATTGCGTAAAAAATTAATGTTTTCTATACATCAATATAAAGATTGTGCACATTCCAGTTACAAAGTTAATAAAATAACTATTTGTAATAATTAATTTTAATTTTATATATTTATGAAATATATCTGTCCTTAATATTATAAAATTGTAATAATATTCTTTCAAAATTTAATTCAAATATACACTAAATGTATATTTATTCTTTAGTAATTGTTTTTTTATTTTTGTCAAAAAAATGACTAAATAGAAAAAATTGGATGATATTTTAATATCAGTTTCGGTAGTTAAATAAGCTTATTATTCAAACTATCTAAGCTGAAAAAATTTTCGAAGAATAGAAAAAATATAGAATTTTACTTTTGTAATGTTCTCACTTTTGTAACATAAATTCTAGAACTTGCTTCATTAGTAGCATCAATAAATAGGAATTAAAAAATATTTATTTATTCTTTTATAAATATAATGTAAATGATTAGCAATTGTATAAGATTGATCTTATCAGTTATAATCTTTCATAATACTAGTATAATTACTATAAATGCAAGGTGATAATAATTTTTTAATACGTATATTATCTTGAATTTTAGAGTAAATATAAGATTATTAGGGACGTAAAACTTAATTTTTTTTGAAATATTTATATATATATATATATGTATATATGTTTAATATTACTTATATTAATTATGTTTTAAGTTTATATTTTAAGAAACCTGTTAACAATGTGTTAATTTCTGCTTTTATTTAATTATTTGTAATTACTTTTATTGTTTACTAAATGTATGATTTTCATTATTTGAAAATGTATTTAGTCAGAGCTAATTAAAATATTATAAAAAGAAGTTAGAATATATAAGATTATCAAATATCTTTGTCTACTTAATACATCTAGATAAAGATATAGATAGGTGCTCAGTTAAGTATATTTTAACATATATTGTATTTATTACCAAATATAATGCATAGATTTTATTAATTTTTTAAAAACTAATAAAGTAAATAAATATTTAGCTGCCATAAGAATACTTGTAAAGAACCTATTTAATATTATTACGAATTTCAAAATCTTGTCTTCACTTGGAGGGAGTTGAATAATACTATAGTAATAAGTATAGAAATGCAAAACTTTTTACACCTGTACTACATGTTTTTTCAGAATCAAATTTTATAGTGATATAATATAATAACAGTTGATAAAGATAATCTAATACACTATAACGTTGAGTCGGTAGGTAAAATAATTGAAATTAGAATTAGAATGAAATAAATAATAAGTATAAATATAAATTTTAAAAATTTCTTAGTTTTAAAAAGTATATATTTCATAATTTTGATTACACTATTATTTTAAATTCTATTACATTTTGTACATTGTAAATTAAAACATACTTTGCAGTTAGTGTAGAAGAAGAGAGACAAATAAATTCTGTATAAATGTTTTGATACTACTGGCAATAGCTTAATCGTGTATTTTTTGTAAATTGAATTAAATAAATTGAAATAAATAATTTTTTTTAACAAGATTTAGTATCTTCTAAATTACAGCCACAATATTTGTCGATGATGCTTTTATAGATTGACGAAAAATATATAATCGAATAAAAAGTTAACCATCAGCTAGCATTAAATTATATGTGTAAAATTTAATGAAAGTTATTTTAATAGAAGAATATTTACAAGTGTAAACTAGTAGAAAAGGAAAGATTAGAGAAAGCGAAAGAGAATGAGAATGAAAGACATTGATAGTGTGCGAAGGACGGGGGAAATCCGGATGTAACTGTAATGAGAAAGATACAAAATATTTGATAAGTTCAAGTGGGGTGGAATATCTTCTCTTTCTCTCTCTTCAAACCCCACGGGTTCACACAAAGGCCTAATTAGCCATAAATTTACTGATTTACGGCCGGTTCAGAAATGTAAATATGAAATATGAAAATGAGGATGCTATGTAATAAAAGTGATGTACGAGGCTCCGTAGGGTCGTTCGTGAAAGCGTCCATCATTGGGGTGACGGGTCTCCTCTTTGTCTGGTGTCGGCGTGGTAGCGACTGAGATACATTTTCGCTCCCATCGTTGCCCAGCGTACGCGCTCTTACACATTACGCACATCCGCGCTCTCGTATCGCTCCGTATTTTCCATTGTCGAGCGCGTGTGTGTACTCCTGTGAAGCCTGTATTTTTGACGAATTCGAGAGATTCATGCCGTAGGCATTAGCTGGAAAAGCTTTGGATTCTTTGTTTTGAAGCTATATCTTATACGAGGAAAAATAACGATGTAGGGTTCTGATATTACAAGTTCAGTATGAAACATTGAAGAATCAAATTAATTCTTTTACTTGTATTAAAAATTACATTTTTAATTTATTTTTTATTTATATTATTAAATAAATTAAATTATTGGCAAATTGTATAAAAAGCAGTTTAAATTTATAATATAATAATTTTTATTGCAGAATATCTTTCTTTTGCTCTTAATGTTAAAAATTTATGTTTTATTCGGTTTTACCGAATTCTATGTAACTTTTTTCCATTAAGGAAGTTCGTGTATGTGTATAATAGGAATAACATCTCTTGATATTACAACTTTATACTGAAGAATTTATAATTTTTAGTGCATTTACGCATATATATATATATATATGAATTTATATCTTATAAGAATTTTAGTAATTTTAGGAAAAAAAATTCAGATAGCTATCAGGATATTATGCTTTCGCTAATAGTAACTGAATAAATAAGTGAGTAGAAATGCAGAGAATAATTAAAGAAAGTAATAAAATAGTACAATTTAATTTTCTTTTCTTTTAATTCTAGAACGATCTCTTTTTTATATATTATTATATATATATGTATATATATATATATAATATACTAATAATTTATCATCAAAAAGTTTTCGTAATTTTTCCGTATTTGAATAAATATGACTTTATACATCAATATTTATCTTGTTTAATGTAACATAATTTCGATTAAAAAAAGTACACGAATAATATGATTTTTTCCATCTTTATACTGATTCTGTAATAGAATTTCTGACGTAACTTTTAATTTAATTTTCGATATTATTAATTTTCTTCAATTATCTAAATAATTATGTATTTATTGTTTTATCTAATTAAAAAAAATTAAAAGACGATCTTTAATGGGTACTTAAAAAACAAGAAGCAACCAAATAGTATTTCAAGTTTATTACAATATCATAATACGAAAAATCGATTAATACTAGCAGACATTAAATCCCTAATAGTAAACATATTCCTAACATTTATTATGAGTTTTAAAATACTGTAACAATTTTCAGTAATATGTAACTTCGTTTGTCATTTCCTTTCAGATATTTTTTTAATGTAATTTGAAAGGGAATTCCAAAATCTCGAATTAAAGGAACCTTTTAGTAAAAAAATTGACTTCAGATATATCATTGTATTTTACAAAGATAAACACCATTAATGAAAAATATTATCTTGTTATTGAAATGTATTTTAGCCTTAAAACTTGATTCTAAATAAGATTATTTCTTCATTATATTTTGTAAGTTCTAAGCTTTCAAGATAAAAAATATAAATCTAATTCTAATCACATATAGAAAATATGCAAATATCTGTAATAAAATTTTCAGTTTTGTTTTTATAATATGTATATATATATATATATATATATATATATATATATAACTATATTTTAGCAAATATGATCAATCAGTTATGATAATAAATAAAATATTGTCCATAATAAAGATAAAATCTCTATTTGGTAATAAATAATTTCCCATTTCTTTTTGTAGATTTATAATATTATCATTTGCATAATCCACCATTTAGTAATAGTTTCAACACTATTTGAAATAAGTTCTTATATTTCAATAGCTTTTAAGTCTATTCACTTGAAATTAAAAAGAAATATAATTAGAAAAGATTTGTTTAAATCAATCTTTTTAAATTTCCAAGTATCTATAACAGTTTAAATATTTATTATTAAAAAAATTATGAAATGATAATAATTCTCAATATTTTATTACTTGAAATGATAATACATCAGCTAATAAAAAGTTATCCCATAAATTGAATTTATAATATATTATAACACGTGGAAGAATGTTTCAATTTATAAAAATGCTTTCGAAGAAGTCAATAAAAATGTATATTAATAAATAAATTCATATCGAATAAAATATATAGAATTAAAAATAATAATTGTACGAAATGACTTTAATAAATTATTCACATTATTGTCAAATGTTCACAAATTGCAATGCAAATATCTTTATTTACAGTTTAAAAAATAAAAGTGGATGTTCTTAGCATTTTATTAAGTATTGTATTAATATGATTTATTGAGCAGCTTAGTAATATGAATACGAGACAGAATTTTATTATTTTTCATTTTCATTATTTTATTCAATTTAATTTAATTTTTTTACTATCGTTTAAATATAACGTTTAAAAGTCTGTAAAAATAATTTCAATTAAGTAACAGAATTTTATATATGAATATCCCTGCAACCATCCATTATTCCTATTTTTGCGTTACATTTAACTTGGAACTGAATCCATACTTTCCGTTTTAATCTTTTGTTACAACATTATTTTTAGAAGTACAAAATGAATTTGAAATGCTCATATGGATTTCTTTTTTCAACGATAAATTTCTTGTAAGACAAATTTAAATGTGACTTTGTTGTACTGACTTTAAAAATATAATTTATTTAAAGATAAAAATAGAAATATCAGTTGAAATTAGTTTTTATGTTATTATACAAATATATCACATATATATTTAAAGATATCTTGTTGAAATTATAGCTATTTTTTTATGTAAGACAGAAAGAATTTTTATTTTTTAAGTGTTAAGAAGATTATTCAGATAAGAATATTTAAAGAATTCTAATTGTTTATTATTTTAAATCTTAAAATATATGAAAATATATTTTAAATTATGCAAATATTTAATATTATTCTATATAAGAAGTTTTGGTTTAACTCATTTGAGATTGTAGTTAAACATAAAATTGTGGAAATTACAGTTAACAGATATCAGATTTACGTCTTCACGGTTATTCGTACAAAGTATGATTTAGTTTGTTTAACTCTATTATTTCAATATTAAGAACATAAATTGAAAATACAATAGCATATAAAAAGGTATATAAAAAAATTTAAGATTGTATCTCGAATGATATAGTAATGGCATGGAAATCATGTTACAGTAAGTTAAAATAATATACAAGTCATATTCGCATACAATGAAGTTTGACTCGATATCAGATGATTATATTCCTTGAAATTATATCGTAAAACGTTAAACGTTATATTCTATAGTAAGAAGGCAACATTATCGGTACATTTCTCTTGCAAGATTATGAAGTAATTAAAGGGATTTGATTGTACGTAGCTGAATTTAACTGAATGGGATGTAAAAATAAAGATACTAGAGGATTTTTATTTGTTAATTGATAACAACTACTGAAAAATGTAGTAAAATATTAAAATAAAAACCTTAGCAACCTTATTTAGACATAACAGTAGACTACTATTTTCTCGAATTAAATTATCATACCTAAGGATTTTTATGAAAGCACAGGAGTACTTTAAACTACTTCTGCTTTTATGTATTGTTTAATATAATGGTTTAATTTTTGGAATTGATATGAATAATAAATATATCTTGTGAAGTCCATGTAGTAGAAAATAAATATAAATTAATAAATTATTAAAATTTAAAAAAGATTCGAAATAAAAGCTAATATTTTGTTTTAAGATGTTGTTTTAATACACTTTCGTAATTTCAATATATCGAACATTCAGTTGTATAAAAGGAACAAGATTATTTTTGATATTTGATATAATGAACCTGTTCGATTTGTTATTTCATTAAATTAATTATTGATAGAAGTTAAGCGGTAGATTGAGTAAAAGAACTTAGAGATTAATAAAAAAATAAGAGTAGAGTAAACATATCTTAACAGACCGTCGACGAATGGATAAAGAGCAAGCACAAACGTTGCGACAAAAGGTTGTTAGCTGAGTGGGTGTAGAAACGGCCACGGCTCTGACTCTCGGAAACCCGAAGGGTTTTGAAACGGTTTGTGCTAAATCAGAGTGTCGGTCGTTAGTGCACAGGGCAGCGTGGGAAGGAGGTGAGCGGGGAGGAAGATATAGGGTCTAATTAAAATAAATCTTAGAAAGGAGTAATTATACGTGTATTAGCCGGTACGGTTAACGTCGGTGATGGACGACGTAGCGGCAGATGTACGGAAACGCCTTTTCATTCCTAGATTTCCTTTATTGCTGGACGCACATTACAGCACAGTAGACGGACACGCGCTTTGCATCGTCGTCATTTTCCACATCCGCACGCTTTGATATCCGGTATTATTATGCTATATCTTACGATTGTAAAAAAGAAATATATTTCGCAGTAATGTTTTTAGGCATTAGAAATTGTTAAGTGCATCGTCAGTAGTATTAACAAATGGAAAATTCATTAAAATTAATATTTGAAGGGATTTAACTTACAAAGTTTATTAGTAAAAATAGAATTTTTTAATAATATTTACAAAATGCTTAATCTTTTAAAAATAATATCGAGAAAATATGAATTAATAAGAAAAAACAAAATGCCTTAATTATTCAAATAATTATTTTATTTTTATCACATAAATAATCGATATAATAAAATGTGTTCATTTGTAAACATTGTAAAAATTTATACCAAAATACAAATTTTTGTGCATTGAAATAACTTTTATTAGTTTTAATGAAAGATTTGATTAATTTAGATAAGCAGTTATAATAGTACGTAAAATGGTAACGTAAAACGAAAAATCGGGAATAAAATATATCTAAGTTAATCTAGAAAAAGGGCCATATTATTAAAAGAAAAAGGGTTTTAGCAAGTTTCTTGATTGGACTTTTTATATAATATAGAAGATTAGTGTTTATTAATAAGTTTCTGATGTAAGTCAAATAATAATAATAAACATTTTGTTTTTACCTTTAATAATTTTTTCTGAAATTATTGCACTAATTTCTAATAAATTGTACTTTTAAGCTTCATAATTAGTTTTAAACGATTTTCAAATAAATCGCTCAATGAAAATATTTAAATTAAATAAAAGATAGACAAAATTAGATAATATTCTTAAAAATTTATTGAAAAAAAATTCATTATTACGAATATAAAAGATTATTGTGTATTAGAAATAATAATTTATTAGATTTCTTATTATTTTATTGATTTCTTGTGTATTTATTAAAGAAATATTAAATTACGTAAGTAAAGGGAATTATTTCGTTTTCATTTTAAAATTTACTCTTTTATTTATTTGTTTTAATATATTTTTAATTATGTCTATAGTAATTATATGTATGTAATATTCACTTCTATCATTATTAATCTCAAATGAAATAATTTGTGTAAGTGATGTAGCATAGTAATTTATAATGCATATAATCAATTGGTGTCGATAAAAGCAAATAATACGCGATGTTAACAGTTCACAAAGATACATATATCAAATATAAAACAAAAATAGATATTATAAAGTAACTATTAAACAATTAATTGTAAATTAATTTTCTATCAATAGTATTATTTAATTATCTTAGGATATTCTATTTAATTTGTATAACAAAATTACAGTGAGACAAATGTTTAGAAATATACAAAATTCCCTTTTATTGTATAAAAATATACTTAATTATATACAATTATATACATAATACATAGCATACACCAATATTCACTTTTTCTTTTTAAATTTTTTAAATAATTTTAAATATAATTAGTATTTTTTAAATATTATTATCGATATGAAATCGTGAAAAATATTCGTATTAATATAAATTGATATAGTACGCGATTGGAAAAAGTATTGTTCTCACAAGACTTTATTTCAAAATTCGCTCAAAAAGTTCATTGTTGGCTATGTTGTTTCAGAAGCTAATAAAATAGAGAGGTATTGCTGTAACGCAAACGAAGCAAGAGAAGATTTTAGAGAAAGAAGTACATATTTTCGGAAATTATCCTATTCCGTCCTTTTTCCTCATTTAGAAAAGTGTTCAATATGCATGCATATATGTATGTATATAACATAAAATATGTATTGATGCATGATACATACTCGACCAAGTAAAATCTCGTTTGAAATATCTAATACTTCTTTGCACTTCATACGCATGAGTATTTGAGAATCAGTGAACTCATTATTACGACATTTTATTGTTGTTGTTCTTTTAATTGATTCAACAATTTTGACTAAATAAATGTTGAGGTAGCTGCAGATGATAAACAAAAATGAATTAGTAATTATATAAATATTTTAAAAATTAGTATGAAAATGAAGCAGTTGAAATAATATTAATAGATTGGAGATTACTCATAAAATACAAGAAGTAAAATTTGTTATTCTCTTGTTTTCTTATACGTCTTTAATACTAAGGTCGACTTAAGCTCACATATAAAATGGATTATTGTTAAGCCCATTATTTAGGAAAATTAAAATTTTACTTTGTGGTATTATGCAATTTAATTATATAAATGTTTTTCAAAAAAGCTAATAAATATTATTATAATTTTTAGACAAATTCATTTATTTGGAGAAGCAATTCCTTTTCAAAATAATTGAATCAATACATTTCCAAACAGGTTTACTATTGTATTTGTAAAGATTAATAATAAAATTATACCTAAAAAAATAAATAAAATTATATATATATAATAATATTATATATATATATTATAAATTTTTTAAAATCTGATCTTCTAAAGAGATATAATGATGTAGCAAATTTTTATTATTACATTTTTTATGCCCTTAATTAAATTTACTTACAAAACAACGTACTTTACATATCTAATATAATTATTAAAATTATATATACGTAATTCTTATTATATGTTCTTATATCTATGTTAATTTTTCAAAGTTAAATTTTAAGAAGTTAAGTTTTAAATAGTTAAATAGTTAAAACCGACATTTAAGTTTAGTCTGTGTGGTTTTATCGTTATAAATGCAATTTATACTATCTAAATATTTATAAACACACACGTATATACACATACACACACGCAGCACGCACGCTCGCACAATTAAAAAAATACTTAGTTGATTAAAAAGAGGAATTTTCTAATTTTCGAAAAATATATTCATTCTTATAATTGTAATAATGGTTGTTTCATATAAATATTACTTAACTTTACTGATATGCATAGCAAGGTATCTATTATGACTTATTCTCACATTTGAAAATTATGTGTAGTTTAAGATAAGTAAACTTGTCTTTAAATTTTCAATCATCAACACTTTAGAATTATAAATATTTTCAATTATTTCGTTATATATATTTTTAAACATATTTTTCATACTTCAATAGTACTCTTTTAATATAAATTTTTAGAAAGGATTTGTGTAAATTTTCATTTACACTGTAATTTGTACATTAAGAAAATATAATCTGGTACAACTAGTTATGTATTCATTAACAAATATTTCATTAATTATTTAAATATTTGTTCTTAGTATTAATTATAATTTTATTCTGTAATAATATTGTAAACATATATGTGACTAATTTCATGAAGATATACAGAAACACAAATGACTAAATTTGAATAATTAAAAAATAATTATCTAATAATTGGAAGGTACATTTCTATCTTAATGCAGTTGAAAATAGAGGAAAAAATGTATGAAGGGATAAAGAATGATATAGAAAAAAATCTATTGATCAATAGAGAAAAGAGAAATTGTAAGTTCGAATAAATGGGAAAAGGGAGGAAGGAGTGTAAAGGAAGAGACATAGCGATGATTATCGATTGTGAATTTCATTCTGCGATTTAATGTAGCGAATAATAATGCCCGAGTGCATGGCCGCGGCACTTTTCATTACTTCACTCTACTCTCTTTCCCTCTCGTCTCTTCTCTTTCTTTCTCTGTTTATGATATTAAGGGCAATTAAAAGAGCTGCCAGGCCGAACGCTAATCCCGAGCGTTATCGAAATGCAATGGTCGTTTCTATCGAAAACTTGCGATACGCGTGGTGTATGGTGATATGTGCGTGATTATAATAGCCGAACTTATAAAGAACAACACCATTGTGTGTGCAATTGTAATAATTTCATTAACTGCAGTGAGAGAGCGAAAAAGCTCGGAAAAACAGAAATTGGGAAAAGTCCGAATAAATTCGTTATGACCACTGTAAATATTTGCGCGAACTACTATACCAGTAGTTAACTGTTTTAATTTCAAGTGATTCGCTGTGCGCAATTTTAATGGCGTTGAATGAATTTTTAATCAGCTAGCGACTGTGTTCTTTTACAGAATTAGGCTTCATTGTTTGAGAAATGTACAAATCACTCTCTATAAAAAAGAAAATTGTTTTTATAACCATATATTACATTACTCCATTGTCGCAAAGTCAATCCCATACCTAAATAATTTATTTGAATTTCTAGAAAATAAATATTTGATGGTTTATTTGTGCACAATATAACATTTAATATATCCTTATAATATAAAAAGTTAAAAGAATTTTATAAAGATTGCATAACATTTTTTAAACATATATAAATTATTATTTTTATAATTATTTAATCTTTTATGTATATGATCACAACTCCTTAAAAAATAAGATTCTTAATGTGTTATGAAAAGGAAGCATCTAAATGGAGAAATAAGTATGACAAAAATTCTATATTAATTTCGAGTAAAAATGCTTGAAGTTTTCTATGAATATATCAGAGTTCACATAAAATATTTGTAGAATCATCGATTTGCTATTCACTTGTTGGCAACTTAAATCTAAAGATTAATTGAAGTAAATTTTAGGCTTTATTACATAGAAAATATTTTAAAATAAATATAAATTATTAACAATTGTAATTATTCAAAGCTTACATTATATATGAACGATAAGTAACTTTAAATAAATAAATGAACTTTTTTATTAAAAAAATCAAATTCTTTTGTAAGAGGTTTCTTAGAAGAGAAGTTTAGAAATGTTTCTATGAATGCAGTTTTAAGTAAGCTAGTATTATTTTCATTCAAATATAATAAAAACAAATTGATACAAAAAGAAACAAATAGGAAAGTCAGTACGTAAGACTGATAGAGAAGATTCTTAATATAGTATACGTTTACATATAGAGAGCGTATCCTTGAGCATTTGCTTACATCTATAGAAAACAGCAGAAAGAGAAGAAAAAAAAGATACATTACAGTAAAGACATAAAGAGAAGAGGTTTTAGAGTGAGAAAAATATGTGGAAGAGAGACAGAGTGAGTGAGAGAGAGAGAGAGAGAGAGGAAGAGAGAAAGAAGATAAAGGACTTTATTGTTATCTTAGATTTATAGTCATAACGGATGGTAGTAGTGTTATCCAGCAGTGGCCACCACCCCGAACAATCTTATAATCACCCTCCAACCTCACCGCCACCAACTCGCGCAGACCATCCAGGCCATTTCTACCTTCGCTCTTGCACGCCGTACAACCTTCAGCACCCCTCACCCTTTAGATGTGCAGTTTAAGTGATTTGCGACGCAGCCAAACTAGTATGCAGATCCTTTCATTTCCACTTTCTCTTTATACACGTAATACTCCCACCTTTCTTGCTCTTTTGGCTATCGTCTTCGCTTTGTAGGTAGCCCATCAAATACTTTCGATTCACCGTTCAATTTCTCTTTCGTAATCATCTTTTTGCCTTTTTCATACTTTTGCTATTCCTTACAGCTCTATCAAATAGCTAAGGATACTGCAATTGTTATTTTAGTTCTTATTCAATTGATCATAAAATTAAATATGTAATAATATATTATTTATTACATGATAAATAAACGTATTATTAAGCAATAGAAATATAAGAACAATGAATTCCGATGTATCGCATATTGTATATAAATTTCATACCACCATTTAATGATAAATATTTCTGAAATAAGATTCGATCATTTTGCTTTCTATTTTATTTTTGTACTTGTGTCTTGACTACTTCATTCGTCATGTATAGTATGTACTGTCAAGATATATGTTTCTATTCAGTGATTTGGTTTGTTTTCTTGAATTGAAATATATTTTTAGATATTCAATATTATAATATTCTTAAAAAATAACTAAAATATTTAACACCTAGTCATAAGTGTAAAATATAAAAATATTCTAATAATAGTAATAATAGTCATTTTCTAAATTGACAAATATTAAAACTATTGGTATAGAGCATAAGTTTTGTTAAAAATAGCGTAATTTAAATATTAATCTTATTTGATCGAATTTGCGACTGTTATATTTAGAAGCGTAAGATTTTACATTTAAGGTATGGTTTTAATTTTAGCGTTTTAAATGGAACTATTTATTAAGTTCATTAAGGTCGAAGCACCGGAATAAATAAACATTTACGTTGCTCTTGAAGTAATAAAGTATATCACATATTTTTATTAAAATATTTCGTATGCTGATAAAAATTTTTAAGAAATAAATTTTTCAAATGATTAAACAAATAAACATTTAGTATTCGGAATTTAATAACAACTTTTTTACTTGGCCAAAATAAGTAAGCTCATTTGTTCTTAAAATTTTTTTATTGAAAAGTGCATGAAATATAAAGTAACAAAATAATGTATAACAGTCATCATAGTTTACATTCCAGTACAATTCAGTAAATTCTTATTTAAAAAATGTAATATGTACAAAATATAGTATATCTTTAAAATGTTCGATAATGGCAAAAAAGCGAAAAATAAAAAGAGAGCCTGAGTGGAAAGGCAGACAAGTAATGCCAACGTTCAGTTGGAGAAAGTGAGCTGTTGTGACGAGCACGTAGATTTGCGGATGGAGCCAATCAAGGAAGCACAGCGTCAGCGGGTTTACTCCGAACCTCCAGTTGTTACAGTTATCCACCCCCACCCCTTTCGACATCTCTCTCAAGCTTTGTCTCTTTATTTGTCTCCCTCGCTTTCTGTCTTTCTGCGACTGCTTCGTGACTCCTGTTCAAATTTGCGAAAATTCCTTAGCGGCGCAATCGAGACCCATTTCTTTACAGATGACACGCACGGGACCTTGTTTACTGTGATAGTCGTTAAAATTTATGAAAAAAAGATTGAAAATTACAAAAGAAAGGAAAACATTTCGCTTATTTAGCTTTACAAAATTAAAATGCTGAGCTTATTCGGACTTTATTAGAATTAGTAAATAGATAAGCTTTTAAGCTGTTTAACTGGCAATTTATTAAAGTATATTTTTTTCAAGTTAATTGAAAGTCATGTAAATCTAAAATGAAAATTTAATTTTTCAATAACATTGCACTCTAGGAATATTTTGATATTATATTACAAGAAAATCTGTAGATGTACACAGATATTTGCAGTTGAAATATTGAAATTTGAAAGAATGCATAACTTCAGAAAATATCTTTATAAAAAACTCGTAACAGCTAAATATTCCTAAACATAAGAATATTGTACTTAACTAAGAAATTAAGTACACATATAATTTAATAAATGTTTCAAATTTTAAATTAAATAAAAGTATAATATTAAATTTTAAATTATAATTTTAAATTATAATTATAATTTTAAATTAATAAAAATTTTAAATTTAACAAAAGTATGAATTTAAACAAAATGTTTAAATTCATACTTACTCGTTGGCATTGTAACCTTCAGAATAGTC
Source organism: Wiebesia pumilae (assembly GCA_018907045.1). Classification (NCBI taxonomy): domain Eukaryota; kingdom Metazoa; phylum Arthropoda; class Insecta; order Hymenoptera; family Agaonidae; genus Wiebesia; species Wiebesia pumilae. The sequence goes on from JACCHZ010000116.1 coordinate 10,065,971, forward strand.
TGTTTCTTGCCATCAAGTTCAAGCTCGGTCATGAATTTAGCGTAAAGAAGGTTAAACAGCATTTGTTTAGCCTCGGTACAACTCTGGTTCTTATTTTTAGGATATTATGCGAAGTAACCAAAGAAAGGAAAAGAAAGGGTGAGTCAGTGATCTCATCCACAAGCAGACGGAGTTAGAGGACAATGAGGAACACAGGATAAGAGAGAAAAGAAAATAAGAGAGTGGGAGAGAGAGAGAGAGAGAGAGAGAGAGAGAGACGGTTAGGACGATAAGGGATCCAGCGTTGAGCTTGATGGAATTCCATAGATCCACGTCGAGCTAGCGCCGTCGAGACAGAGTCGGCTAAGCAGCCATTTAAATGCAACCGATGTGTCTTGGGGAGCTATTACATCTGATGGACGGTTATTGACGCGCGCGCGTTAGCTTACAGCGGCCCACGTTACGGGAAACCTCGCGCGGGCTACTGCCACTACCCAAGCGGCAACTCACAAACCCCTCGGGGGCTGAGTTCAGCCTTTCTCGGAGTGAACGAAGACGAAGACGAAGATAGAGGGTTGGGGTGAGCTGATGGAAGAAGAGAACGACCATCACTGTGCACGTCGTGACGACAGGCGACCGAAAAGTTTTGCCCCCGAAAAACTGCAGTGAATCGACAAAACCGCGCAAGGGACGAAGCAACTCCTAACGAGACAAGGAAAAGAAGAGAGTAGTCAACCTGATTCAGAGAAAATTGAGTTTTTTTACATTCTATCTCCTTTATTTGGATTTTTCTTTCTTTTGGATTTTTTAACTTTATTATGTTGCGATGATTAGTTTTTTTTTAAATCTTAAACTGTTCATAATAATGCAATTTTAATTAGATAATTTTAAAGATAATTTCATTATGTAATTATTTTATAAAAATTTCTTAGTCTTAGCTTTACAGAAGTAAATATTATAATAAAAATTCATATTTCTACGCTGATTTAATAACGAAGTTATTCCAATTTTAAATTCTAAATGGAGTAATCGGAAATAAAAAGCATTCAATTTTACAAGCGCTAGTTGTATTTTCAGTTATTAATAAAATATAATTGTCTTTTAATTTTAATAAAAAATTTTAATAAAAATAATAAATATAATAAAAAATATAATAAAATAAAAAATAAAAAATAATAAAAAAATAATAAATTTTAATAAAAAAATTATACTCTCAGACCTTAGCCGGTAGTAGAGCTTTAATAAAATTGAAGATGTTTCAGAATTCACTGTAACGTAATTACTTTAACAAGTATTACAGTATGAAGTATATTGTAATGTTAACAATTCAAAGTGGATAATATTATTTTATTGCTGATCTAGATTTGAATCTTATAACTAAAAGTCCTATTTCAAGGTAAGCTTTCAGATTCAATGACTTAATTATAAATTGTAACAGTTCAAAAAATATCTTTAATTGCAAATCTATTTGAAAAGATTGAATATATAAAATTTGCAAAATATAAAAATCACATTAATCTTAAAATAATAAAACATACGTATGTATAGTTGAGTAAAATGTTTTCTGTATTTTATATTTTATTTAGATATTATCAATTCAATATTTGAATATTTTATTCAGAACCGATATCGATCGTTATATATATATATATTTCTGAAATATACTTCGGATAGATAAACAGCTTAACATGACTATGTATTTATTCGAACACAATATGTTAATCTAATTATTTATCGATTCTTTAAAAAATATTTGATTCGTTTTAAAGAAATGAAAAGTGAATCTAGAGTGAATCTTAAGATAAATTGGCTTCCTATACCTCAATCAAGAATGAATATTTTTTTATTTTAATTAAATTTATAACAAAAGTGTATGAGTCCAGTTTTATAACTTCAAATTATCTAATATTAATAATTTGTCTTGCATGAAAATTATAGCCACAAGCAATATGACATAACCTTAAAAGAGTCTTATAAAAATCATGACTATCGAAATCGATTGAATGGCATCGTTACTGTATAAACTTAAATGATTTGATTCCTATCTCGACTATATTTTATTTTTTTCATAAGTTTCATTTTTTCATAAAATTCATAAGTATAAATAATTCAGAGGTCTTAAAAAAAAAGAAAACAAGAAAAATAAACCATGAAAACGAAAAAATCCGTTCGATAAATACTATAAACATTAAATACATAACAAACATGAATTGATGTAGGGATAAATCGCATTGGAATTCGAAAGCAATCGACGGTGCCTCTAAACCTTTGAACACACCGTCTGGTGAATACAAACGATCGAATTACACCACTGGTGTTGTCGTGTAATCTCATTTTTTCTTGAAATAGAGTAATACGTCTCTAAATATCAAAGAAAACTGTGATGTATACTATTTTCTAAATTTGCAACTAGGGATAATCGGCAAAAGGTCGAGTATTCGAGATATCCTGCATCTAATTTTACAAATCATAATTTTTATTAATTTAAATTAACTAACTTAAATTAATTGAAATTTTCATGGCAACATCATTTTTTATAGTACATTGATTTATATATCAAATATTGATCAATTTTTCTTTTGCGGTTACATTTTAAAAATAACATTCTTTTTTCACTAACAAATTATGTAAAATCTAACAAAATTTTAATATTAAAAGTCTATAAATTAATAAAACTATAATAATATTATAATCGTGGTTTTTTTATTACTTCTTAACTATAATAAAAGTATTCTAATTAGTTTTAATATAATAAATAGTCTTAAAAGTATCTTATCACATTTGGGAGCATGAATTATATTCTATGTAGTTTGGGCTTAATTTGTCTGAATACAAATTCTTTGTTTTAGTAGCTTACAAGTCGTATGCTCATGTTTATAAAATTCAGTGACGGAGCAAGTTTCACTTATAATATTTGCATTCTAGAAAAAATAAAATAAAATTTAGAAATGACCTCGAATATTCCGTTTAATTATGAAAAAGACAGGATGGAAATATTAATATAAATATTGTCACTTTACTTTACAGTATTTGTGAATTTGTATAAAATTAAAGTATTCTTAAATTTTGACTAAAATAGCTCTTTTTATGATTATATCTTATCATCGAAATCTACTTATACATAAGTAAATAATCTTCAATCAATGTTTTCATTCATCACAGAATTTCATATTATATAAACTATATTAGAATTTATTGAATATAAGAATTATTAGAATATTATTGAAAAGAGATGGTAAGCACGAGTCATTTCTTTGGCTAGAAAGGCTTTTATTTCTTGTTAGTTATTACTGCAAAAATTTCAATATTAAATTAGACTTAAATTAGTACTTAGGCCTTATTATTTAAAACTTTATTATTATTTTTTGTATGTAGATAAATTATTACATGTAGTTAAATTAAAAAAAAACGATGTTATCATGCAAGTAGAAATACTGGATTTTGCTGCCGTCTAGCGGCATATTAGCAAGTCAGACTGTGTAACAGTACCTAATGCTAGTATAATTTTATTTTTAATATTTACGAATTAATTAAATATTTTTGCATAGATGAAAATGTTTAAATCAGATTTTATTATTAAAAGCAAGACTTTCATAGTTAATTTAATGTCATTTAATTTTTAATATAAATATTGTGGATTACTCAATTATAAATTAATCATTATTAATAGCTTCTCAGTTAAATTATATTTGTCATGTTAAAAATTTTATGATCGATATATTGACTAATTTAGTTGTTACTATTATACTTCGAGTAATTTAAACAGAATTTCAGGTACACATTAAATTTAAAGACATTAAGTATCTACACTCACAGATAATAATTGCTTATTTAATTATTTATTACATATATTATTTATACATGTTTATTCATATAAAGCTTTGAACATATGTATTTATTTTTCATTTTATCGTTGATATAATTATCTCGATTGATTTTTCAATAGAAGCTGTGGAAACCAGACGAATAAATTTCGGTCGAAATAACGGGTAACTTGGTCGTATTACTTATAGCTCTGTTTACTTCCATCGAGCTAGAATTTATATCTCGTTACGGAAATGTCATTCGCCCAGTTGAGGCGATAAAATAAATTCGGCGCTAGCTGATCTCGCGGATTGCGACGCGCTCAGAAACTCCAGCACCGCCTCTGTCTCTTGCTTTCGGAGTCTCTTACAAATCTGCAAAATATACATAAAGGTTTCACTCGTATTTTCCGATAAAACTACCGCCTGAATCGCAGGCTAGATTTCAGTGAAACGAGCGAATATGCACGCAGATAAAAATTTTGCTCGAGTGAAATTCACTTTTGGACTGATCAGTTAAATTTCCTTTCTCATCCGTGTTTGGCTTCCTTTCAGCAAACATATATCACCATCATATATATTCGCATCTATAAATTCTTATAATTAAGTACGTTTAATATTACATGAGTAACTTGTTTGAATATTCATTTGGACTTTTTTCTGAGAAGTAGAAAATTATTGTCGACAATATTTTACAAGTTTGGAAGTATAAATATATAAATATATCAAATATGTCTATCTAAATCTAGGTATCATCTACATGATTTTTATGAAATTATTAACATGAAGGTAATGTTGTAAGTTATCGTCTGTAAGATTATTTTATAAACAGGTAAAGTACATATCATGTGATCAAAGTATATTGAACCTAAAAAATACGTATAATAAAACTAGTAAGTTCACAAATCAGTACGGTGGAGAGCTTTATCGAAACGTGCAAACTCGACATCGTTAACGAAGTCTAAGCGAGGCTTCTATTCGTTGACGCGCCTCATTCCAGTTTCCAAACTTAGCCGATATATATATATATATATATATCAAAGGAAGCACACGTAAAAGCCACCTATTATATATGGAGAGTATGCGAGAAACAGTGAGAGAGAGTGTGCGAGGAGAACGGTAAGGGTGGTAGGGGAGTCAGTCTCGTTCGCGCGTCGAATATCGCTATTGCCAGAAATGCCTTTATCTACTTGCGTGGTAGAGAGGATCATACGTATCCGGTATCAGTGTACACACACGTAGAATGAAATTTCATGAGTACGAGCGGCCGCGGGAAAGCGGGGACTCGAAATCGAGGCGGTGCACACATAGGTTTCTCAGAGCGCGCGGTCTGGAGACACAAGAGCGCGGTCGCGGCAGCAACTCAGTCGCCACAAATCACTGGCAATCTTGATTTACTTCTGTTTGCCCATTGGCTTAGTATCACTTCTACGATAGTAAGTGTAATATAGCCGAGGAGTGGAGAGAGAAGTCGGAGGTGTGTGTGCGCGCACGCGTACATACATACTTACACATGTGCAGAAGGATCCATGAACGCATTTTCCGGGGACCCACAGCCTCCGCCTAAGCAACTGGCAAGCCCAGATTTACCATTGGGAAGCACCAGATTAGGTAACGCCTGGGACTCGAAGAAGCATATAGTAAAAGAGAAAACAAAGAAAGAAGAATAGAGAGAAAGAAGGGAGAAAGTGTGAGAGAGAGAGAGAGAGAGAGAGAGAGAGATGAGATAGATCGTATCTGCCGACGTTTGCTTTGCTACCATTTCTGTTACTCGCTGGCTTTATATACTGCTGGCGAGTTCAGGAAATCCTGATTAAAGCTCTTGCTTAAGGGGCCTCCGAGCATCAAGACTTTTCAGTTTATTCTCAGTACACACCTTCTCATAGTCGTCCACGATGCATCCTTACTTTTTACATTCTCTTATTAATTTCTCATCTTGCGATTCTTCTTTTTTCCATTCTGATTAGTATGGGATTAATCTTTGTATTTGATAAAGTAAATTATCAAATAAACATCATACGCCAAATGATTTCTAAGTTGTATGGTTATTCAATTTAATGAAAATATTGAAATGTTTAATATTTTAAAATTAATATCTGAACTAGTTGAACGCGAAGTATATAAATTTTCCGCCAGTTTTCATTATATTCTTAGATATATATTTATTATAGCAAATATATACATTGATGAAAAAATCTCTAGTTATTACTAGGGTAATTTACATATGATGCACTTTCTTTATAAATATACTATTCACGTAAATTTATTGTTGTACTTTGTGTACATTACCTTATTACTACATTGTATATCTCTGGAAAGAAATGTAATAATTTTGCAGTATTATAGATATCTGCAAGTTACGATTTTCTTAAAAAATTATAAATAACATAACTCTCATGCTTTCTACTAAATTACTCTTATTTACTATAATTTTCAGATGTACACGAATAAAAAAATAGAAAGTTACTACTAAAGAATCAACTTTAATTGTAATATAATTGTAAAATCCATGTTTCAAAATATCTTTAATCAGTTATGTCATGAATATGTATTATACATGAAATCACTTAGTCAATTCGAATGATGTTCAGGAATATTCTCATTATATTACAGGAATAATGAAATTCTACACTTGCCTTAATATGTGTATGAACTTCACTTAATGTGGAACGACAATTATACTTATAATATTTGACAACTTTCTATCCGAAAGTCCAGTATAGGTCTGTGATATGTATTTGCAATATTCAATATCAATTCGCAGATTTCGAGATCTTGTGAAAGTTCAGTGTGTAAGTGGCGCCGGCGTATACGTACACTTGCGGGTACGTGCGGATATACGCGCACAGAGAAACTGAGACGGGTGCAGCCCACGTCAAACGGAGAGCGCAACAGGTGGCCCATAAAGCCCCTGCACGCCCGTTTATCTAGAACGAACGAGTGCATTTCCGATTGATTGATGGCTGGGAAGGTGAATCGTTGCAGCCGGTGCTCGTTTCTATCCTTGCCCTTCTGCGAACTAGCCCGAGCGGTTATGCAGTCATCGGCTGCGGATCGTTACTTTCTCTATACGCGTGTACAAAGTTTTGCTAACGTAATTAAAATTCCATAATAACCAATTTCAAGGCACTACATGTACTTCAATAGTTGTCCGAGATTATATTTTTATCTTCATTTTTTCAAAGGGTTTGTCGTATCGCCGCGAATTCGCCATTAGGGTCATAAGCAGTTCAGAAATAATTTTCAGCTACTTTATTCTTATAAGATATTATATTGATTTTTGAGTTTGACTTAAATTTTCGTATGTTTACGTTTATTCATATTTATAATAAAATTAGCATGAAATATATCTGCATGTATGCTCTTTTAAAACTGAATTGAACTTCATAACGTGTAAATATAAAATTTTTATAAAATCTATCAACAATTAATGATTCCTCATGAAATAGTATTTATTATAAAAAAACCTTATTCATTAATGAATTTAATTAGTAATAGATAAATTTGAAATGTAATCAATGTCAATGTAATCAATAATCTTATATTTAATAGCGGAATTATCGACAATCAATTTATTTGTAGTTTTTTTTATTTTGTTTTTTTTTTCTAATTTCAATAGTATAACGTAATTGAGACAGTGCTTCCTAAAAGTTAAATTAATTTGTCAAAACATTATCGTTACTATTAGTTTCTAATGTGTTAAAATATAATTTACTTAAAGAATGTCAATAAGTTTTTTTTTAGAGGTTATAATAAAATTTGTTTCAAACAAGAAAATAAAATCAAATCAGTTTATTTTACTAACAATTCTAACGCTTCATTCATATTCAGTATTCTGAAATCGAAGCAGAATAGGCCATAATAAGTAAAAATTGTTCGTTATTAGAGAAAAACAGACATTCCTTATTGCTTCAATTCCTAATTTGTACAATATTTGTACAATATGAATTTCTTATGCAAACAATAGATAACGTTAAAGCTCAATAAGAATGATAACAAGTTTAATTAGTATAAATGTGAATAGCTCCTATAGATAGAGTGGATCACAAATTTACTGCTATGTGTAAAGTATCTTATTAGCTACGTTTGTAAATCATGATTCGAGAAATGTATTACCTTCAACAGCGAAGAGATTATCCTAGTTCGAGAGTATTTGGCTTCGAGAGAAGCCAAAGATAGAAAGAGGGAGAGTCATAATGAAAAGAAAAAATAAAGTAGAAAAGAAAAGAATGAATATCACTGTGAAAACTATAAGAGAGCAAGAGAGAGGCTATACTACGGTGAGTTTGCAGACAAGATGAACCCCAGTGTGCCATTGCATCACAGAATTTCTTTTTCTCTCTTTCGCTATAAACCCACGACGATAGTAAAAACTTTTACAGTCCTTATAATTATGGGTAATTTACGGTAATTAACGAGGTTGGACGAAGTCACGCTGGCAATTTTCTGAATAATATTTCTATGTGCGATAATATCGTGCTTCCTTAGTCGTCCATGTTCTTTCTCGTTTAGCGTGTCTCTCTTTCTCTACTTCTAATATTTTCTTCTCTATCTATCTCTTTTGTTCTTGTTAATCAGTGCGATGGTGTCTTGCTGATTTTTCGTCGTTTCTTATGTTACGAGAGAGAGATTGAGAGAGAGAGAGAGAGAGAGAGAGATGCATAAATACACATTGAATGAAAATGATGGAGAGACTTACTTATGTCTACGAATTAAGAGCCTACAGAGTATCTTTTGGAACATTTACCTAGATTCGTGAGGCACATAGTTACGAAGTTTGAAAATTTTCTTTGATATAAAGCTCCCGAGATTCTATAAAATAATGTTTTCTCGCAAATTTTTTTACGTCGTTTTTAAACATAGCACTTTTATCGAAATGTCAATGACGTATATATACAATTACTCATAAAACCTTAGATAACGTATGTTTTAAAGTTAAGAATATATTTTAAATACAATCTAGTAAGTTTAAGAGGAAGATTAATATTTATGAATGAAAGTTAGGAAATAAAAGAAATTACTAGTTGTTCAACAGCATTCTTTATCCTTTTCTTTAAATTAAAAGATCATTTGATCTTATAAACGTTCTAAAGGGAGACAAATGAGCAATCGGCAAGAATAAGAATCACATACTTTATATTTTCGATGCAGTATGAGTGCTTGAGAATATCCTTTGTTACGAGCGCTGATGTAGCGTATGAGGAAATTTCCGATTTGGCTTTGCAGGCTTCTACAGTTTAGATTGAATAAACCTGCGGATTTATCTTCGTTCATCCTCTTCTCTTAGTTTTCTTCGTTCATAAGCTTATGATTTACAAAACTACTTCCTTTTATTAGAAAGTTTCAAGTCGATACTATTACTGTCACATTAATAAATAAATATAGAAAGATAGTTGCTTATGAACAAGAAAAAGTAAAGAGTAATTAATTACCAAAAAAATATACTATATTACTAAGTTTAGAAATGTTGCGATTTCTGCAAGATAAATCATGTAGAATGTTTATTTAATAATTTTAAATAAATTTATTTTCAACATAACTGCATTACATAAATTATGTTTTAGATACAAGAATGTTAAGTAGTCGTTAATTTTCATAACTTTAAATAAAACAATATAAATATAATACTAAAATAATATTTATACGATAAATATCGAATAAATAATATTTATTTGAAATCATTTGAATTTAATTAATATAAAATTAAAATCTATCATTTGATAAATTATTTTAATTAATTTGAAAAATTACATATTTTCTTTTTTATTGTTACCTATTAAATTATTGTATTTATCATATAGGTAAATACTTTACAAACTACTCAGTTTGTGTAGTTTCATAGTCATTACAATTTTAATTAATATTGTTGATTTTAAGAAATACTAGTGAATAAAAAATCTAAATAAATCGTCAAAATTTAAGCGAATACCAATGATGTTTGATAATTGTTGTCATGTTATTTCAAGTTCTTTGTATTTTAGTATAACAATGATTTATAAATCCTAATTATTATTTAAAGATTGTAATAGAAAATTAAAAGTTTTGATAATATTTGAATTGTGTTTAAATCTTAAATTAAAAGATTAATCATTATTTTTGTTTGATTGGCAGTATTCTTTATATATTATTTTTTCTACTTGCTTTTCAAAAGTTATCTGATAAGTATTTTAATTGTTTATTTTTCATTTTTTTTAAGATTTTTAATTTTTACTATTAATATCTTGAAAAAGCAAAAACTATACGAATAAGAAATAATAGATGCAGGTAAAATAGAGGAATCATAGCTGCAGAATTAGAGAAGATCTTGTTCTTTTTGATACGTTGTATGTTTCGAACACTATATCTTCCTTGTCGTCTGTATTCAGTAAAAATTAAGGTTAAGATTTAATTTGTGATTAAGGCTGGTCTAATCTTAATAGAACAATTTAGCTTAATCATTGTGACTGATAGAAACTTGCGCGATTCTCTAGATGGAAAGGACTAGCATACGAATGGTCTGTTTAACTAGTGCGAATCAGCTGGCTCATCTTGTTTTTCAGTTTTCCATTTTACCAGAGAGTTGTACAATATTTTAAATAACAAATACTGTAATTACGATATAAAATAAATCAATCAATCATTTCAATAGATATTATTATAGAGAATTTAACGCTATTGTAATTTAACTTCATAAAAACGAAATATTTTTATATAACATTTATACCCTTACAATTACTTATAATTATTAATTTATTTTCGTTTACATGTAAAGTGAATTTGCAAAACTCCAGAACTTCATCAAAGTTCAATTAAATATGCGTAAAAGCAAAGCAATCTTAAAATAGATTTTGAAGAAAAATTAAATCTCTTCGAGATTCCACAGAAACATTTATTATGTCCATTTGTATACGCTTATCAACGCGGATGTGGAGAAAAGTAAGATAAATACAATTATAAAGAGCGTATGCAGATAATATGCAATAATTTCTCATGCATCATAAGACTTATACTGGAATTAACGTAGAGCAAAGAAGGCAGGAGAGCGTTAAACAGAATTTAGTATTATCGGTCCCTTGCACTCACTTCTCCTTACACCCATTTTGAAACCATCCGAGTGGAAATCTCAGAACTGTTCCTCGTACCTATTACGACTATTCGCGTCCAAAAAATTAAGAATTCCGGCAAGATATATAGCTAACTATGCTTGTCTCGAGGATCAGGTGGAGGCGCGTTAACCTTTGCGCCTGACTGAGCCCTTTGGTCGAATGCAAACACGCTCGACTTGCCTGGCGATTTGGAGGGGGATAGGGAAGTTCTGGAGGGATACTTCACGGCTTTTCCGCGATGCGCACTGTCGCCGACATGGGCGGCTCTTCCGCTATTCTGCCGTTCTACCGTTTTGTTGTTTCGGTTATTTCAGCTGTTATAGCTGCTACTGACACATTTCTGGATAATCGGAGGAGCACGAGCGCAAAGAGTCGCTTCGCATCCTTTAAGTATACGCTTCCTGAGAACTTTCCGAAGGCTTACGTATGCTCTTCGGCGGGTTGTTTTATAGCTGATGTGTATGCAAGTTCTGTAATATACTATTATACTTAATCGCTGGGAGCATCAGTATCCAGGCATGCAGCTTCACTAAATTTTCTTTGCAAAATACGGCGCGAGAGCGAGATGGAGTGTGCACGAGTAGAAAAAAATCGAATCTCTCCATTGCTACGTGACTAAAGTTTCATTGAAGATAATATAGCCTCAAACATAAAGTCCAAGTTCTTCTTTACAATTGGGCTATGAAGTTAATAATATAATAAATGTATATTATACATAGCATACATTAATTATTATTAATTGAACCAGTATTATTTAGATATTTTTTATTATAGCTAGTGATGTGAGAATTAATAGGTTTATTAATTGGACCAATATTATTTAGATATTTTTTATTATATCTAGTGATATACGAATAAATAAGTTTAAGTCTGCTTATATTTTGACTCTCATCAATTAATTATATCATCGAAAACAACATTACTTAAGTTATTGCTTGAACTAAAGCTTAGAGAATTAATTTCAACTGTTTTTTCTTGAATTATTAATCTAGTTGGAATATTTCTTAATATTTTCATTATTGCGAAAAAGGATATTTTTGATATATTATAATATTATATTACTTTTGTTGTTATAGTAATACTAACTAATACTTATTGTTATAGTAATTTAAATACGCGTCAATAAAATACCTATAAAAATAAAATACTTATTTATCTGGAGTAAATATATATGTAATTGATGCAAGGAAGTTTTTTTAGATTAAAAAGAATACTTAACTAGACTATTAAAAATTTAACTAGAATATTACATTCTATATTGAAAGATTAGTAAAGTAATTTTAAATATAAATAAATGATAACAATCGACAATTAAAAGCTTACTAAAATCATTATCACTAGTTTACCTATCAGTCTTCGTAATAAAAACATACCTTTTCATAAAATTAATCAAACCAGTAAAATATATTTGACTCGAGTAAGAATTTGAAATCACTAATTCTTATTGTATGTTCAAGAATTTTTTTACTTTTCTAAATTGTTTAGTAAGCTTCGCTTATTACATGATTCATGTTTTAAACAAGAATGATTATGTAACAGAAGAATAAATCATTATTTGAGATTTATATTTTTTCCTTTACAGTTAAGTCGACGTGATTTTTGCTTATAAATCAAAATTATAAGAAATCCTAATATAATGTAATTATAAATTGTATTTAAAAAACTGACGAACTTGCGCTCGTTTATTAAAGAAAATAACCATAATTCTTTTACTTAAACTTTCTGATCATCTTTTCTTCATGTTATGATGTGTAATAATCAAGACCCCTTGACTTCGTTTTGTTTTAACGTTTAATACATCATTAAGATGGAATTGTATCAAGTTCTTTCTTCACTTCATTTTGGTATATAATCTCATGTATTTTTCATAAAAACCTTATGAATTTTAAGTAATTATCTATAAGTGTTCCCTAGGGTTTCTCTTTATCATGAAATATATTTTAAGTTATATAAAATCGTTCTTTTAGTTTAGTTTTTTATAAATTATAGAATTAGTCGTTATAAGTAAGATAATAATTATTTTATCTAAATTAACATTTTTCTATAAAAAAAATGGAATTAAATTAATGATGATTCGCATATTTTAAGTAAAGTATAGATTTATTTATATTCACAGTTTCTATCAATTTTAAACGAAAGAATTAGTATTTACAGTATATTTAGAATCGTTACATCGTTAAAATATTATTGTTTTAAACCGTGTTCTATTGTGTTTTAGAATAAAAAAATAACAATTTTGAATAACCGTTTGGTCAATTTATAAAATTATATAAAAGTAAAAATATTTATTTCTTTTGATAGAATTTTGTGATTTTAAAATTTATAAATACATAAAAAGTTATTATGTTTTCGGTTATATTTTGTTACTAATTTGTTCTATATTTTTCTTCAGTTTACAGTTTTCTAATTTTTTGGCTGAATTATAAATAATATTTTCTTCATTAATGAAAATATCATATTTGAATAATATGTGATTCTAATGATTAATTGAAAGTAAAATGATTCGATAATAGAATAAAAAACTTTTTTTTAATCACGTGATTAAAGAAAGTATTGAATAATTCGATAATTAATTTTGCCCTAACAATTGTTTTTAAGGATATATTTTTTCAGTATCCTCCATTTTATGATTTTTAAGTGGCATGATATATATGCGAAATATGAAGTCCACGTGTCTTCTTCAATTACACTTCAGAACATCGTGTTCTTCGAACGGAAGGATCAAGTATCCTCTTATACAGATACGCGTCCAGTTCAGAAAACGATCTTGTCGCGTCCACGTATAATAAGTGAGAGGCTCGGTTTTTTATCAAGTAGTCTCGAAATAGCTTTTACTAAGAACGACAGAAAATAGAGAGAGAGAGAGAGAGAGAGAGAGAGAGAGAGAAGTCGAAGAGGAGTAGTAAGAAAAGGAAGGAAAAAAGGAGACACTAGATGTCTGTGCTGCGCGATTCGCAAGCAAGATGACATGGGGCTGTGACTCTAAGCGAAGGTGCTATGAAAGGAAAGCGCCGGATGATTATTTCGCACCGAGGGAACTCTCTTTGGGATTGAATCTCGCGCTTTAAGAGTGCTCAAGGGTCTTTCGTTTATCTGCTTCGCGGACGGACCTTCTTTTATCCGCGTCTATATCGAGTACCGTACCACCTCTCCTCCAAGGATCTATTTCTTGAACTCTCGAGTGAGGATATTGAGAAGAGTGAACGAGGGAAGTTCTTTATCTGGTCACGAATAATCGGACAATTTTCCGCATCACCATGTTTGTCTTAGGGTAAGAGCACACGCTTCAGAAGCATTAACAAAAAAATGTTTTGCTCCGTGTCCGCACATGTGTAGTTGGATATTGAAAAGTTAGAAGATAATATAGAATATATTCTATTTTACAGGAGTTGCTTATACTTTACGTTTATTAATCAGCTTATGAGTTTAGCATATTAGTCATTAAGTATTTTGTTTTTAATTTGAACAAAATATATTATTATATAAATCGGTATATGATGAAAATTTGCTTGGTTTAGAAACGTATTGTATAAATTAAAATTTTATTTCATTTATAAATTACATTTGATTCTTTTTAACATTAATATGGACATCATAAATGGACAAAGATATTTTTTCAAAATACGTAAAATTCTATATAAGTTATTTCATAATAAAGATGAAATTTAATATTATAACGGCATCTATGATATTTATTCTATTAATTATGATAAGTATAAATTAATGGTAATTCGTGCAATTTAAAGAAAAGAAACGAAGTGTATTCTAGTGCGTAAAGGTGTGAATAAGTTATTTACATTTTTTGAGTTATTCGCGAAGCACTAACTATTCATGAAAACTTTGATTAAATTAAGCTGAAATAAACATTCTAATTAATCATTAAATGGAACTTTGCATCAATATTCTATTATACGTTTTCACAAAATTATTTTTCATTTTTAAACATTTGTCTACAAATGTCCCTCCAAATCCATCATCAGGCTTGAAAACATATTTTCCAAAGTTCGCTCGGTACAATATATAGCTCGTTCTTCAAAAACCATGCAGAAAATACAAAAAAATTAAAAATAGTTTGACTAGAGAAGCTTGTAAACTAAGTCGTTTGTCAACTCCGCACGCAGAAGCGACAGCGTAAAATATCTCTGGCGACACTGTAAATCCGCGCGTTATCTGCCATCCGCTTCGTGCGTCGAATTACTATGTACTCACAAAAGAACACATCCAGATTCGTTGTCGCCAAAGTTTTTCAGTGCTTACAGATTGTAACCGAGGGAAAAAATTTTTCATTCCTAAACCACTCGATTAGTAGATATGGAAGAATTAGACGAATAGAAAGTAGGACATTGGTGTCAAGGAAAGGCAGCACCGTGGGCGCGAGCAGCTGATTCTATTTAGCGGCGTGCTTGGTTTGACGGGTTTTATTGGGGAAGCGAGTGCAACAGGTTTGGGTTAGACTGGAGTATGCTCTCTCACCACCATCATTAGTCAAAGTCACCGCCTGACTGAGTGTGTACCTCCGCTTAGTGAACGCTCCGCTACTCCCTGACTCTCTGCTGCTCGTTCTTCCCCCTTTCTGCTTAGTCTCTTCTCTTTCTCTTCGTGCTATTTGCTCGCGTATAACAACTAGGGAGAGTTGGTAAATACTAACAAAATCATTTCGTCTTTCTCTTAAAATGCGAGCTCATTTTAACGTCATTAGTGAATTACAACAGCTTTCTGTGTTACTTATATATGATCGTAGAGTTAATTAATTGATTTCACTTTAAGTTGTATACGCGAATGATTCCTTTTTGCTTTAATTTAATTTAAAGTGAAAATCTTCTCAAGTATAGACAGTGAAAGAACGTAACATTATGGATTTCCTTGTTGTCAATTATGCTCGTTTTGTAGTCATTTGTCTTTTATATTACAATTGTTATTGTTAAATAGTTGTTTACTTTTTTATTTACAGAATTACTTTAATTAGGTTTTATAATATATATAATAAGTAAAAAATTTGTTCTACCACTAAATTGCAAATTGAGAAAATGAAAAAACCATGAAAAAACCAAAAAAAAATGAAGGAAATGGAAATATTTTAATAATGAAATAAAATGGTTATATCTCAAAAGATTTTGTTTAGAATAGTTAATTTCAATTAAAATTTTGTAAAATTTTTACATGTTTTCCAAACAGTATGGTTGGTTTCAAATTAATATATACGTAGATTTTTAACCATATTATTTACTACTAAAATGTCTATACTTTTATATTAAATTATTAATCGATTGTTTTTATGTATAATTATTTCGATATCTGATTTTCAGTTTTATTATATTTTGATGTGGTATACATTAAGTAAAATGTAGATCTATCTTATAAGCAAAATTAACGAAAATAATTTTTTAGGAAAGCGTTAATAACGTTAACAATTGAAAGCATCCCTACCTTTTGGCAACTTATTACCGATACAAGAAAAAAAATGTTCTTTATCTTATATTAAAGGAAGGTTTTTCGGTTTTATTCATTAAAGCTTTTTCTATCAAGCATGAATCTACTTTTATGAAGATCTTGAATTGCTTATTAATAAAGTGATACAAATTAATTACAATAAAATTATGACTACAGAAAATAAAAGCTTAGTTTATTATACATTATAATCAATGAATATGAATTTTAAATTTTTAAATATTTTATTTGTAACATTAGGCAAGCTTGCGTTCTTTACTCGTATTTCCTTTATTCGAAAACTATAACTAGATGTACATGAAGAGTAATATCGTAAGCCTTTTTCGTGGCGCACAATTATTTCAAGTTGATAAACGATACATGCTAAATCTTGTAATAAACAAAAGATATTCCATAGAGCTGAAGTATGTATGCGTAATTAATTGTAAGTATTGCACACTGAATTCCAAGGTGGGTAAGCGTAACACAGGTTTGAAAAATCTTCTAAACAGCCACTACACTCACAAGCCAGTTACGGAAGTGGAAGATCTAGCGATTACTCGCTTTACACCTTTATTTCGGGAAGACGATTCCAACGGCCTATGCCTGGAATTTTCTCTTGCTACTCGTTTCTTCGAAAGTTCGCCCGAGAACAAACCCTAGCGCTACTTTTGTCTGTAATCGTAATCCCCATTGTTATCATATAGCCGTGCTTGCCCTCGAGTTTAGTACTTCGTGAGACACCTCTATCTGTCTCTCTCTTCCTCTCCCCTCTCACTCTTTCTCTCTCCTTTCACTAAACTAAAGCTCTTTTCAACAAATCCTCCGCCTCATTTAACCCGCGGGTGTTCGCAAGGTTGGATTAGCGTGGATGAAAGGCCACCTTCTTCTTGTTACTCGTCTTTGACCACGTACGCGTATATGCTAATTCTCGTGACTACGTCGTGCAAGTAGCGTAATAACTAGCATTCGTTTTCTTACTCCTTCTTTTTCTACATCCAAGATAAGCGGTGCAGGTGAACTCCCTTCCATTTTTACTCTTTCTGACTAAATCAATACGAGAAAAAGCAAAGACTAAAAGAGAAAAGAAACGGATGTTACTGAATATTATTGCGAAGGCTCACACTTATTTATAAGAACTTTAATACAGTAGCTAGTTGGTCTGTATTAGAAGCTTCTGACGTATATGACATAAATTCCTGGTACTTGGTGTTCAATTGAAACAGTGGCACGATACTTATTATTATATTACTGGGCTTTATTACATTCAGGCAAAAATATTGTATTGTTCATACTTATTTTTTGAGTATTAAGTTCTTAAATTCCTATATTTTTAACTAATGAATAATTATACAATACATGTAGTAAATATGATATATTAGAATGGAGATTATAATAACTTTAGCATACATTAGTAATTAAGCTCATACTATTAGTAGACCTTGCAATATTTAAATATAAAATTGTTATAGTTCACTTGTATTTTTCCTCTAATCCTATTTTTGTACTTTTAATCATTTTGTTTATAAATAAAGAATAAAATAATTTACATCTTTATAAATTATAATAATAAAACTAAGGTACTAGAAATAATTTCATTTATAACATTGATTATCAATATCATATTAATACATTATAATATAAAGTACGTTATATTAGCTACTACAGAATTTGTGCTTATTTAAAAATAATAAATGAACATTAAATTTAAAATATTACAATAGATAGAGGAAATGTAAAATTATTTTAATCGAGAACTTTTTAATTTCTTGAAAATAAAAATAAAGTTAAAATATTTTAAAAATAAATTAGAAATAGAAAATGTTTATAATATTCATACAACTTTTTTTATTGGAATATAAAATAGTAAAATATGAATTCTATGATATTTATTCAAATTTATTCAACGTTTGTACTTTAATTATATAGATAAAGATACATGAACACATTGAATATTACAACAATGTAAGTACTTAAATAAAGTAAGAAAATACAAATTAATTGTTCGAAATAAGTTCTTATTAATAAATATTTAATAATACTTATTCATTTGTAATGTATTAGAATGAAAGTAAATAATAGTGTGTACTATTGGATTGTATATTTAAGAATTCAAAAGCTTCAGAAGCAATTTTTAAAAATATAATGACTTATTTTCAAGAATTTCATAACACTTAGTAAATTATCAAAATTTTTTCAAGTTTATCAGATTTTGAAATGTTATGTTATATTATTTTAATAAATATATATAAACAGAGAGAGAGAGAGAGAGAGAATTCTCTTTCAGGGCTATTCATTTTTTGTGGTCTAATATGAAAGATATTTCCGATAGATGCATTTCATTGTGAGAGTGACAACCAAATTTAAATTATTTCTTTTTATTATTTTGTTGCTGCCAATTATTTTATTTGATAAACTATTATTAATTATTAAATGAAAAGAAATTTTATCAATTACAGATTACTGTTTGAAATGCAAATCAGTATTACAAATTCAATTTAAGATAAATAATAATCATAAGTGGTCTATGCTATTGACTGAAATATTATCCTGAATATTCTAAACAGCTTATCAAGATAAAAGGTACACACAGTATTAAAAAAATCTAAAGCGTGGCAAAGAGCGACGTAAAAAGGTAAGCATATTGCCGAAACATTAAATATTTTGAATGATTTAAAGGTGGAATAAAAACTTAAGCTTTGTACATATAAGTACATAGATATTAAAGGAGATTATGTCGAGAAATAAAAAAGATTTACATGAAAAGTTGAGTCTTAAATTTTGCACAGACTCATCGAGTTTTATTTCGAGAAAGTTTCAAATTCTATTAGAAATATAGCTTAAAAAAGCACAAATTTTAAGCATATCAAGTATATAGTAATTTTGGAAAAAAAACCTCCAAGATAATATAGACTAATGTTGGTAAAATAAGTGTGTGGGAAAAGAACTATTAAAAAAAGTGAAAAAAGGCACTTGAACAGTCATTTCGTAAAACATAAACTCATCATGAAAGATAACGGATAAAGCCGCTTGGAATTTCACATCTCTAGTTGTGGAGTGAATGCATGAAGGCAGGGTCGATCTTGCACACACTTACACGTACGTGCACGATCGTCCAGCGGGAAGCTTGAAAGCCGCTGTCAACATCTCTCAGCGACTCGTACACTGGTGCTGCAGCTGCAGTGTCTGGCCTTTGTGGGGTCAACCATGGTTCTGTACTCACCGTTACTGTGGACAAATCTCGTTATCAACCACTGGCCATTAGAGGGCCCAAGGCGACAAAACATGGAGGGTCGTGCGCTCGTACAAAGTGCCATCTTTCCTGAATGATTATGTGGCGCCGTGTCGATGCCACCGCACTTACTTGCATACTTTTCTTCTACTTGTCGTCGGACGCCCCATTGCTACTCGTTGACCTACGGATAAAAGGGAAGGGGGAGTGGGCGTATGGAGTGGAAGAGCGATAATTCGATTTCCGTGCACGCTAATTCTTCCTGATGCATCTCAGCGACCAAACCATGTCGCTCCTACTCCCTGGAGAATGGCTTTGCTTCATTCTGCGTCGTCGGACTGCGTCTCGACGCATTTTTTGGCACAATAATCCATCTCGACGTTATATCGAGAAATTTTCTTTTTCCAGCGTAATTACACTCCTGTATAAGCTTTTTCGACGACCATCTGCTTTTATAGCCTTTTCTGCTGAACATTCTAGTTGATTTTAAAATAAGAATAAGATTGAGCTTACAAATGAATACCGTAAAAATTCTGATATATCGCTAAATTCTTATATTATTGGTTCTAATACCTTCGAGATCCATAGAAATGATAAATACATTCGAATAAAATGTACCATTATCTTCTGTTTTGTAATTCAAACATTTATTCATAAAAACATTCATTGTTCATTGTTATAAGAAAACTACACATAAATAGCAGACTCATTGTTTCATAGAAAATAAGTACAAATTTCAGATTTATGAAGACTTAAATAAATAGAATGTGATCTGTATGAAGTAAATACAAAAGTGAGATAAAAAATATTTGTATGTACTCTTATGTAAATTAATATATATTATATTTAATATAAATACATATATATATATATATATATATATATATATGTTATAGCTCTTATGAGAGTTGCATTTAAGCATTTAAATGTTTTACACAATTCAAATACATAAAGCATTTAAAAGTCTAAACTATTGGAGTTAATTAAAAATTTAAAGAAAAAAATATTTCTCGTTTACAATCCTTTAAATGTAATTATAATTAATTCATAATAGTTTAAAATCATTGTAGTATTGATAACCGATAATTTTGCCATCAGTGCTAAATAAAATTATAAATATTCAAAGTTGAAGAATTTAATATAATAATGTAACATGTACACATAATTATATATTTATGTTAAATAACATTATTTATTAATTAATATTAGATATTTAAAATTATATATCCGTAATAAATTACTTTTATTATTAAATTCAGAAAAAATTACTGTAATAGTATGCTTTATGTGTAGATTATAATCTATCTTAGACTTATTATAATTTTATGTCATTAATATAGCGATAGCCAGATAAGATTTAAAAAAGTGAATGTGAAAATAATTTTTCTGGCATTAAGTGATAATCAAATACCAGTTAAATGTTTATTATCTTAAAGTTATTACATTTAGGATAAACTAAAAAACAAATTCACAATAAAATCGTCCATGTGTGTAAACAAAAACATGCACTCTGAATGTTATCCAATTATAAAACTTTCTTGATATTTTTTTAGTCAGATGTATTTTATTTATTCATTTAACTACCACGTAAGCCTTTTAATATAATCCATATTCAGCAAATATATTTATTCAATAAAAATATAGGAATTATTTTTAGTTCACCAAACGAGTAAACATTGTTAAAATATTTTTTGTAGTAGTATAATTAATGTAACGTATATATATAGAAAATCGGTATTCTATTTATTGTTATTCTCTTTGAAGGTATCGAGAATACATATATGACAAATATTTGTTATTTACTCTTTGAGAGAGGTAGATTTCATAAAAGAATTATTGATAAATATTATTTAATAAAACATAAAACCACGAAACAGAACTCCTATCCAGTGATCCTTCAACTCTTGAATAATGATTCACAAAGGGAGATTCACTTTACAAAAGTAACGAGATCGCAATCGCGACCGGGATCCGGTAGATTTAGCATTACAAAAAGTAGAAATGACGCTCGAGATATTCATTCATATAGGTAGCCGTTAGAGCTCGGGATGTACGCATTAAAAAATTGGCAAAATGGAAAGTACAAATCATCGATCGTGTTCTGTCGGTTGGTCGTGCTTTCGAAAATTTTGTTGTGGAATACGCACTCGGCGTAGTGTGACAGGCAGGGAAGGGGTTTGGGGCATTTGCAGTAACAAAATGCGAAGCACTGCGCGCGTTAATTCCCGTCCATAAAAGCCATCGACAAATCAAACCAACCCGACGTGATTCACTGTGGACATAAATACAACTAGATCAGCGCGTGTCTACGCGTTCACTGGCTTGCCGGAGAGATATGAGCGATGGCTCGCTCTCACCGCGCGACCGATGAATCAGGATACTCTGGCATTTCCACCGTGTCATCTTTCCGGTTATCATTACTGTAAACTCGCATTCAAATAAAAGTAAAAAGAAAATGTCGAATAAAAGAAACAATGATAGGAATAAATCAGATTTTCGAATAGTTTGCAGAGGAGTGTGCAAAAGTGGCTATTATGCACCAGCAAGAATTTACTTTGTAAAATATAATGTGTAAACTATGAAACAGAAACGTTGATAAACTGATGATTCACTCTCTAATTAAGGGTATTAATATAGCATTTTGGCTTTGCTATTTACCAACAAAATTTAAACAAATGTCGGTAACATTTTTTTATTAATAAATAAATCATTATAACATCGAACAATTGAACGGTATGAGTAATACAAAATTAACTTAAACCAAATGTGGTAATCTTGTTACTATGATTTTTTATATGTAGATATTTATTCAAATAAATATTAAAACAACTAAAAAATTATAAGTTTGCTGTATCTTAATAAAAGTCACTGAAAGACATGCGTAAATATAATCTTTCAGAATTAGTATTTTATCTCGTCATTTTTAAAAATTTAATTCTTAATCTACAAGCAACTAACATTATAATGTAATAATGATTTTTCTTTGTAATCGATATAGAAAATAGAAACAAACATAAAATCACAAATGAAGGTTATCGTAGAAAAATTTGTTTAGCACGATACTAAATATTAGTATGTGGTACTATTATGGAAGCAGCGTTATATTTCATCTATAATTTAAAATATACAGTTGATAAATTATCATCTATGCTATTCATAAAAAACATAAGAAAGAAATTAAAAAATATAGTCAATAAAAATATTAAAACATTGCTCTATCAATCATCTGTATTAAACCATGTATTGAAAATATAAATGATGCTATTTCAAAAATATCGTATCGATATCTCACGGTTTAGATTTTGCTTATTATTAAAAGAATCGGTGATTTTACTGCCCTTAAATCTATCCAATTTGTTATTTATAGTTTATTTATTTTTAAAGAAATTTTCATTAGCGAAAATCTTTATTTGCTCTTAACGTTCTACTATCATGATATTGCTTAAGCAATATTGATTATGAAATATTTTCTTCTTTTATTATTATTTTATATATATTTAGTTTTTATATATTATTTTATATCTTTTATAAACATTTTCTTCTTTTACTTTGCTTGTGTTCATCCCTTTTTCAACCCTTACTCTGCAGGTTGAAACAAAAGAGCAAATGATCGAAGGAAGCAAAGACTTAGAAGAAGTTAATTTTCTAGGCCATGAAGAGAAGGAGAATTTAAATCAAAGGAAAATACACGCCAGCAAGCTGCAGGTTGACGACTAAGAGTGATGCCCGTCGTTGTCTTTATGTGATATTTAGTTCGAAAAATGCCGATAAAAGCAAGTGGGGTGGTATAACAGTAAACTATCCGTGTAAATTTTCTAGAAGGACACGTACACGCGAACGTCGAGCTGTTCCTGATCGCAAAGCGCGTGTTCTCGATTATCTCGAAAAATGCGTTTTTCTTTAAGAAAAATTATGACAGAAGGATACCTAATGTAACAAAAACGAGTGGTTAAAATATATTTTATGGAGAAAGTAGGATAATTCTATGTAGAAAAAGGTGAAAATGAGTTTGAGTAAATTAAATGAAATCCAAATTTGTAATTGTCTATTAAATTTAATAATAATCAAGTCAATTTGTTTAATAAATTTAAATCACTTGAAAATAACCATTAAGTAATTCATGTCTTAATAATATTTAAAAGATAAATGAATATTTATCATCGGAGAAGTATTTGTATTTTTGTTCTTTATTTATTAATAAAACATAATAACTTAATAATATTATGCAATATTTTAATATAATAAGAAATTTATATGTAATAATTATTATTTAAACTAATAACGATTAAGAAAAAACTTTTAATCAATCACATGAATTTTATTTTGATACGTAATTTTTGAATTTTTTGTAAATACTCCAATAAGAACCAAAAATGTATCACAAATATTACAATATTTATAAAAATTAAACATGAAAATCTAAATAGAGTTAATACTCAAAGTGAATTAAATTTTATAAATTTATTTTTTCCGAAGAAATAAAAATAATGTTACAGTTGTTTTTCACCATGATTATATAATTAATGTTAAGCCGAATTTTCAAATGAAATATCCTTAGTCCTACTTAAATTGAAGAACAAAAGTAAATAAGTAATAAATGACAAGATTTTAATCAGAATAACAAGATTAATATGTTTTAAACTAATACAATATATAGTTTGTAATGTTTATACGTTCTACAGTAATTTAATGAAGTAATATTTACAATGTATTAAAAAGTAGTGATAAATATTTCTACTAGATAATCAATACTTAATAAATTGTTATAATAATGTGAAATTATGAAAGTGTTCTGGAATGTTCTTAAATGAACTGAACTAATGAATATCCTCTGCATCTCGTAGAAAAAGTTTTCTTACGCTATCAAAAAAATAAATATTTGTTTCTAATTTAGTCATCAACTCCACTTTTATTTAATAACTAAACTGGAAATTAAAAATATTATATATGTAATTATTTTATGATTAAATTTATACTTATCGAATTTCCTATATATTAAATCAAGTGAAAATACGAGACGTCTCCAAACTGTGTGAAAATAAGTAATCAAATATCAACTGTTTAAGTTAGAAATAAATTAACATACTATATCTATAATATTTTAAGAAATATTATATTCTAATAAAAATTATTTTCTTGATATACGTAAATGGCTCACATCCATAAAGAATACTTACAAGTTTGATAGTGAATTATCGTTTGCAATAAAATTTAATAGAATTTTTGAAAATGAGAAAAAAGGAGTGGGATGTAATTGAAACGATAATTTATAACATTGCTGTATATATGTTGCTACTGACATAAATAATTTTATATTTTAAGCGATTATTATTGAGATTGCAATAAAGCAATTATTTTACGCATCCGTTTTATGAACAGTTTATAAAGTTTATATCTTAATAGTTTATGCTAAATGATTTGAAAATATTTTGAAAAACATGATACTCAAATATTAGTTCATTATAAGACAAATACAATTTAGCTATAGCAATTACGACTTACCGAAAATATATGAATTATTTTATTTGATGGAAGTCAATATACTTCCAGAGAAATAGGATAAAAAGCTGTATAAAATTATTAACATTAATAATAATAATAAATATTTAGTTTTACTTTATCAAAAGGTAATTGGTGAGAAATTTTCATTCTAGTCTACTATTTCTAATATTTCTGAATGTAATGTAGTTTCTAGAAGTAGAATTTTTAATTGATAAACGTATCAAGTCAACATTAAATAGATGCTTCTCGTGATCCGAATTTTAATATCTCTATGCGAAGCGATCTATTTCTGTAGATATCTGTAAAAACGTAAAAGGATAAGTGGTAGAGATTCGTTATAAAGGCATAGATATAGAAATACGATAAATTCACTCGCATGCAAAACAATCCGGATATCCGTAGACTCTTTGGAAAATCTTGCAGCTAGCAGGAGCTCCTACGTCAGATCGCTTGCAGTCAATGGCGCGATAGAGCAACGGCAGCAGATATCGTGGCATGGTCCGGGGTAGCCGGAGGCTTTATAAACTATTCCTGTTGTCTCCTTGGGTATTATTCCGACTGTTGATTTATCGACTGCCATTAATTACCAAGCTGTGCCTTTATTCGTTCCGCCGAAGGGACGAACCTATTGCTCACCGGTTAGACGCCAATTCACTGCCATTGTTCTTGCGTCGTTCACACACATTCTCCGCGGCGCCAGCGACGATCATAATTTTTCCCCTCCTACCAGGTATCTATACGTCTATCTATCTATACTTCTTCCATGACTATCGTAACCCTTCTTCATTCTTTTGCACTTCCTGAATTTTTCTTTTTTTTCTTGTTCGTCGAATAAAATCAGCAAAAATTAGGGAATAGAAGGAATCAAATCCAGGTGACATGCATCGGGAATCGAAAAAGAATAGTAGAGGAGAAGAGCTTATTAGAAAGCATAAGCAGGTGCAAAAGAAATTTGGGAATATAATATGCAAGGTTTGGAGGGGGCATCGCAAGTGAGCGCTCACATAAGCGACGCTTTTCGGCAAAGGGTGTAGTAGAGACGAAGCAAGAAATGTTTCTTTGAATTTCAGATAATGCACGTGCCCCTGATCAGTCAAGTCCGTTCTTTCCTGTTGATTCGCATTTTTTTCTGTTTTGGTTTTTCTTTTGAACTTCGAACGTGACATACCTTCTTTTTTCCTTACTTTCCTTCAACCAAGAATACAAATTACTAGACGAAACCCTCTTAACTTTGATTAAAGATGTAGATATTTCTAATACCAGAAAACATTTTCATATTATAATATTAAGTATTTTCAAGACCTTTCAGTATTTTTATTTTCATTTTTAGGCCCAAGAAGAAAAGAATTACAGCAGAATTTTTATATATGAGTGTAACTTCAAATATTTTTGAAAAATAATTGTTAGTGATTTCAACGAGAACATCTAATTGAAAATATAATTTAAATATTGATAATCTCATGTTTGGCGTATAAGATATAAGCTAAAATAAATATAGTTCTAGAACACTAGGATAAGAATAAGTGCATTTAATTTATTTAAAATGCTGTTTCTTTGGTAGTCTTAATATTTGTCTGCACAGAAAAATACTATATATCATAAAAATTAATGCATTTAGAATATCAATTGCTGTAATTCCAATTGAGAGAAAAGCTCTTTGAGTTTTGTTGCGCTTGGGTAGATTATAGTTACAAGTTGAAGTACTGAATATTGTTCTTTTATATGCCAATAATAATATTCCATTGGAAGAGCTAAAGCCACTAGCTCACACCGAACGTATATACCTTTCATGCCCTTTATCGACGTCTGTGTAAAGTCTTTTTTTCTGATGCACAAAGAACACTGCCCTCGAGCTACCCTCTTCAACTAATTAAATATGGATGGCGATATCCGTATAAGGCGTATTGCCGGGGCATATTGCGTTAACCCTTTTCGCGGCAATTAGCGTGCGGCTGCCTCTCGTTTACTCTCGTTCACGAGTTGTGGAGAGCAGCCTTATGCATACGCCGAAGCTTTGGTGAAACACGGGAAGAAGAGTTGTTGGAGGGGTATATGAGGGAAAAGCAGAGCCTGGATTATTTCAGCCAGCACGTAATATTGCCTTGTAATATTCCAAGCCTGCTGTTTGAAACTGTTTGCCGGCCATGCCCATGCCTTCTTCACCACGCCTTGTTCAGCTGCCTTCATCGCTTGTTACAAAGAAGCTTGAATTTATACGGCTGAATTTCAGGCTTGAGTACTGGAAAGGCAAGAAATTTTTATTACCTCACTCTATATGGCTTTACTACTCGATTTAGTTTTAGTTCTTAATTTCCTTTTGTATTTGTGAAGAAGTTTGGTGAGCGATAAAATGAACCGCATATGCTTCATTTGCCCAAATAATATCATTTTGTTACTTTTGTACTTACATATACGTGTATGCATATATATATATAATGAAATTGAATTTTATGGTTGATCGTAATTAGGAATTAGTCAAGTAATAATTGATTTGGGTTAGTTATATTTATTCTGTATATAAAAATTATATTTAAAATCTGCATTCATTTTAACTGTATAAAATTAGAAGGTTAAACAATAGAAATAAACAAGTGTAATACTTAATAATATTTTATAGTATTGTATGTAAAATATGTTTCTCCGTTTTAATATATTTAATGACTTTTACTACTTTTATTTTCCTATTAGTATGGAATGTATTTAATAAAATTTGACAATTTTAGTTTCAAAAAAAATAGATTTTAAGAATAAAATAGATTTATATTTTATATTTAGCTAAATCTTTAAGAAACTCTTCGATTTTATAATACGATTTTATATTTGAAGCTTCAATTGATTTTATTTCTATTTTATATTTCTAAGTTTTTAATTTCATTTTTTTCTAAATTTGAAATATATTTAATATTCTTAACATATTTAATATTTGATATATTATTTCATTTAGATCATATGAATGTTATCATTAAAATAAACATTAGTTTTTAATTATTAAATATAAAATGTGATATACTTACTGTATGTATTTTAGAATTTTTACTGTATGTATTCTAATTTTTTAAAGAAATATTTAACAAACAAACGAAATAAGTGAACCGATAGTACAATAATAAGAACAAGTCTATTATTTCTACATTAGAGATATGAAACTATTTTTTTAATAGCTTGAAATCGTTCGTGCAAACATATGCTCTCGGATACCTATACAAGGAATAATAACGATTTTTCGCCAGTATCTGTGTACTATTTTCAAAATTTAACCAGTATTGATTCGTGTTTCTCGTAGCAGATAATTCGAACAAACCGACAGTTGACAGATAACGATTTTGAAAGGAGCCAGAAGTGAGTTGACAGCCATCAAAAGTGAACGTGTCCCGTTTTGACGAGAAAGTACCCACGCCTCTGAACACGGGGGCAGCAATGGCCGCCGTTTTATTCCGGAAGAGCTTTAACAAGATACGTGTATTAAAAATTGAATTGAAATTTTTAGTTGAAATGAAGAGCATCGAATAACTTTCTATTTTACGATAAGTAATATAAATATTGTTGAAAGATTTGTAAAATTTCAGCATTTACATTTATTTTGATTCCATATTTAATTTACTAAATTTTAAAGATTTGATAAAAAATTCTTTGATGCGATTCTACGGTATACTTGATTATTCTTCAATTAGTATTCTTCTACGTATAATAATTATGGAACATTAAGTATAGTTTATATAAATCTTCATGATTATGTATTAAAAAACTATTAATTTTATAAATTATATTAAATAAAATTTTCAATATTAATATATAACCATATTATGTGCATTATACGCAACTATTATTGCTACATTTATGATAATAAAATTCGTAGAATAAAATCTTATGTTAACCTAATTATTTAAATATTATCAATTTTTATTAAGCGTTTATTGAATTAGTGGAATTTAACAAAAATGAGTGAATATAAATCAGTGAATTATTAAATTATTAACCAAATTACCTTGTTAGTAAATTAAGTAAAGAGCAAATTATCATTTTAAGATGAATATGATTTATAAAAGTACTCGATTAAATTACTCTCAAGATAAAGAAAAATCGAAAAATTCAATTACTAAAAAGGTGAAGCCTATAGAAAATAGCTATAAAAATTTAACGATAAAAAGGGAAAAGCAAGAAGAAAAATTGTAACGAGGAGAAAGATATGTGAAGCGGAAGTTGCGTAAGTGTAATGGGGAAAGAGAAAGAGTGAAACGAAAATGAGTCCTGGGTTATTTGTCACAGCAAGCAACCTTCCTAGTAGTATTATTTCCCGCAAAGTGTTATTAACTGCTCTCATATTTTGTTCCTTTTCTCCTGTTTTCTTGTTTTCCATGTTACTTTTGCATACAATCTACCTCGCGCCTCTGCACCATAAAGTATGCACACGCTGGTATGGATCTACAATGTTCTTCTTCTTTTTACAATCGTTAATTGTCATGCTCATCTATTTCAGGGGAATAAGCAAGTTTACTCCCCCCCCCAAATCTTTCTACTCAATGTTAGGTCACTCACAATCTTGCTCATGCCAACTCAGCTGTTGACCCATGAACCAAGCTATAGGCACAAAAATCTATTGTTATTTAGCGAAACTGCAAACTGAATAATTTCTGATACATAGTATTTCATAACAGCTTCAAAGTAGTTTTAATTTTGTATAATTATTGTTCATCTTTTCGCTCTTGAAATCAATTTAATAATCTCACTTGAGATTAATAGTTGGTATATAACCGTCACAAATCATATATCTGTAAATGTTTCCATATAATCACGAATAGTACTAAAATCGGAAAACAGAATATATTTAAACTGAATAATATTATTATCGATAGAATCAACATGAACGTTAGAGTTATTTCATATATTATTCTATATCTACCGATTCTACTTACATGTACTTACTTGGTCACTGTAATAAATAATGGTTGTATAAAATACAAGTTTAAATTAAATATAAATTTTCAGATATATACATAATTAATTTTTAAATTTTTCTGAAAATCGATGGTTGTTCTTAATATTGTATAATATCAGTTTGACTAGATATATTTATTTATTTAGTATATCTTTATTAAAAGAAAATATTTTTGTTTTCTATAAATTCAGTGTGCGGCATGTGCATATATATACGCATGTGCGCTTCTTTGTATTTGTATACAAAATATTAACAAATTCTGTTCCTTATTTACGAGTAAAATTATGAAATGGAAATATATTTACTTCCATCATTTAATCAAAAAGTAACAAAGAGTAGAGCTTATGTATTATACGAATAAAGAGTAAAATATTACAAAATTATGTATTATAAAGCTATTTCTAAAAGAATTAAAATATGTCAAATAATACAATTATGTATTTAAAAGTTAAATTAATGTTTGATAAAAGTTGATAGTCTATGGGTCATTTGAAACTATTAGAGTGGCATCATTTATAACTCATGTCATATGAATGGTAAATATTATTTTTAAAGTATATAGTAACATATATTATTAATGATATATCTAAAGAGTTTCCTTGCATAATATTTCTTATAATATTTAAATAAATATTTAAGAATTTTTACAATGATGTATCATTATTAAACCGAGATAACTAAATTTTTCTTCATACATTTAAGTACGATATTGAAGTTTAGTTCTTAATTTATATACTATTTCAATAAAGAAGATGATATTGTATATTTATTAAGTATATAGACAGCTTATAATTTTTAAGAATTTCATCCTCGCTGGCCTATTATAGAAATGAAAAATTAAAATAATTGCTTAATAACATGTTATCTTACATGTTACTTTTAGAAGGAACAGTTAATTATTGAAATATTCAAGTATAGTTTTCTAATTATTCGAATAAAATTATTATTACTTTATATCTAAATAAAAAGAATATAAAAAACTTCATTATATGCACAATATAATGTTCTATATTTATGTATAATACAGTTTATTTTAAATCATTAAATAAATTTATAATTACAAATTGTTAGAATTAATTTATAGGATAGAAACTGAATTTTTTAAATTTGAAGCTTGACTTCAATTATTTTTAAATACTAAGGACGGAAAATATAACAACTATTTTTTATCAGTTCATATTTGTAGATTCGAGAAATAATTTGATAAATTTTTTTATTTTAAAGTTGCCTAAAACTTCAGATAAATTCCAGATTTTACGTTCATCATATAGTTCTACCTAATTTCTTTTATGCAACAGATATAGAAATGATTAATGATTTTTAAGTGTAAATTTTTGTCGTAAATGAAATTTCATTTGAGAATGAAATCATAACATCTAAAACATATTATTTGAAACAGACAATAGTTATAAACTTAAATCATTATTTGAATAAATAAGTATGATACGTGTACAAAGTTATTCAATTATAAATAATTCATGAGTAAACTAATACATTAGCGAATAAATAGATGTTAATGCACGATAAGCCTAACCCGACAGAGACATATTTACTATAAATACAAAATATATTCTTAAAAAATTTGTAATTAATTTAATATTGTGAAAAATAGGTATTCTTTTATACAGATATTTTTAGATATATAAACTTTAGATATATAAAAGAAAAAGTATTATTTATTAACATTACTTTATTTTACGCAATGAATACATTTGAAGTAATGCTTAATATTTTCTTTTAGATAATAATAAATTTTATAGAATTATCTATATTAACAATTTTAACTTTTTACACTTTATGATTCACGACTTTATTTTATCTTATTAGAATTCTTATGTTTTAATTTTAAATATTTTTAAGCATGTTTTAAAATTTGTCATAAAATTTCTAAACTATAGTTTTATTTTAAGAGCATGGAATATATTAAAAATACTAGTGTAAAATAAACATTTTTTATAATGTGAAATATTTATTTTAGTATAAATAATATGCAAAGTTTTATGTTGAACAAATGTTGATTTAGATTAATTTTTTTAACATTCTTTCTTTTCTTACATCACAGTATTAATTTTTGTGCAGATATAGTTTACTTATATATATAATTTATATATAAAATTATATATATAATTTCAATTTTGTTCAGTTTCAAAATTATTTTAATATTTTAATAATATTTGAAATACGGTAATGTTATTGCTGTATATGGTATTATTTATAGCATATAATTATTACTTATAAGCAATTTAATTAATTACTATGTACAATTATTAAATTTGATATAACAATATTTATATACATATACATGTTTCTTGGATATATCAAATTTTAATTCACATGTAAGCTTAAGCTAATTTAATTACTGTAATTATTTATATTATTTTTGAAGAAAAAATTGTTCAAAATTTTACTAAGAAGAATAGCGAACTTTTATAATACTAAGTATAATGTATTAATTCGATGATTAAGTAATGATGTATGGAAACATTCAGTGCGATTTCTTCTGAGAAAAATAGTAGGCCTTTTAAATTTCATAAATGAAATTGATGGAAGGGAGAAATATAATGAAAAAACTACATTTGTAATATTGAGAATTCATCATATTCTGAGAGTTTTTATACAAAGTTTTTCGGAGATAAAAATCAAAACTTTTGCTTTAATTCATCTTCGTTTCAGCGGTATGTGGTTATGTATAATCTTTTATTACATAATTCTAGAACGTCGTTTCTTGATTTTAAAGGTTCCTAATTTATTGAATGTGCGAATTTAGAAATTTTTTTCAGGATGTGTTTAAAATATAAATTTACTATCTTTCTTATAACCAACCTTTAATATTGTTATAACAAATTATTTTACAAAAATTTACTACTGATATGTTAATGACTGTTTATTTTTAAATTTATTATGTTTAAATTTAAATGTTAAAATAAAATCTATATTAAAATATCATTCCAGTGGCTTTAGAAAATATTGAGCCGTATTTAAAATCTAAAATGTTACCATATGTTTTGAAGAAAACATTTAAAATATTTTATTAGGATATTATTCAAAATTTGTTACACGTAACATATCAGCAATTCTTAAATTCAAAAGTGAATAATCGTTGAAGTAATAAGTTGTTAGGAAATGAAATCATTTACATTGAAGTTAAAGAGCCAAGGAAAGGGAAAGTACACGGCGTGTGATTCGGACATACAGCAAATCCTCGTGTCCTGTTGTCAAGCGTTGGCGGGTGAACTGGTGTATTTACACGCGGAAACCGCATGGGGAGTTACTCTGTGATTGATAGTGGTTTGATTCAGTAAGCACGAACACTCCGCGTCAGGGCGAACTCGTATTTTCCGCTTGACGCCCTCATCGTTTATCATCACAATAGGACTTTTAGGCTCTTTTTCTCTCTCTCTCTCTCTGACTTTCACCTTCTTCTTTTTTCAATTTTTTACCTCGTTTTTCAGTCTCTTTTTAATTGATTATTCGATATTTCTTTTAACTTCTGTCATTTTCTTCCTTAGCATCTGTAATTGTTGATTCTTATTGACGTTCAAGATATGAAACATTACAAAGTTTATTTATATTAAGATATACATTTTTTAAATATAATATCAATAGTAATTATCTATTTAAGTATAAATTTTTATATTTTGTAGTGTCATCATACAAATAATATTTTATAAAAAGATTTTATAAATTATAAATTTTAAATTATAATTTTATAGATTATAAATTATTTTGTTTTATCTATTTATGAAAATATCTTCGTACTATTAATATTACTTTTTCACAATAATAGAATATGATTACTTTCTAATAATTAGCTCGATTATATATTTTAAATACTATTAAATTGTAGTATTTGAATTGTTATAAATAAATCATATTAATTTTAGAAATAATTCACAAAATTATATGTATTAAGCCGAAAATATTAATTATTTTTCTGAGAAGAAATTGTTAGCTAACCCAATTTAATTATCAGAGTTTTAGATTATAAGACAAACTTAAAATTATTTTAAAAAGATATCAAAAACAAGTTTTTATTTATTTCACAAACAGTTTAAATATAATTTTATTTCATATTGCATTTTATGTCAATCCATTACACCAATTCGAATAAAAATAAAAACATATATGAAATTTTTAAACTCTAATTCTAGTTGAAGTATTCGTGCTAATAAAATTAAAATAAAATCCATCAATTTTATAGATGTGAAGTTCTCAAAGTGAAGTCGAGGTAGTTATAAAAAAATATGGAGAATAATGAAAATAGAGATAATTATTTTTATGATTATCTTAGTAGTTAAAATAAGTCACCATTCTAGTAATTATATTAACGGGAAAATATGACATAGGTTAAACTAAAATTGAACTAAATGGATGTATGCTTCTTTCATGTGAAAAAGAATAAAATGGTAACATGATCAAACAAGAGAGAGAAAGGTTGATAAGAAAATTTAGATGAAGAGTCTAGAAACTTGTTTAATAAATGCGTGTTGTATGTTAAGCGAGATATTTACGTCTGTTTAAGAACCATATTCAGTTTACCATTAATAAAGAATTTATTTACCAATAAAATTATTAACAGGAATATTTTCTGATATTTTTATGATAGTCTGTAGCATGCATACGCACGCGCGCACACACACACGCACACAAAATATATATACGCATGTATTATGTATGTGTGCATATATGTAAATATTTTTTTCTGCATTCTCTTTCAACATATAATGTAGGAATAACAACATTTATTTTTTGAAAGTATAATAATGGTATATTAGTCAATATTTACAAGATACATCTAATATGCGAATAAACTAGAATGTACTTTGTACCCTTATAATATTAAACAGAATATAGTTTTGCTGGGATTTTTCTCTTTTTGAATATTCCTTGATCATCATTTAATTTCTTCTGCAATTAAAAGAAAGTATTCGTTTAATAATAAAGTTTATTTCATGTTGTTGAAAGTAAAAAATTAAATCATTTTTTTCATTATATATAGTTACTGTTGAAATATGCTGACAACGATGTACCACTGTTTCAGATAATAGAGAAGTCGAAAGGAACTATCAATTCATGTACACTTACCAATTACACTTAGCTTTTATATTTTCATTAAAATTTACACTATAAAGCACTCCATATACAGAAAGTTGTTTGTTTCTTTCTTACCAAATTACTGCATTATTTTTAGGTTCTATGCTGAATAATAATTATGTTTTGTATAAAATTATTGCATAAATTTCTTCGTCAATCTCCAACAACTGCTTATTGACGTCACGCTTTTTTAAAGTATATTTGATAGACGCAGATGAAGCAATTTGTTTTTTGATCATTGTGTAGAATTCTAAAAGAAGTTTAATAGCAGATTTTACTTTATTTTAACACAATACACAACTATATTCATTTAATTTTTATTTTTTAACAATTCATTATGTGAAAACAGAAAATGTAATGGCTATTATTTAAATATCATGCAATTATAGTGTATTAAATTGTATAATTAATCGATTTTTATTCATCATATTTTTTATTTTATCGTTTATTATATAAATTTTCGTAATTTCGGCCTCTTTGTTAACTTATTAAATATAGCATTAAGTAAAATGATTATATTTCCAGAAATTAGTCAGATTCTTAAATACTTTACTCATTTTCATCCACATAAATTTATTTTCTAGAAAGTATAATTCTGAAGTCGAGAATTAGAGAATGAATCTGTCAGACATATTTAAAGATAATTACTAAAGAAACTATTAGATGTTTATTTCAGAGATATTATTACTAAATAAAGATAGAATTTAAAATACTATAAAATAGAATATACATACTATATATATATATATTTATATATATATATAGTGTGTGTATATATATACACTATAAATATAATTACTAATAAAATAGAAAATTAATTTATCTCAAATGCGAGATGAATGAAATGTGAAATATTTTTGAATAAATGTAGCGTCTTAATCAACTCTCTCTCTCTCTAGCAGTATTCTTGAATTGGAATGCAAGGTGACCATTAATTATAATCAGTTGAAGCCTTTCACTACATTCACGAACTTCGCTCTAATATATCGTAATAGTTGGAGTGAAAATCAATGGTTGGATGCACTTCACCTAATCAAGTAAACAATGAAGCAACAAAATTAGTTTTATTTTACAGATGATGTTGATATTCTTTATTTTTATTACCTCTCTGGGAGCTTCTTGTAGTGACATATTAGAAATAAACTCAACATTGATTTTTTCTTAATAGTCTTTTGCTAGGAGGTAGATCTATCAGTGCCTGCTTACCATTATAGTATTGAAAAAGTTAGATTTTGAATGTAACACTGTCTTTTCTCACTTTTATTCCATGAGGAACTATCGATCAGTATACTTAATCTAAGAGATCCGCTTAGAATTTCTACCATGAGAAGATTCCACAAAATCTCTTAATACTTTCGATTTTTGGAGCGTATTATTGAAGTTCTTAAGTATTGATATCTTACAACAAGGCTTTATTTTAGAGATTTAGAATATTAAGTGATTTGATATTATTGATGTATAAATCATACGTAATAGAATATTCAATCAAAACAAAGTTAAATTAATTTTCACTTTTTAAAGAGAACGTAATGTATCGAAACTGTAATTTTAATTAGATTTTTATGTATCAGGCTATTATGATAGTTCGAACTCCTAATGTCACTGGTCTATGCTTTTCAAGGAACCCAAAACCGAGCTTCGTATGTTTATTTGTCAGCCATATATTTCAAAACTACTCGAAAATAATGAAACGAGAATAACACTACTTGCTTTATGGTTAAAAACTTGTTTGGTATGTTATTACCTAGGAAGAGCTCTGTTTCAAAAGAGTACATAGAACAATCAAGAAACATTCAAAAATATCCTTGGATCTACATACACATGACCCCTTTTATGCCAACCAAAATAAGTTAAGTTTTCGCTGAAAATTGTTATGTTCAGAAATAATCTACAAGTTCTAGTTGCACAGTCCAATTCTATTTAATTTGCATCTTTTTTCCGGTGTCCTTAACGAAGGCATATGTGGTAAGCTCTTTAGATGATTGATCCTATCTTGACTACCGTATATTGAATACTTCTTTATATAATAGAATTTTGGTTATCTTTGATATTAACACCTTCCACTTCGTAAAATCCTGATGACAAACTATAATAAGTAATAAATGGCTGTTTGAAGGGTTTTTGTTAATACGTCTTAGGATTGAACTGTATGATTCTCTCCTACTTGGTCAGTATTTATTATAACGGTATTTTAAGTCATTTTTATTGGGATAAGAACACTAAATCTGATGTATAATAATCAGAATAAATAATCTGTAACGTATGACTAATAATATACCACATTTAAATCTATCTTAAGCATAACTAAGTTTTTGGATATTTGAAGGTTGAAACTACTTTGCCTCTTAATTATTGGTAAATGGATACCTATCATATTTCTTTTACCGATGTATATATGAAGGTACTTGATAAGATTTTAAAAGTTATACTTCTATCGATTAATCCTATTATTCTTTTATTATGTTTATTATTCTTCTGTTATTTCAATTTTTTAAGTCTTCTTTTGCTTAAGTGGATGAATTAATTTTAATATTTATTTTTTAATTCTATAAATAAGTTAAACAAAAGGAAATTGCAATTTCTAAAATTTTATTCTTTTATGTAGAAAATATATCTTTGAAAGCGATAAAATTAAAAAATTAATATAATTCGTGTCTCGTTTCATAAAATACAAAACTTTTAATTCTCATATATAGCAAATTTTGAAAGAAGTTTTCAGGATATACCATAAATTTTATATACAAGTATTTCTTACACAGTGAATATAAAAGTATTTTTAGTAATCGAAATTAAAAAATAACACCGGAATATTTTTCAAACTGGAATTGAGATCAATAGTTTAAGTTCAAAATATTATTCTATTATGGACTCAACTTTCACATTGTGCAATTAATTTTTAATATTAAGATTTTCTGCGTTAATGTTTTTCTTATTTCACTGAAATTTGCTTTATGGTGCGTTAAAATTTGAATTTTCAATCACCGTGTGAATAAATCGAGGTATCATTGCAATTACAACTGGTGGAATAATAGTTGGTCCTTTTCTTCTGTAACATATCCTCTACTTACTTTTATTCTTCTTTTAGCTGATGCTTCGCTTCTAATTGCTGCAAAGTGGAAGACGGTTAATTTCTTGAATAATCAGAAAAATATTATTGATAGATATTAAATGAGGATTTTATCATCAATATCAGATTAGATTTAAGCTTATGTTATTACATGACAGTTTTTTATTATATGTAATAGACATTCTTTGAAATATAGTCTGCATGGTTAAACTATAATCTAAATTTTAATACGTGCGTTCTAGTTTTATTCATATAATGTAGAAATAAGGATTATAATGATTATTTTAATAGAGTTAGAAAAATTTTATTTTTATGTAAGAACTCTTAAATTAATTTATTCAAGTAAATTGATTCAGTATGTAAAAATAAAGTATTAACTTTAATTATTATTAATTATTAATAATATATATATATATATATAATATTCAGTTACAATTTAATCTTGTTTAAATCTTTGTTTTAATTCATAACAAAAATTATTTATCTAATACTTTTATCATTTACAATATTAATATTTATACAAAACTGAATTAAATAAGTTTTTCAAGTTCAAATAATTTTCAATCAAGTATATATTAATCAAATTTTGATTATAATCAAATATCTGATATTATAAATACATACAAGTTCTGTATTTCATAACAAGTCATAAATGTATGCGATTTGTTGCACGTTTATTTTCACTCCTCTCAGTAAGTAGAGAAGATCGAGAAAATGTCAGACACGAAAGGTTTGCTCCACACGTATATATGCGCATTTTTAAAGAAGGATACGAAGATCTGTATAGAGAGAGCGACCGAGAAAGCAAGAAATTATGAGAGGTAAGGAGAGAGAACGAGAGAGTAAGAACGAGTGATAGCGATATTCCTCTAGCGGGTAGTCGCAAATCACTTTAACTGCGAAGTAGAAGCAGTTTCAAGCCGCTAATGGCGTCAAGTGTCTCGGATACCGCGTAAGTCCGGTACTGTTAGTGGTTCGTCGTCAAGAGGTTGACTCCCTACCTGCAAGAGAAAAGTCATAACTTGGTAGATGTAAATCAAGAAGGCGTAAATTCAACTCCGAGGACGCTCCCTTGCTCTTGGCTTATCCATGTTCTAACCAATGATTATGCCTATCTCTGCACCCTTATTTCTATCCACCTACAACTGGATGATTTGTCGATGGACGTGAGAATGTCAATTAGTAAAATAAAGAATTTTTTTCTGAACAATATTTAAGAGATACACATTTTTCAGTAAGCATCTTTGTAATTAACTCGTGATGGTTTTTTCTACAGTTTACCAATTTTTAGTAGATGGAAATTTCATTTATATATATACAAATATTCATAGTTTACATTTGCATTATATTGAATATAATAGTTTAATGGTAAATAAAAGATTTTAATTTATATAATAATTAATAATAATAATGATTTGTATCATGGTGCTGACTTAATATTATCTAAGATGATCATTTTTAATAATGAAATAAGAGTATACGTAATTTGCTCATATGCCGCTATAATATCGAATTCCTTGACTAAGAAAAAGTTGCATTATGAGAGTCATTTTTCAATTGGTGTATGAGTCTTTCTTCGAATATCAAAAAAATGTAATAAATTTGTGTCTCGAGGATCAGCTATTCACGCACTCCAGACTTTGCCTGGCTCTTTTTCTCTCCAACGATCATGTGACACATTTAATGTTCGAGAGTAAGGCTGTGCAATGAGCGAGAGAAACAGAGAGAGAGATAGGAAGAAATAGTGGGAAAACGCGAATGCGAGCGCAGCGGTGTCCGCCATCCGTTACATCTATAAATCTAAGATAACAATATTGCCAAGCGTCTCGCGCTCGCGCACAGGGGCCAGTAATGAATGTTTGTACGGCGACCATTAACGACGTCCGGGTTAGAGCTTTTACTTCTCCCTCTCTTGCTCTTTCTTCCTTTCCTTCTCTTGTTTTATCTCTTGCTATCCGTAAGGCCAGCTGCGGTACTTCGTTAGAGGGACATAGAAAGAGAGAGAGAGAGAGAGAGAGAGAGAGACAGAGAAAGGGCCCCGCAAAACCATTTCGCGCATGTGGGACTTCGTCTTTGGCTTCGCATTAAGGGCAAGCATGGCTTTCTATTTGGATATTTTCAAGGAATTTGTCTTTGCTTTTTTAGTTTCCGCGGTTTCTAAATTTCTGTGCTAGTTTTTTCTCAAATAAAACTATTAAATAGAATTGTTTTTTGCTGAATTTCAACAGATGTTGAAATTTTGTGTATGTAAATAAAACTATCTTTATATTAAAATATCTTAAATTGTTTCTGTTACGTAATTGTATAAAAAAATACAATGCATATACATGAAAGTTATTATGTATATCAATTTTGTTTTAAAGTTTGAAGAAGATTCGCTTAACTTTATCATGTAAAATATACAGTATAAGTATGCAAAGAAGACTTTGATAATTCTTGTAATATTGTTAGTTTGGAAGTTACGGAAAAAATCTATATTGCATGTACTCATTTTCATTTCTATTGATGCATTATTATATTTTATTCAAGTATTACGAATATACAAAGAAAAGAATATTATAAATAAATTATTGAAAAGTAAAAATATGCATGACAACATTTTTATTTAAAGTACACTCATTTGAAATTAAGAAAATTGATATCATTATGTATGACGGCTGGAACGAATACTGGAGTATTTTATAATTACCGAACATAAGTAAGACATAATATTCATGAGGTCCAATTAAATTCAACCGTAGTCTAGCTTATTCTACAACCAATGAAATACCATTAAAGAAGGGATAGCCTTTATTACTTTTTGACTTTTGTCTTTTCAATATATTTGCGCATGTATTGCGTGCGTATATAATTATTTACACTATGGATTTCTCTGGTTCTCTTTACCTCTCTCTCTCTCTCTTGAAAATCATAAATAAATATTCTATTTACATTAAAATTATTCTTAATAATTTATTTGTTAACTACACTCCATGCAATATTTTTACATAAAGTTTTGAACATAAACAAGTGACGAACTCTGTGCTTGTATATAAAATACTGTTATGAAATACTTAAATACAATAATTATAAAAATATATATAAATATTTCTATAAAATTTATGGAAATCAAGAAGATATAATACGAAATAATAAAAAATTGTTTTTATT
Source organism: Wiebesia pumilae (assembly GCA_018907045.1). Lineage (NCBI taxonomy): Eukaryota > Metazoa > Arthropoda > Insecta > Hymenoptera > Agaonidae > Wiebesia > Wiebesia pumilae. The sequence goes on from JACCHZ010000116.1 coordinate 10,107,246, forward strand.
GAAACAACTTTTCTAGACATTAATATGGAAGGAGGATTTTATTTATTAGTCAGAATGAAAAAATTAAACGCGAATAGCTAGAGCATTGTATATTCAGTATAGAATATTGAAATTAATATTTAAATGTAATATATTATTAATACTAATTTATTCTTCCATTATTAATTTAAAAATACGACTAAAATTTAATTTTATCTGATTGTTTATGATACGGATGTTATTTAACTTATTAATTATGGCTCAATGTAAAACAAAAATATAAGTTTTGCATATCTAATAATTATGAAACTGCAAGTAATAAACGAAAAATATGATTATAGGACAAGGCTTATTCTAATACATCAATATCTGTTTTTCTTTTGATAATCTGTGGACCAATAACTGTCTGAAAAAAATTTCGACATTTTATTTGCCGAACAGTAAAAATACAGTTACGTACATTGTATACCCTCAGAGAGATATCTAAATAACGACACGACTTTTAAGTAATTTATTTAACCACACTAACGAAATGATCTCGTGGGATGGCTAATTGCGCACCATTTTAAACTCGCGAAACGTTTTCGCTTAGCATTGGTGTCTCTTGATTTCGTATAGGCAAGCGTCGAGTTCAGTTTTACGTTGAATTTGGGAACGTACAACATCGGGCCGTCGAAATAGAGAAATAATTTTTCCCATACTTTAGTTTTATTCACGCCAACGCACATGTTTTCGCGGATTTTTCAAACACAACGCAAGCGTATATACGTCCCGATCGTCGCGCAAGCTCGATTCAACAAAATTATTTATCGGAAATATATTTCTGTTCGCTTGCACGGATTATTATGCCTCTACTCATCCTCTCTTTCGTTATTCCGTCGAAAGAGCAATTTCATGGAAAATATAAATATTCATTTGCCAAAATTTTAAGTTTGTACGTCTCTACTCGTACACATCAGTGAGCTAGCACATGTGCGATATATGAGTGAGCGAAATACTCATTCGATAAATTATAGCAGCAAAACAATATTTTAATTTCAACGCAATGTTTTGTGTTTCAATATACGCAGGAATTATGAGAAAAATAATAAATAATTTACGTATAAAGATCACCAATTTTGATATCAATTTCTTCTCTTCTCTCTCGCACCCTCCCATTCTTTTTATTTCTATTTTCCATTCTCTCTCTTTTTGTCTCTCTCTCTATCTCTCACTTTATTTCTATTCAATATTTTTGCTTTACTATCCGATTGACTTTAAACAGATTTACGAATTTTTGGGGCCAATTATCTAATTCTTATACTTGCAAGGTTTTTTCTAAATAATTTATTGGTAAACATAGTACATATCATTTAATACTGAAAATTGTTCATGATATTCAGAAATGTATTTCTTGTATATTAATTTTTAATAATATTTAAAATTTCACAAAATAATATTTTTGATAAATATAATGATCTTATAAAACTTAATATTGACTTATTTTGTAAACTGAAAGATTAATTATCAATTATATTATATTAATATATTAATAGTTCAACATAAAAATAGTCTAAAACAATTACTTTCATGATGATTATATATTACAGTAACTAATTTAATTATTGAGTTTCAATTTACTCCTTTATCTACCTATAACCTAAAAGAATATATGTGAATATATACTATGAAGTATATATACTAGATATATACACATATATAATTTTATCTAATAATTCATATTAATAAAATAAATACTTTTTACTCTTTCGTAAAGAACTTTTTAAAATCAATATCATGATTAAATTTAAAAACGTTTGTTTTTAATGTATTATTTTGAAAGGGAAACAATACCCATTATATATAATATTTGTAATTAGAAAAATTTTCTTCTACATGAGAAAATTTATTAAATATTAAAAATTATTAATTTTTGTATAATGTAAAAACTTATATATCGAAGTTTTATATATTTTTAAGCAACTTATATTACTCATCTTCTTACTAAAGTATTAAAATTGTTATGTAAGCAATACTTATTGAATAAATCTTTCGTATATCTTTTTGTATTTATCAATATAAATTGATCGTTCGTTTCCTTAATTTTTAGATGAGAATAACTTGGTTAGCATGTGAATATATGAGGCATAAAATATATAATTTTTCTACATATTATTAACAGTATGTTGTACAATATTACATAATCAAGAATGAATATATTCAATTTTGTCTTGTACGAGCAGTTTTAGCCTTACCTTATTAAAATTACATACACATGAAATAGAATTTCAATTGTATATCTAAATAATTTTCACCTATTATAAATTCGAAAAGATTATAGATAGCAGTAATTAACAGAAATAAATGTTAACATTTCAATAGTGATTTAATAAATTCATAGAATTAAAATATTTTTTCGAATAATGTGAACTCTCTTTGTACAAAGTGAAAATATTTAGAGTAGAACTAGGGATAACTACTAAACTCAGAATAGAGTTTTCTTGTAAATCCATATTTTTATTTCATGTTATTTTTATTAGTAATCTGTATTTTTATTTATTATTACCCGTAACATTTAAATGAAAACATAAACTATTGAAGTTTAACTTTTTAAATATAATTTTATTGATGTTCCGAAAATGAAAAGTATTATAAATAGCTAATTAATATATGATGTAAAACTAAATGGTATTCAAAAGTATCATAATATTATGATATTTGGCTTCGATTTCCAAAGATCTTGTTCAGTTTAGTTATCTTGTATGCATGTACCTTCTTAATGCATATAATGAATACATTTGAGAATACATTAAAGAATTTAAATAGAATATTTTTACAAGAAAATTGATTTAAATGAATAGAAACAAATGTTTATAATTCTTGTTCGTACCTTATAATTTCAAGTACTAATCTATCATTTGAAATAATTCTGATTAATTCTTGATTAATAACAGATTTATTTCAACAATTCAAAATATTAAAATTATTTTCTTTAATAATATAAGTATATAAATGATCCAAAATAATATATATAATATATTAAGCCTTCTTGACAGTATAATTTTTAAAAGTTTATTGTAATGTTCACAAAATAAGAAGCTTTAGAGTAAGAAAAAAAATATAAAAAAGCCACTTCTGCGTGTTTGCAGAATAAACGAAGGAAAAAATGTATTAGGAGAATGAATGGAGAAACAGAGAGTAAAAGAGATACGATAGAGAGAGAGAGAGAGAGAGAGAGAGAGAGTAAGCGCGAGAGAGGTCGACGGGCGAGGAAGGTTGACACTAACCAAAAGACTGTGACTGCTAGTACACGTTGACTCATTCGCGCAAAAATTGAGATTCACCTTATTAGAGCAAGCTGAAAAGAGAAGAAGTTAGAGATTGCTTGGGAGAAAAAGTAAGAGAGTGAGAAAGGGAAGTAACCACAGTTTATTGGCCACGGAGTCTGCGCGGCTGATACAGCCGCGTAATATTCCGTAATAACAATGATTTGGTGCGCGAGGCTGTTACTAGAGTCGCCGTTCGTTGCCGCCGGCTGAGTCTTCCGCTTGTTCACTACCCCTCTCATCCTTTTGCGCTAGATAGGGATTTCATATAATACTGGCCTCTCACTACTACCATCCTCTGCTGCTCTCCTTTTCTCTCGTCGTCGCTTCTTCTTCCCCACGGTATACCGTTACCATCGCTGGTTTGCTTTCAGTAAAACTACATAGCAACGGCGTACAGGAAAGAGAGAAATATGCTCCGTTCAGATAGATAGGAGAAAGAGGAATAGAGAGGGGGTGAAAGAGAGAGGAAATGTGCGAGAGAATGGGGAACGAGAGTAGAACCAGCAGCCCACCGTGAGTTAAGCGTTTAATAAGCTTAATCACGCGACAGATCTGTGAGATACAACTTGCTTCGTTTCCACTGCTGTTGCTGTTACTACTGCAATGGGGTAGTCTCGTATACCTCCCCTTACACCCCTCCATATCATAGTACCATTTTCACTCTCATCGTACCTCTCCCATTCCATTGCACACTTGTACCATCTGCTGTTAGTATTTTACCAGCGGTTCTACGAATGCTGCGCTATTAACGGAAACTGTTTATTGCTATGGCTCATGGTGGAATCCTTCGGATTACGCCATAGTCACCATTAAGGCTTGAACTTTCTATTTCTCTTTCGCTTGATCCTTCTTTCTTCTGCCTGACTCGGTCACTTATCGTTTCTACATCTTCTCAACTTATGCAAAGTTCTTTTGCAAGAAACCCTCTGACTTTTAGTTTCAACGGAAGAAACCGTTAGATTTGCTATGAAAAGGATCTAAGTAATTATTTTATAAGTTTTGTTTCGATCTAATAAATTGAAAAGTTCATAAGTTTAGAAAGACTAATTTTTTAGATACTATATTATGCATTTATTCTAATTAGACTCAAATGGCACAAATGATTAACTCACTGATTAATTAAATTCGATCAGATATATAAAAAAAGTTGCTTAAATAAAAAATGATGACGTGTTTCATCTTTTGCAAAATTTTATTATTTTTTAATATATATTTGAAATCTAATGATACTTATATATGACTTTTCGACTCAAAATATTAAAATTTATCTCTTTTACAGGTTGAATTAAATCCATTATAATAATTAATAAGTAAAAAGTATCACAATGTGTAATGATGTTCCTTGTATTGTCTATTTGGGATTGATTAAATTACAAAAATCATGATTCGAATCATAGTGTACTGGATTTAGTGCGAATAATATTCAATGAAGTAAAATATATTATAAATAAATTAAATTCTTGATCAATGTGTATTGGTCCTTTATTAAGCTGTAGAAGAATATTAAGTAAAAATCCTTGAAATGAAAATGCTACATGCTTCTTAGCTTTGGAAAAAGATGAATCAGAAAAAGGACCATATAAAAGGTAACAAACTGTTGCATTATCGAATTTTTTATATTTTTAAATAATATGTAGAAGCAAATGGGAAAAAAGAACTTCTATATTATATATTATAATACGTGTAAGCAAAAATAATCAGAATGATAAGTTTTTTTTAATGGAATCAACTGATTTCATAATTATTCTAGAAGAACTCGAATTTCAATTAAGTAGAAAAAATCTTGTGTTTGAATGAAGGAGTTTAAAAATATTTCAAGGAAAAGAAATAAATTTTTTAAGATTTCTTTCGATTTTCTTTCTCAGTAATTTGAATACAAATATTATAAATTTGTAAATCAACAAATTATTTTTAAGAGGTGATAATAGAAACCGTTTTATATATAATCAAAATGTTCTACAAAAATCCAGTTAGAATTGTGGTTATATCATTAAGATGATTTTATAAATAAATGTTATAATGACATTTTACACAGTAGTATAAATTTTAATATTATTCTCTTCATTTATGAGCTTAATAATTAAATTAATTTCATAAAGTATGAATAAAAATTATAATTTTCTAATATTTATCATAAACATCATATTTTAATAGATCTCTATTATATAATAAAAAATTTCATTAAAATATTTCCTTATTCATTTTCTTTGATGATTTAAAATACGTTATATAATTGAAAAAAGATTTTCGTAGTTTTATATTTTCTTCAAGTATAAACATTTGATTAAATATCCAAATTGACTTGATTAAAATAGATAATTTTCTGTAAGCTTAAAAATACATTTTTTGTTTTTACGTAAGTAGTATTTAATTTTGTTTAATCCCGTATATCGATTAATCTAAAAGTTGCATACTATTTTCTTTTATAAAATACATATTCGTAAACAAGATATTTTGATTTATCTGAATTTTTCATTTTGTGGTTAGAAAATGGGCGAGCTTTTCAATAGATTGTATTTGACCTTCGGCAACTTAATATATTAATAAATTTATCTTGATTGTATATTGACTGATGAAATTCGATAGCGAAGGTATCGGAATATATGCTAATTATATTTAGTTTGAGGTATAGAAAGAAACAGATAAATTATACGTTAAATTCTTAATGCTTTTTACGAATGATTATTAGTTACACTATCTGTGCCTTTTCCAATGGTTGATAATTGTTTACTTGAAATGTAAAATAGGTTAAATTGATAACTGTAGTCCCGACTTTGGAAAATTCTGATCCTTGTGATTTCCGAGTGTCTCTGAATTTTTTGCGTTTGTATTGCATTTAATAGCAATATTATATATTTCTCGATGTATCTTTCAAGCAAGTTGATTTAGCTAATTATGCGAGAGGAACTAAGATGCAAAATTATCAATTTTATTAAATTTAAACAAAGTTTATTACTTTGTGAAAGCAAGCGCGCATTTTTTTATAGCTTCTCCAAACGTTATGGAAGCTCTTGCACTTACAGAATTTATGATAAATTTTTATGATGAAAAGGAAGTGTTTACTTTTCAGTGAATGATATTTTTTCAGGTCTACTTGGCAAGAACTTTTTATACCCTGACTTTGATCATCGTGATGATCAAATGATCTAAAAAGTCAAGTAACTATGGCCCTCTCTTGGTTGATATATTTTTAAGGGAAATGCTGATTTTGCATGCGATTTATGGTTATGATGATACATTTATCATAGGATCATCCTTCCCGTTTAATTGAAATATGGTTGCTTCGAAGTTGTTTTTTCGCAATATTTCTTTTCATATAAGTTTCTTATTTTCATTTAAGAAGAATATCTATAATATTTTAATCATTCTCGTGTTGAATTTAGTTATTTTTTATATTTGAAATTATATTAGTACATTAACGTCTACTTATTACAATTTATTTATTCTGTATTGATGTCGTTTCAATATAATATGATTCTTCTTTTTTGTTATGTTTTTGTATATAACGTATACTGAAACATAATAATATAATTTGATAAAATAATAATAAAAATATTATTGTTGTATTACATGTTATAATAGTTGTTACACAGGTTTAGATTTTTTCTTAAGTCGTAATATTAATGTAACTTAATCAACGTATTAGATTGCTATTAATTCATCTACTTTATTCTTTCTTGACCTGACAAGATACGATTGATTAATTTAATGTATTAATTAATTTCATTGATTAAATTAATGAAATAATTTCATTAATTAATTTTATTTTATCTATTACAATATTATTTCATATTAAAATTGTATTATGTATCTAAACTTTGTTCTTATGACTATTTTGTGATATTCATTTCTATTGTACACTTGAAATGAAAGATCGCTGAAAATTTTCATGTTTTAATTTAGTAATACAGTATTCAAATTATTCAGAGAACGTATACTTATTGTTCAACACATAAATAGCTTCCTTAATTATTTATTAATTATCATTCCTTATATTTTATAAATAAATGTACCTTTTTATTTTATTATGTACATGCAATGTGATACAAGCAATACCAATCGTATAAAAACAATAATACAACTACCTAATACGATACACGATAAATAAGTTTACAAGACTTTCTAGTTATGATAAACGCAACGAAAAACAGAAATTTTTTCTATCTATGAACTTGAATATTTATATATCGGTTCATTTGTTGCAATTTCAACTGAAATGAAGAAAAATATATGTTTTGTTAAATTTGATATATATTTAAAGTATATAAAAAAATTTTTTAGTTTGACATTTTACCAAAATATTAGATCGATCAGTTAAATATTGTAGCATCTCGCTGTTGAAGTTGAAAATTTAAAAAATAAGACTGTCAATATTTATCTGATTAACACAAGTAAATATAATGTCAATTAACATAAATTTTTGTTATTGATGAATTATAAAAATTGAAAAGAAAGCGTAAACAATTTTGAATTTAAGCGAAAATTAAATTAGAGTTTAAGCCGATATCTGAAGTAATTTCTCTTATATTATATTTAATAATTTTAAAATATTATAAAAATGAAATTTCGGTAAAACTTGCTTTAGTTGTTATAGATTTTGGTGAATAAATCTTATGATATTGTCAGGATTGATTAAAACAAATTCTTCCTTCCGTATTCTCTATTCTAGGTATCACAGCTTCCATTTTAGAACAATATACGATCAAGATTGGCTAAAGAGCTACTGGAACAGGTACGGCTACTCCCGCTATTTTTCTGATTTTATGAAGATAAATTCAAAACAGGCTGAATCTCGTTAAAAATAAGGTAATATTTATTTGATAGTTTTTTCAGTTAAACATGGAATTCAGCTAAGTCGTCAGCCAAATATGCATCAACTTAGCAAGTTTGCAACTTGCCGATGTTTCAAGTGAAGTTTGCGTTTTCAAATCATTGTAGACTACAGAAATCTATTTAGAACAAGCCTTAAATAGTGAACAAACTATTGGCAGTAACCATCGGTATCTCCGGTAAGGAAATCTTGCGGTAGGAGTATGCGATTCGGTGGACCGTTCTATATTTCACGGGGTTATGCATCTCTGGTATATTACATACTGTAGAATCATAGTCGAGATTTGCATTCTATGCAACTTAATGGATTCATTGGTGTAGATGACTAGGTATCATTTACAAGATCACGGATGGCTGGTAATAATCACAATTCTGTCTAGCGTTATCCACACCGTTGGCACTTCATCTACCAACTTGCTTCTATGATTTTCAAAGATGATCTTATCATCAAGCATCGACTCTAAGTACTTAACAGCTACTTTTATCTGAATTCTTCCTTCATCTACTTGCATAGTATGCAGTTTCGATGAGTCTATTGCTCTTCAATTCATAATTTATTTCTGCCAATGACCTGATTTAATCATATTTGAACTGCATCTATATTTCATGCGATGATAATTGTTACTATGTTATTCATATACACATTCAAGAATATGCAGATGGACATATGTTTTTTTTTAATTCCAATATAGAGTTCTCAGCCGCTGCAAAAATTAATTCTTTTTCCTTCAGGCTATCTTCTATTTGGTTTATTATGAGACAGTCTCTTAGTTAGTTTTTAAGAATATTGCTCTATTGTATCCAATGAAAAGAGGATTATATATAATATATCTTATTATTGTTATTATTGATATACTATCATTAGTATATATTTATTAAATATTCTTACAATTATTGATTTTATGCTTACGTGAAAGTATTTGTATGAAATAATAAAAAATAAGTACTGCTTCTTTCTAAAGTAATATAAACTTGCATTCTAACATCAGTCTTAATAATATAAAAATTCAATACTTGATTTTTTAGGTATAAATAAAGGAGAACTATTTATAATAATACAAAAATTAAATTTTTCATACAATTTTTATGTAATATATACTTAGTTCAACCAGTTTCTTCAATAATGACTTCATTGCCACTGAATCGCATAATGAAAACATTTCTAAATTCTCTTTAAGAGTGTTTCCAAGTATCGACTAAGCTCAACGTATTTGTATTCTTAATTACTATACATTCAACTAAAATAAGAAAAAGATATTTGCATATATACAATGAGAAAGAGAGAGAAAGAGAAGGGTATCATAAAATTTAACAATTTCTGTAATAAGCAAAAATTCTTATTAACTGGAAATTTCATAGAAGAAAACGTTTTTTAATATAAAGTTATTTTCACGAAAAAAATAATTCTATACAATTAGTCTAGAAATACCATTATTATTAGATATGAGACGTCTGAGTCAACGATTACATCATCATTTTCTGAATAAAAATAACTAGTATTTTTTAGTTACAGCAATTTATACATCGAAGAAAATATACTTTAAATTTTATTGTAATTCATATTTAAAACATTATGAACCATTCCATTGGTCATATAGTTCTTTTAATATAAAAATATTAGTTTTACAAATACCGTATAAACAGAAGATAATCAGATAATTACAGTTAGTATTACGAATTTTTATTTCAATATTCTTATGTCTATAATTTGACTTTTTAAATTCAATATATGCAAGATTTTGAAAAATGAGGAAAATGAAAAATGAAAAATAAAAAATAATAAATAAAACATTGCAAAAGTAAACGGTTTCCTCCTAAATAAAATATTTCAATTTATTATTATAATGTTTAAATATTACTAAAAAGATTAATATTATGTGTCTAATAATATTAATTATACTATTTTAGTAATAAAGATGATTTTTGTTATTATAGAAGAAGCTATCAACGAGAAATTCTTCAACATTAATATATATACTTTGATAAAGGTACTGTTTTGTAATTAAATGATTATTGTTTCAGTTAATTTTGTATTTTTATATTTGAGATAAGAATATTTAAAGGCTTATATCATACGAAGATTTTCTGCTTTTTTACTTCCTCTTACATATTATTTATTATTTAAATTATTTAAAATTTACCAAAATAAATTACTTAAGTCTTATCTTAAAAATATTTATTTATGATATATTATTTTTATTAAACTCTAGCCTTTTTCTAGTTAATAATAAAGTTAAAATTTTCTTTCAAAGATAGTTATTCTATAAATCATTATAAACAAGCTTTATAATATTTTCTAGTATTTTTATCAGATAATTTTTAAAATTAAAAAAAAACTCTATAGTTAACAGAATCAGAATTTGTAATTTTTTTTAATATTATACATTTTTTTAATATTTAATCTTTAATCTTTTGATATTAGATTTTCAATTTATACTATGTTTACATATATTAAGAATATCATTGCAAGGCTTTTGTGAGATTTATTTAAATACGTAAAAAAGTATTCCCTTATTTATTGTATATCTATAAATTATTATAAAAAACAGTCGTTTCCTTTCTATGAATTAAACACTAGATTTTTGAAGAGACATATAGTAAAATTTCGGAACATTGACCCTAAAATTTCATTTTATCTTCCATTAGCTCGCATTTTCGTAATATTTGCTATACATCGTGAGAGCTAATGAAGAGAGATAATGAACGTAAATGGCTACATTCGGTATTTTACTGAATGAACAATGTTGCCTTTAAGGCAAATCCACAGCTTCACGAAGTGTGCCCTTTGACAAATGCATTCACGACTACTGTCAAAGGTCCACTGAATCCCATGCCTTACTAGCATCGCAATTCAAACTATATGGTTCTAGGCGTTAACGACTTTTGCTTTTTGATATATGATTTCATAATCGCTAAGGCTTTACTCGCGTGTTTTTATATTGGTACTTCTTTAAACATTTTAACATTGTTTTTAATTCTTTCACTATTATTATTATGACATATACAAAGTTTAAAATAAAAATTTTAAATACGGTAAATACGTGGAATGTATTTTTTAAATTATTTGTTACATTAGTTTTAATAATATACAAATATAAATTTTTGGTATGCCTGATCAATAAGTATATTAGTCTAAATTTATTATGAGCTGAATAAATTATTCATGAGCAGAGATTTAAGACTATTTATTTAAATATAATAATTTAAATAATTAACCTCCATTTCAATTCCAGCAGTTACATTTAAATAAATTATTTTATGCTTATTGCTGTATTATACATTTTATTGAGTCAAGAATTGAGTCTTTCTAGCAAATAAAAATTGAATATATATAGAAAATGTCAAATTATTTTAAGAAATTTGATATAAATTAGATTAAAAAACGATATGTTTGAATATCTAAAGTTAAAGATTAGCTGCAACAAAGCTATAAGACGAAATATATATAGCCAAAGTTATTTTTACTTTTATTACGAAAAAATATAAAGAAACGTATTTTCTTTAGTATATAAATACTCTCGAGAATCAAGGAAAAAAGTATTAACTATAATACTTGAATGAAAAATAACAAAAATAATATATAGCTTTATAAATATTCTAAAATATTCTTGTATACGTAATACGTATATTTAACAAGTTTCGGTAAGTAACGGAGATGCCGCAGGCATAAACGGGACTAATAATTCTTTAGTCCGGAAATTGCTTAAGTTTTCACGAAACAACAACTGTGTAACTTAAAAAAGTCATAGGGAAGATGAAAACACAAACGCACTGGTCTTTACTTGACGAGTGTTTCTTTTAGCCTCGAGGATGAGCTGTTTCTTGACAATCTATTCACAGCTGTCTCGACAAATAAAATCAAAGCTCACTCGTGAGAATCAGTCTATTGATTCGTTACAAGGACGTCTTTTCGTTTTGCGCCAATCTTTCCAAAGTGTTTCTATTTTTGTTTTCAATTACTGTTTGTGCAACTGACAATACTTCAGTTTCTTTCGACACTTTATGTGCAGACTTTCTTCATTTCATTTTTTTACGTTTTTCTTAGTTTTCTTACATTTGTTCCTTAATTTATTTCCTGAAGATATTTTGATAATTTTTTGGTCATTTTATAATATGAAGTAGCTCACACAGTTTAATAATTTTACCATTGCCAGTTTAATAATTTTACTATTAAAATAGTGCTGTAGTATCTATACAGGAACTTAAATGATTAAAGTTATAGAAGTACTTCTATGATAGTTTTATAATAGATATTCTAATTTATTATTAATTATTGTATAAAAAATATATTGAGTTAGTAATAGTTTTACAAATTAGTATTCTAGTCGTGTTTATAAATTATTTATAATATGTTCTAAATGAGATGTATTTTTAATTCCGAATATATTTTCAAATGGGTATTTTCGTAGGATTTTTTATTTCCATTTTGAATTTGACTTCTTCAATTTATTATAAATAACGTTATGCGTTCGATGAATTTCATCAGCAAAATTGGAATCTTGTCATTGAAATTGACAAGATATTCTGTTCCACCAGAAATCACTCAACATATTTCGATTCTGTAAATACGTCAGTTTGGCAACAATAATCTAGGAATGGAATCTCATCTGAGTTAGTACATGAACACTGATAGACAAATATATTGTCTCCTTCAATTACTGTGTATTATATCAATATAGTAACGTAGAATTAGTAATATATATTTTTTCTCCTTTATTATTTACAATAAAGTTACATTAATGATATTTAAAGAATATGCACAGAACTAACAACATGGTATCGATTGTACTAATTAATTTTAAGTATGTACTTTATCATAAAATGTACCTAGTAACTATTTTTAAAATGAAATTTAAATTTTGTATCATATCTAATAAGAATATACTATCAAATAGATAGTTGTATCTTTTTATTATCGAATAATTAAAATAAAAAGTATTTATTTAGGAAAAAATATTTTAAAATTGTAAAAAATAGTAAATATAAATTAATAGGAAATATATAAATAAATTATAATTGATACAATATTTCTTGAATAACTAAATAATATTCATATTATTACCTGGAGCTAAAGGTTATAAAATGCTGGTGAAAAACTAGTGGCAAAGCGCCATATACGGCTTTACTGGGTCAGGAATTGAACGCGAGAAATTCTGTTTCTACGGCAGATACTCTTCCAATAAGTTACTGGTGCCGCTACATTTATAACTTTTACAAGTTCTTATATAGTAATCTTAGGGCAAAATAAGACACTACATTACATGACATTCATGGCGTTATATAAACGTATTAATGAGGAATTAATGCAATTCATAGCAACGGAAATATAAAATATTCATTATATAAACGATTTTTCCATTTCAACTTAATAATAAAAAATTACATCTTATCTAGAAGCTAGTCTTTGTATTATCATACCTTTTAAAAGTTTGTTGCAACTAGAGCCACCATTATTTTAAAATTCGTTATACACTGCATTCATTATTATTTGCACAATATGTATTTATATATTCGTCTTGTATTTAATAAATATATTATAAATTGTATTTTACCTTTTTAATCTATATACAAGTAACGTAAAAACTCAATGCATGAGCTTCATTACTTAATGTATAAGGTATCTTTAACTTAAAATATCGTAAAGTATATATTGCTGAATGTTTTAGTAAGAATACCAGTTTCATATTTATATAAGCTTTGACACAAATTATCTAAGTCATTATGTATATTCTATGTTAGTATAATATTTTAATATTTATACAGTTAAAATTGTAGGCGAATATTTGTATAATATTATTATAAATATAATATTCTTTTCAAGTAAACTGAAGATGAAGTTTGAATTGAATATTTTAACTGATAAAACTTGATTTTTATATAAAGAAACGTTTATATATAATATAGTTTAAAATGCTTACTGATAATAGATTTGGATAAACCTTAGTAAATATATGAATAAACAGAAAGATTGTAGGAATACATAGAAGTACTTATATATTATGTACGTATTACATGTATACTGATGTATATTAAACAGAAATAGCGGAAAATGAATTAAAGTATATAATTTAAAACAATAATTGTTTTTGGTACATGTGAAAGTACCGAATTCTTTCGTAGGGTATTTCAACATCAATTTACAGTTACTTTTACTAGCGGATAGGAACTTACTAGTAGAAATATATTGTCAGATTTTATTATTTATGAGCGTGAGAAGGAATTTAAATACATAAGAAAAATTAAATATTGGTACACAATATAATTAAAAAATTTAGGGGTTTTGTTAAGATAAAAAGAAGAACTTAAGTAATTACTTACATAATGTGATATAAAATTATCAGTTAAATAGACTTAGTATAATGATATTTTACCTTAATTTTCTAAATATACAATAATATATGCATACATATGTATAATATTTGTATAATTATTTTCATAAGTATTCGTCTAGAATATTAAAATTTGGACATTTTGAAAAAAAAAAAATTTAGCCACTACTCTTTTGGTATGGAAATAAATTGGTAAATTATATTTAGTTACACTAAATGAAACGATAATTTGGATTCTTGGTCTCAACGACTACATTAAAGTAAACGAGCCCTTGACGCGTGAGAAAGAGCGAACCAACGCAGCTCTCGTTGATGGAGGGACAAGCGTTGGAAGGCGCACGTGGGACTCAGAGTCGGGCGACGTCGAGCAGTAATCATCATTAATTTAGTATTCTTGACAAATGAGGAGGTATTCGCACTGCCACGGATAAAGAGCCACGGATTTAACCTGTCGGAAAGAATGCGATTAATTTTTCTTGTCAGAGTCGCCTGAATTCGTTCGAATGTTATAGCTTTTCTCATTTTCTATTACTCTCTCTCTCTCTCTCTCTCTCTCTCTCTCTCTCTCTATCTCATTCTTTCTCTTATTTCTATTTTTTTCTTTCTACCGATTCCTCTATATATACGTATGTAACTGACGTATAATACAAGTCCCTTTGCGATTACACCCATGTACCTAGCTAAAGATCCGCTCGATCACTTTCAGTTCTTTTTTATTTTTGTTGATCCTACTTCTTTACAGATACAAAACTTAACGTATTTCAAATTTATATCCATTTTCAATGAATAATTTTTCGGATATTTAATAATTTTGTTAATCAATAAATTAAAGTTATAAAAACTACATGTATTATCTTTAAGGGAAGTGTAATTGAGACTTTTGAAGTTCATTATTGGTAATTTTATTTAAAATTAAATACAGCTTTTTATGGCTCAGCTTTTAAAATAATTCATGGAAATTTTTATATCAATGACAATTCATACTATGCATGTAATTATGTACGTTTGCTTAATAAAAAATATACTAGTGTACTTTAGTAAATTGATAGTATTAATTTTTTAATGATTAATAAAATGCGATTCTAAATTACTAAATATATCAGAAAATCCAATTCTCTTCTACATTTGAATTCCTAGTAAATTTTAAATAAATATTTATAAGTAAAAGTTGCTTACATAAATTACATTTCAACAATAATTTTAGAGTACATAAAATTATCTGTTAATATAATATAATTTTAAATATAAAAACTAATTTATACAAAATTCTAACATTATTTTATAAATGTAACATATTAAACATAGTTTAATTATTTGACAAATATTTATTTATTGAAAATATTTCCTATAAGAAAATTTATTAAAATATTTTCTTTCAAATAAAATAATTTCAAATAATTTTTTAAGAATCATAATCAGATTTTTAATTTTCTATTTACTGGCAATTTTTAAAAGAAACACAGACTAAAATATTTATAAAAATGCTATAATTTCTATTTCTCTTATTCTGACGTATTTTTTATTCAATGAAAATAATGTTAATTGAGAAATTAATTTTAAGAAAAAAGATGTTAATTGCATATGAGAATCACTAACTGATGAATACAGAAAAACTAAAAAGAAGTATAGAATTATAGTAAATTATAAGAATTTACTTTACCGAGCTTATAGAGAGCTGCATAATTCTATATATTTGAATATCTTGTAATTATAGAAGTTTTGGAAGAGTTCTTTTGCATTTTAAGATTTGAAATAATTTATAAAAAAAATCATGCCATTTTGATTTACACTTGTTTATAAAAATTCTTCTTGGCATTATGCAAAAATCAGAATAAATTACTTTTAGTGAGTTGTGTTTATTTTATTAAAATATAAGATTATATGATTATAAAGAAAATGTAAATCATATAACGTGTTAATGATATTACGTATTCCACAATTGTAGACATAACTGAACACAGTTAGAATCGATATAACCAGATCGCAGAACTATTACCAGTATATTTTACTACCTCAAGACTTGGTTCTATCGCGGCATGCAGTCACCAGTCATCACTCTATATCAAGTTCTGTGGCGATGATAAAAGTCGCTGTATCATTGGCTCTGGGTAATACTGCAATGCACTGCAGTAAATTTCTTCCTCGTTAACTTACCGACATACTTATATACAGGAAGTATAAGAATTTATACTTCCTACTGTCTCATATTTAACGCGCTTCAGAAGTCTCCTATTAGCTTCACGCTGAATAAATTCTATGTAAATCTACTTAATATCAATACTTGTATATGATTTTAAGATTTTTACGTTTTGTTGAATTTAATAAAAGATTTGTACAGTTTAAATTAAATTTAAATTTAATTTAAATAATATCTGTTCTGCAAATTATAAATATAATTCTCGAATTCTGAAATTCAGTCAAATAACATAAATTTTCTAATAATTACGTATTTTGTACATATACGTATACAAGCAGCTTGAATTGGAAAAAAGAAAATTTTTTTTTACAAATTCCATTGTCAGATATTAATCGAATCAGTTACACTTATGATTTTTCTCTAAATGTTGCTTTCTATTGATGTCAAATTAAGTTTATTATAGAAATGGTGTAGTCGATGAAAGTAGAAGGGAAAAGTATGTTTATGTATGTGTATTCGTGTACCATTATATATAATTTGGTGAGTGAAATAAACACAAAAGACAACGAAAAATATCAAAGTACAAGAAAAAGTGAGGGAATCTAGAGCTATGGGTCTGAGCACACTGCAGGTTAAATCAAGTTGAGTTAACTCAGTCCCTTATTCGATATGAAGACGTTTTCGGTGTTTTTCTCTTTTTCTTCCTTTCTCTCATTCGTTCCTTATTTCTCTACTATTTCGGGGTCACTGCTGATAAGTCGACTCATCTATTGGAAAACGTTGGTTGATTCTCTTACTCCCACGAGAATTTATTCTTTCTTGACACTGAACGAAAACACGAATAAGACCCTGGTTATGCAAAATTTCACGCTTGTGCAATGATCCACACGGTTAACTGCCATCCCTATAATTTATCGTTCGATTTCAGATGTTAGTAACTGAATTAACAATCCGAAATCGAATCTTTTATATAAAAAACACCGATCTAACTAATTTTTTATTATTGTTCGTTGTTTCTTTTTAAACAGTGTAAAATTTATTTGATTTTATCGCTAAATATATCTTTTTTATTGACATTTAAGTACATTAAACACTTACCGAGATGACAGTTTTATTGACTGCTTGTTTTATATAGATGAACTACAACAACAACAGCAACAACAACAAGAATGAGGTAATGATTAGTCAGAATTGCTATATTTTGCTCACTATATTTTCATTGTGTTGCATAATTTTATAAATCGTACGTGAAAATAGTATATTTTTTCATCTCACTGTGGTACTTATTTATAGTCATGAAATTGTATACAATAATAATTTTATGTATATTAAAGAAATAATATTTTTAGACATTTAGAAATTTCAGGTAACAAATATGAGTTTTCGAAGATAAAATTATAACTTATGATTGTATTATAAAATAAATAGATTTGCAATATTATATTACATTTTTATTACAAGTAGAAAAATGCAGTGATAAATGTTGTAGCTTAAATGATACATTTAACATTTATTTTGCATCATAAATCGTGGTTAATCAATTATTATATATTTTAACATACTTGTTTATGTGTTTTTTAAATCTTCACGTACGTCAATATATTTTCAGCTGAATATTGGCATTATTTATTTTAAGATATGAATTAATAATATGGGAAAGTTGCTTTTAAAAGTAATTGAACTGCTTACATGCTAAACATTTTTTTTAGCTTTTGAAATGTATATTTTATTTATAATCGAATTTATTCTGCAAAATATCTAGCTATATATTATCATTTCTTGAACTAGCTTCATGAATTTACTTAATAACATTTAAATAAATTAAATTTTTAAATCCAACCAAATATTAATTTAATTTAAATTAAAATTCACATCTTATACTTTAATGCTAAAATTAAAATTCTTGAAATTTATTTCATCTATTTTAGTAATCTATGCTGTAGAAGTAAGAATTTCGAAATATCTATATAATCTTTAAAACGCTACACTAATGATAAAATCTTAATAACGTCTTCTATATTTTAGGGATCTTCTCTTTAAAAAATCTTAGAATTTCTTCATAATACTTCAATAGTTTTAACCTTTGCAAAATAAAGAGATGTGAAGGGTATTTTTAATTCCTACTTTGATCAGCTTTCTATCTCCTGTTCGTCTCTTTTTCTCGCTCTCTCATTTTCTTCTTACGACAAGGTAAACCCATCGGAAGGAGACTTCATGGTTGAAGATAGAAGGAGGCGGCTAAAAAAGAGAAAGAGAATAATTCACCGGTTCTGCTCAGATTCTTTTAAAATGAGAAGACAAATAATCAGGGTAGAGCAAAGTCGGCAGGGTGACTGATGGGGCTGGTGCAGCTCTAACTAGACGCAATCAGGCAAATGGCCGCAACGGTCCGGTCAAAGTGTAGCTGAAAAGTATAGAGAGACGGGAGAATGAAGACTAACAACGCATCGCTACTCGAGGTTAACCAGAAGTAATGTCGCTGTCGTATCAATCGAGCTTGAACACCGGAATCCCAAGATCTTGACCAATAGGGTGCACCACGAAAGGCCACGACGACCAAACCGACGCGACGGCTCCCAGTGGATCGACGCCTGCTTTTCACCACTACAGTCATTCTTATATACGTGTACTCTTCGAATTAAGGTGATTCGGGAAGTTATCACCGTATCTTAAGTACATACGCAAGGTCATATTTTTCCTACAATGTCGAAGCCATGACTTCATTTATCAGGGCGTTCAATCGATTTATTATTTTTAAAGTTTATTTTATTGATTTCAAAATGGACATGCAACAAATGCTTCAAATATCTCCATATTATAAACGACATAGATTATTATTGGGTAAGCTTAAACTACTATCTTGTAGATCCTTTTTTTAATGTAGCTTACATTTTGATTCCTTACTTCTTAAATTCATGTTATATAAAGTTGTAAAAAAATTTATTTTAAAAAAGAGCTGATATATTTTATCTAACGTTATTGCTGGTAAAAATTTTGTTAGTACTTAGAGTAGTAGAAAAATCAGAGTGTATTATCGTTCATCTTTCAATTGTGACTATATTAACTTAATAATTATTAGTATACTATATAATAATAGCCTTTAACGATAATAAATATTTAAAATTCAATTCGCCAATGTTTCTAGAAAAGAATAATTTCTTTATTATTCAATATTCTAGTGTTCAATACTAATTTTAAAAGAAATAATTAAATTTAAGGGTAAAAATTCGAATAAAATGAATAATAATATTAATCTAAAAAAAATAAAAGTAAACTCGAGAACATTTTATGGTCGAAAAGTACTGAAATAATATCTCAATCACTGACCCCTCTATATCTCTATTTGGTAAAAGAGTCGATAAAATAAAAAACCATGGGGAAAAGCATGAGAATTAAAGCAGTACCGATCGTTATTCGTCCTTCTTCTATACTCTTTCGCTTTTACATATAACGTGCAATGCAAACTTTACGCGTGACCATAGCTAAAGCGACGAAATCCGATCATAATTTCGGTTGCGATACGCTTCGACTAATCCATTCATTCATCTTTCACCCCTTATCTCATCAATTATTAATTTCTCTTTATTTTTGATTCATTATTCTCTCTTTATATTTCTCCTTATCTCGTTCTTATAATTTTTATTTTCCATAGTTGGTTAACGTAAATTACAACGTTTTCTCTGGTAAAATAAGAATATGAATATTTTCGCATGAAATTACAATGTTTTGTGATTTATTCAATTTTTAATACTTCAGAAGAAACATCAGTTTGAAGAAAAATTATTAATTGATATGAATTATATTCTGTACTTAAACAAACTATAAGTCAGTTTAGTATAATATAATTAACCTTAAGGTTTTATATTCGTAGTTGAATATATTAGAGATAGCATAAAAATACTTTTAAAAAGTATTTTATAGATCAAAATATACGCCTTATGGTAAGAGAAAAAGTTTGTTTATTACATAATGTTTGTTAAGTAAAATATAGTAATTAATACTTTAATATGTCTTAATAAGGCTTAGAAATCAATAAGAATCGAAATTCATAAGAATCATACATTTGTGTTTCAAGATGGATCACATAGTCTTTGTAGAGTTAATATAACTTACAAAAATGTTGAATAAGTTTAGTAAAATGAATTTTTTACACGTCTAAAAAGTTGCATAATTAAATCATCTAGGTGGAAAACTTAGTATTTATATTTAAAAGTCTAATACATAATGCTTAGTTTACAGGTTATTTAGTTATTTAAAAATTTTCGATCTAAATGAGAATACAAATTTATTAAAATTAGTGTTTAGAGAACACATAATTTAATTATAGTTACCGTTATTTCTATATAAAGTTACAAATATTATACTAATTCAAACATAGTAAATTTCTTACAAAAGATAATCATAGTACATGAGATTTCTACTCGATGAAAAAGAAGTTTGCCTATATTATTAATAGATAATTAAAAGTCGAAAGTCAGGTAAACGAAAAAATTTAATTTTGTACTTTACAGAAGTCAAAATTTTGGTATAATATTTGTTAAATATTATAAAATTATTTAAACATATATCTGATGTACAAGATGTTTGTTTGGAAAAGAATACATATAAATGGTTAATTAATAACAAGGTCGAAGGATCAAGAAAAAGCGAGAAATACTTTTATAAATTTTCATTTTGAGAGACTATAGGTTACTACAAAAGTGTATAAACATATTTATACAATCTTTAAAATTTGTTTTCATTGCAGAGCTCTTCATATGTACATACTTTTCATGTAGATATGTGTGATTATCTATTTAAATGAAAAATATTAATTTCACTTCGAGTTGTGTAGAATATGCAGTAGAATTGCTCGGTTCTCTTAATTTTAAATTGTTTTAATCTATTTATTACATGAGAACTATTAAAAATGTTTGAAAATTTTTTGATTGATCGAACAAGAGCATAAGTTTAACTTAATGTGAAAGCCTTAAATTTTCATCCACATGAGAGAAGTGGAGACATTTATGGTATCAAATAATAATATTTATATTCGCAAAATCTGTGACACAATTACGAACAACGTGTACTTATCTGCACCAAATTTCCTTGTAAAGACAACGTGAATTTCTTAAGAATATATAAAGCCTTGCATTCTTTAAGATATTAGAAATTTACTCTTGGTTTTTCAGATATAATATATTTACTTAAACTGCATATTATTTTATAAATCTATTGCACAAAAACTTTATTTTATATAACTAATTTACAAAATAAAATCGATTAAAAAATTGCATTTTCTGAAATTTTGTGCAATTTATTCAAAAATAAAAAAATTAATTACTTCAATGTCAATTATTTAAATCTATTATGAGCATAGTTTTAGAGTTGGAAAAGCTTCATATATTGCTTATATGCTATTTTTTTGTCAGTCAAATAATTCATATTTACAGGAAGTTAGTTGTTAATATTTTTGACAATGATAAAAAATATTTTTAATTATTCTATTCATGAAAAATTAAATATTTAAAATTATATTGAAATAGGTACATATATTATTGTTAGATAAAAGTTTTAAATGATGAATAATTAAGAAGTGTTCTCGTCTATAGAATTATTCTAACGAATGAATTTATTTAAAAAATATCCCTTGAAACATTGCTTTAAGAGGAGGAAAGTGAATTGCAGTATCTGAAAATCGTGTATTTTATTTTTTATTGTAATCGATAGTAATATATCTAGAAATCTCGAAATTCGACATAGTTTGAGTGATTTAGCACGACACCACATCATCTGCATGGCGCCAAATGTTTGTGTGATATGTAAAACTTTAACGTTTTTCATACCGTTTTTTTTAAATCACTTATTTTCTATCTGGTGCCTGTATTAAAAATTGAACTATGGGTCCGATCGCAATAATTTTTATTTTTATATATATCATCAACAGTATCGTACAAAAGAATTAATTTACATATCAAAATTAGGTATAAAATTGCACTGTTTTAAAATAAATGGCATTTTACAAATTTATTTTTATTTTTTATTTTAATACTTTTCATGTATATCAACAAGTGTTATTATTTTAATTAATGTCTATATTGTAGAAAAGTATTGCCAGTTGGAGTATTGAACAATATCAGCTGTATTATTTCGATGTTGAAGCATCACCAACTTCATCCCCCAAAATTAAGTAATGCATTTGTATCAATACTAATTTTTCATCACTACTCGCTTTTCCCATCTTAAGGTAAAATTTAAAATAGAGGCTTTATTCTAGTTCGCCAGGTTTCCCGAACTGGTACACGCTGTCTAATCATACTGGTTCTTTCAATTCTCTCTTATTATTCTTCTCTCCTATTATTGCTCTTCTTGTGAGTATTGGAATCGTAGCCGCGTGATATACACATGTAGAGTGTATACGCGTACAGATATATCGGTCGGTATTTCAGCCGCCATGCTGAGGTAATGGATTCAGAAGCGCCGCGGTAGCGGACACACACCGCTCGCGCCCCGTGTTAATAACAATCCATACTTATTGCCCGCATATTTTACCGATCCCCAGGCGGTCCGCTCGCAACGTTGCTACCCCACCCTACTACATTACAACATATGGAGAGCATAAACTTTTATAGCTACCCTTCTACGAGACTCGCGCGCGCAGTTCCTAGTAGTCTCCCATCCGTACGCGCAAGTACTCCACCTCCATTTTTTGCACGCTTACTGTGTTCTGGGCTCTACTTCCGCTAATTGCCGTGCAATGTTGAGATACTGGAAGAGGAGGCTACGTTAAGAGGGAAGAAATTTTCCGGTGAGAGGCCAAGCGTGAATAGAACGAAATGTACTACCATCGTGAGGCAGATTTTCTCTTACTCTTACAATTATCGAATATTATATTCTGTATAACTTTAAGTAATTTTATGTGATTCATGTTCCTTGATACAGCAGTTCAAGCAGTCAAATATAAAAATTGACTAATTTTAAAACATTTTACTCTTTGGTTTAATGTAAAATTGCTTCCGGATTACCCGATAAACATTTGAAGATCTCAAATAGCTTTTACTCATATTTTAGATTGAACATTGAATTTAGATCAAATTTTATATCGTACAAAAAGATTTTTTAATTACAATTTTGTATTTACATTAATATTTTTAATTAGTACTACTTACTAATTTGTGATTATTAATTTGTGATTCTTTGCTTAATTAATATTTATGACATAATCATTTATAATTTTTATTATAGAAAAAATATATAAAAACATATTTCAAAATTTATCAATGACTATAATAAATTTATCAAACGTAGTTATAAAAAATATTTTTCATTTTCATTTAACGTTTTATGTGTAGTATTCTTAAATTAAATGTATCTTGTTATTAATACGTTAAATTGTAGAGCATTGACGAAACTAAATATAATTTATATTATTCAATAATTATTCTTTTAATAAATATTCTATTTAATTCTGTAAATTTTCTGAACATTACAAATTTAAACAAAGTTAAAGTACTCTATAATATATAAGTAAAGCGAAAAATGTTTGAATAAATTTTCAAACATTAGCATCATCTTCTAATATACAAATAACATTATTTTCCATGTAATCTATCCTGAAAATTATTCCATGTATATAATCATATTTTTACTATTTTATTGTTTTGGACTATAAGATTGTACACTTCAACTAAAACAAAAGTAGTTATAACATTTTCGTAAATAGGTAAACTGAACTGAGTTATAATTACAGTACCGAAAACTAACAGTTTTATTTGTCTACTTTATAATATAAATTATTTTATGTTGTCGAATAGAAGTTTTGAATATGTTAATTATAATATGACGAAATTCCAATGGAAATAATCTAAATAATGGTTTTTATTGTGTATTATTTTAAGGCTAATGATAAAAGCGTACAATAACAATATATTTGTCTACAGATATGATCTTAATTTGAAAATTCATTAATACTATGTATAATTATATAGCTTTATGATGATATACTCATGTATTCTGAAAGAACAAGGAGCGTGATATTTTAACTTCAGTCTTCTATAAATTATAAATTATAAATTTAGCTTCAAGTAAATTTAAAATTAGAGCTTTTTCTTTAATTTACTTACGAAATACTTATATACAAAAAATTACAATTTAACTTTCAAAAATTCATACTTAATTTTTGTTTATAATAGAACTTAAATGATCATTGAAACAAAATTTAGAATGTTAAATGGAAAAGAATTTCAGACTAATTTTTAGGTCTTGCAATCTGTGAATTTTTATGGAATCTATAGTTATTTCTCTTTCTGTCTATCTCAATCTCTGTTTACTCTCAAGTTATATATTTGAGGCAGAATATGTCAGCTATAATAAATATCGAATACATAAGCAACTATTTTAAAGTACATGCTTATATATCGCTTGACATGCTTGCAGCAGAAATAATATCACGTTATTTGTTAACTTCAATTGCATTGTTGTACAAATTAACCAAAAATGGTGATTGTTGTTGCGGCTACTATCATCAACATTAATTTGATTCAGTGTCTGGAGAATGATAAAATTGGCCACAACGTCGGAAAGCATCGAAAAGGTGGCCCCATGGTCTCATAGATCATTTCCCACTCCAAAGAATACATACTAGTACGACTTTACTTTTTCATCTAACATCTTTATTTTTTTCTACTTCTTCGCGCGGACACGGATAGAAAATTACTTTCGGCGAATGAAACCTGTAAACTTATAATGAACATTTGTTGGTGTTAGAACTGATAAGATAAGTGGAAATATTATAAACAGAAATTAAATGGATAAAAAAGGTTTTTCGACAAAATCTTTTGTAAGAAATATTTGGTTCATTTAAAATTCTTCGACACAAAGTACGAATTTGTTATTATGCTAAAACAAAAAAAATAGAACTCTTCATTTTATGTCTATTATGAACTGATTACTTTAAACATTTCTTAATTATAAGTATTATTGTAATTGTTGATAAATATGATGAATTAATAATTTTTGAGAATTTTTGAACGTCTTATTCATATTTAAACTTTCTAAATATGTTATTCAAACTGTTCAACAGTATACGCAACACAATATGATATTAAATAAATAAATAAATAAATTATCATATGACCAGTTGCCTTCTTTTACGTAATCTAGATGAAATATTCAATATATAAATTGCCTAAGTTATTGTTAATTCAAAATTACAATTAAATTGTTACCATATTTATTTAAGAAATATTTTAAAAATGTTTAATAAGTTATTTTAACTGACTTTTCTCAAGATAGTACATTAATATTTTAAATACATATCTGATCTTTTTTATATATTTGAAAATGGTTATACAAAAGAAACTAGATATTTGTATTATTTACTTCCTTCAAAAGTTCAAAAATAATAAAAAGAATTTTCGCTCTTTTTTCGTTTATTCAGAGCTCAAATTATAACCCCTAAGAAAATAAACTAGTCGATTTGATAAACCAAATAGTGTCGTCGATGATTTTTACAATTTTAATTACAATATATAGCCATAATTTTAAGATCCCGAGTTTACAGAATGCAATAAAATCAGATCCTTGACTTTTTAAAGATAGTCAAGATATATATAAAGATTAAATAAACATTTAGATTAAATAAATAAATAAATAAATAAATAAATATATATATATATATGTATTAGTATATCAGATAATTAACTTATGGATGGATTAATTTAAAATATCCACGTAATAATAAACAAAATATAGGTAATAAGGTGACAGATAGATATATAGACGAAGAGAAAGAAAGAAGGAGAGAGAGAGAAAGAGAGGAAGAGAGTGAGAAAATGAGAGAAGTAGATTAGGACCCGATTTTCAAGCACATGTCTTCCAATGTGGCAATTCGTACACATGGCGCAGTTACGTATATCACTTTTATTGTCGGTTTGAACTTTTGTCTGTGATTTCTACGAGATATGTATATATATGGAGGTTAGAAAGAAAGATCGAGACCGTCTGTGATTTCCACAGGGATTTCCATCGCTGAATTTAATAACCATGTTCTGGTTCAGTCTGGGAGATGAATTTACGTTGTGTGCGTGTGAATCTGCGTACACAAGGGACAAGAGAAGTAGAAATTCCAGTAAGTTGTAGTTGCTACTACTGCCACCGTTTGTCGACTTTTTCCGTGTTCTGACTACTTTTAACTTTCTCAAGCTTTTTGAGGATGGACAAGGATACAGAAGATTTCTTTTACGGCAACTCTTTAGTGATGAAAATTTTGAGACTACTTCGAGGAAATAGAAAAACGTTTTGTTTATTTTTAGTAAGATGACGAGATTCTAAAAGTAATATCTGAAAAATATATCTTCATTTCCTAAATTTCGACTTAAGTATTTTCAGATCCTAAAAGTGTGTTATTTAAATTGATTCATTCTGTTTAATTATTTTAAAGTTTTATTCTAAATTGATAGAAATACTGATATATTATTCATTTTTCCACAGTTCATATTTTACATTTCGGATTCATTATTAAGATCTTATATTACTGCCCAGAAATATTATATTTAATCGTTATAATCTCAAATTAGAAAATATGTCAGTAATTTAATTTTATCGATAAGTTATGAACGCAAGGACATTTTTTTACAAAAATTATTTATTTCATTTATTTGATTACATTATTTTAATTTTTTACGTTATAAAATAGAATACAATACACGATATTGAGAGATTATCTTGAATTAAATTTGTCTGATCATTTTATAATTCTGGATGCATAAAAACTATACAAACATAAACAGTAAATATTAAATGGACATCGCACTTTGTCTATTCTTATTTTCTGTCTCTATCTCTTCTTTATGATATACCCCCTCTCTCTCACACTCACTCTTTTGATATTGTTTGTTCTTTTACATTTCTCGTGAATGCCTACGTATTGATACTCCGGTTATATATATCAACGTAATTGGTTTGCCGTATTATAATTTATACCTGAACGAAAGCACACGCTCTGTGACTCTCTAGATGAAAACAATCGATAGTATAGGTTGACAATGCGTGATCTTAAATCATAATTTGGTTAATGTGGAATGTAATATCATTGT
This sequence comes from Wiebesia pumilae, assembly GCA_018907045.1. Taxonomy (NCBI): domain Eukaryota; kingdom Metazoa; phylum Arthropoda; class Insecta; order Hymenoptera; family Agaonidae; genus Wiebesia; species Wiebesia pumilae. The sequence goes on from JACCHZ010000116.1 coordinate 10,134,904, forward strand.
CGGCGCTAGTAACGCGCATCCTATACTTACGAATATCGTATCGCTCTCTCGCTCAGCTGTTCTCTTCTCTGCTTGTTACACTTGGTGAGGGATTGTAAATTGTTAGCCAACGAGCATCTACCATTAGACAAAGATATTCGCGAGTAGAGAATTTCATGGTTGTATACAATGCTTTCTCAATTGAAATATCAGTGCTCTTGCGTTCATATGATGCGTCATAGCAGTATACCTGCAAAATTTTGAAATTACGAAAAAATCTATTTGGCTTAATTAATAAAGCTTTTTAATTTTACTGTTAAATAAAGAAGTAGAATTCTGTTCATCTGTATAAAATAAAATTCGCAAAAATTGCAATAAATACGCATTCACTGACGGTCAATGAGACGAATTTAAACAATATTAGTTGAAAAATGACTAATTGCATAATCTTGATAAGTATATCATCAATATGTAAGAATCTATTGACCAATGAGCGTAACACGATGTCTCATAGGCTTTCATTTATGTGTACCCCGTACACTAGAAGTCGGACATTATTATGTCTGCCTATCTCTCGTAAGGTTGTAACCCTTACATACTCTTAAACATGAGCAATGGAATTCGACACCGTTTATATATGTATATAGCTACGAATTCATTGGAACCGTGATAATAGCCACCCTATTTTTATACGGCGTTCAGAGCATATTGGTCGATAAAAGAAATTAGATTTGTATTAGATTGTATTGAAAAAGTGAGAATCATAGAGAATGCAAGCTATGAAAAGAGTTTAAGGTGTATTGAACAAATAAATTTATTCACTTATTTGAATTAATAATTATTAATAATTAAAACTTTGAATAAAATTATTAGCCTGCAATTAATGAGCTTTTGATTTTGTTACAAATGTATAGTTCATTTTTAATTATCATAAGATGTACTTTCATAAAACTCTAATGAAAGGGTTGTGTAACATACATGTAAGTTCAATAGAAGTCATTCGATACTTAACGATTATAATGGATTCTTCAATAGATATCTATAATGTCATATTAAAATTTATAATAATTTACATAAAATCTAATTGTGATTATTTAAATTTGGAATATTTATATTAGTGGTTTGAAAATTCTTTTGCAGGTATTCGTATCTGTAGGTGAACTATAAGTTAATAGATTCATGTTACAACATAAAAATTAAAATATATTGGAACACTTTGTATGTTTAATTTAAATAGATATAATATATATTTAAGACACAATTCAATGCTAATAAAAGAATTTATAAAATAAACGAAATATATACTTCACTGTTATTTGATATTACTGATGCTTTATTACAGATTTCAATTTTAATCTGAATATTTAACTAAAAATTACTTTATAACATATAAATTTTTTCAACTTAATTTAAGTATTTTTAATACTTATAAGCTATATGTATCATTTATAAATTTCTTTTTTTTATTATTTTATTGAAATATTTTTTAATTTACTGCAATTTGAAGTATTTGTGCATAATTTTTGAAATTATCTTATTCTTATTACTTTTAATATGTTGATTTTAGAATAGCACATAGGAGTATTTAAAATATTTCATATCTTACTTTATCAGATTTATAATCTTAAGTTTGAAATTAATTATATCTTTTTCTGAGAGAAAGTATTATAATTAATATTAAAATTACTCATGCGTAATAATCAATATCAATATTTCCAATAAATTCAATAATAATTGTATTTTTAATGTATTATAACACAAAATGTATCAAATTTTCAATATCGAAATAAATTGAAAATTATTTTGTAAATAATTATGGTTATTTCTATCTACGATGTAAAAATAGGTGCTGTATTTGTTAAAGCTAAAAATCTTTGCAAACTTTCAACAAATATTCAAAAGAAATAGTTTAAGATAATGTTTAAAAACATGATCCAAGTTTATAGTAATGATCAGAAATTATTGATTACATGCACAATTTAGTGTATTATATAAAAATAATACCTAGTCCTTCATGTAATTTAATTTAAATTTATTAAAATTAGAGATTGCATTTTATATTATTTTATAGAATATTTAAAAAATTAGCTATTCATATTATATAATTATTAGAATACAATTTTATTTTTAGAAATTTATTTTATAAGATATATTATATAATTGTGAAATATTAAGTGAGATAATGTTTTTATTAATGTTTGTATAAATTTCTAAGATAATATTAATATTTTAAGTTAAAAGCATTGATTAAATTCAAAAAGTCACAGTACATCACGAATGGTTAATATAAGGGACGGCTATTCCTTGTAATACCATCACCACTAGCAAAGATAACTGGAGCTCTGTAATAATCCAACATGACTTCAATTGCTTCGCTGTAAATAGTTCATTATTACATTAATATATTAAAATACTAACATTCTAAAATATCCTAATTTCCTAGATCATAAAATGAAAGAAAGGAAGTCTATTTTTCATATATTCAGAGGTTCATAGGTATTATTTATACATAATATTTAAAAACATACATTAGAGTAACATATCTTTATAATACTGGGCTTTTGTCATCTTTTTATCATCATGATGAATTTTATTATATATAGGTATATATGCATGAAAGCAAATGAAATTTCTGTTATAAATTCAAAGATTGTCAGCAACATCTCATGTGTATTCGAAGATACTTGATACGAGTTGCGTAATATAGACATAAATTATAGGAAGAGTATTAGTTTGATGTCTCTCACAAAAGATGTCACTCAGTTCCGGTTAGAGTTTAATCATCGCAAATGTTTAATGGCTTTATGTAGAAGAGAAATTATAGTTATATAATTATGTTGAATATTTTGATTTATTCATAGCTTAAAGTATGATATTAATCAATATTAAACATGAACTTCATTATTGAAATGCATTCTCGACACTTGAATATTTTATCACATAAATCTTGAAGAAGCCAGCTACATGAAGAATTCTGTTTTTGTGTTTGAATATTTGCCTCATGTGATTTTAACTTCAAGGATGGAGTTTAATTGTTAAAAATCACACGATTCAGAAAAAATAATTCAATCAGTATTCACTTGAAGTTGGAACTTTGAATTATTTTGAAAACATTATACTACTGGTAATTTTTATATAATTTGATAAATCAACCGATATATAAATGGCTACAATTATGATAAAATTACTATAGAGAGGACTAGCAAAAAAGAGAAAAAGAAGGTGCGCGCAGCGTGTGTGTGAATGTAAATTGCGTTGCAAGAATATTGGAGATATGATTAGAAACTAAATGTAAATAATGAGATTATACAATAAACTTTAAAAATTCAATTAGAGTTCTTTTTTAATGAGTTTATAATATACTTTTTAAACTATCTTTTAACGTCTATTGTTTTAATTTAAGTGATATTTTCCGTAATTTTATTTGAAATAAATTTAATTTAGATATATGGTTTTATTTTTTAGAAAAATATAATTGCATAATTAATATTTAGTGTTCTTAATTGTTAGATCATTCTGATCTCCGAGAGTTTCTCGAGCGTTTTGGAACATTTAAGAGGCTCCTGCTATCGTCATATGTAACCGGATCAATAGCTATATGCTTGATTTTGGTCTCATGTGAGGTGGTTGAACTTCGTGTCTTCTCCTTCCCTGGACGATGGATATTATTCATATTAGTGACGCTCCCTCTTGTTTTTCTTTACCTTTGTATTTTTGGTACTCTGTAAGAGTAAGGAAACGTGGAGTTCATCTATCTTTAATTCGTTATCATTGAGAGCATACTTGAATCCTCTTCTTTTTCCATCAGTCATCCTTCTGAGGAATTTGCATTTCGTGCCCTATTTCTTCAAGATTTTCTTTTCACTCGTACATCGGTAATACATTGTTTTCGGCGCGTGTTTATAAAGTTAAGTTAGTGTTAGTCCAGCGTATTAAGATTTCGCGCCTTATCGTGTGCGTAGGTGACGTTTAAATTCAATTTATATTTATAAATTCTTTTCAAGTACATTAGTATGGGTCTGTATCGATCGTTCGACGTTTCGTCAGGAGTATACGCAACTTGACGAAATCATCGCGCATGACGGGCGTGACCTTCTCTTTCCGATACGGCACACGTTGAGACACTAACATTATATTTAGTTACTGTAAGAAGATCGACCATGATATTATAGACACATATACTTAAATATTAAAAATTATATATATATGTGTGTATGTGTGTGTGTGTGTATTCAAATTCATATTGATATTTAATTAATATTGTTACAAAAAAGTCCGTAGAAAAATATTAAATTAAAATAACAGTAAAAAACTGTTAATTCCAGAATTTACAATTATTTTAAGCCTGTGTAAATCTGTAATTTAACATAGAACTAAAATATTCCAACAGTTTTATTAATCTTACACGTTCTAACTGATTTAATCTGCATTGTTAATTGAACAAACAATATAAAATTTTATGTTTGAAAAAAATCAATTCTCGCAGCATATCTTAATAGATGAAAATTCATACCTTATAACTAACATAAAATTATATGATTTCATTTTCTAAATAGCTAGCTTATTTATGCATTTATTCCTTTGAAAAGAAAATTCATACTCAAGCCGCGTATTAAAGCAAAAAGATTAGTAACGGTTATCTTCGTATATTTTTTTCCGATAGTAAAGTGCAATACAACACTTAATACTTACTAAATTAAGCCAGATAACACAAAAATAAAAAGTTGCACATATACACATGCGTGTTCGTAGCGAATGCCGGAATCTACACCGAACTAATAATTAATTATTGGCAGCACTTCAGAGGTCCACCGCTGCCGCGGTCGTAGCACTAGAAACAGAAGCAGCCCATAGTTAAACATTACGCGACCCGTATCTTATTGTGGTATCTAATCCTCTCCCTGCCTCTTCTTCTCTTTCTCTTTCTGTCTGGCTCTTTTACCTCATCTTCTTCTCTCCCTTTTATTGTATGTCGCGAAAGTACTACTACAGCGACAGTAACGCCAGTAATCTCGTTTAATTGTTGGCTGTAGACGCGTCGCGAGAGTCCCGTACAATTAGTTTTTCAAATAAACATTAGTTTCCTTAACACGCTGAGCCATAACGTGTGGGAAGTGGTGGTGGAGAAAGTATGGTATAGGGATTGAGAAAGGGAGTGAAATAGATAGCATGTATGAAAGAGAGAAAGAGAGAGAGCGATCGGGGCGATGTCGATGGGGGAAGAGAGAGAGAGAGAGAGACTGCACAGTTTCTCCGCATTTAAAACAAGGAGAAAGAGAAAGGAGCCACTATATATGTGTATAACTTGAGCGAGGGTGTAAAAATGGTAAAGAGGGTAAGTAATTAACGACACATTTATACGATATCGGAGGTACGAAACCACCAACGGTGAATATCAGCCGTCTGTATGAAGTGCCTTGCTAATAGGAAGCTATGCCCCTCGTCGATAGATACCTAACTTTCCGTGGATACGGAAAATGGTCTTTTCTCCCGTTTCTTGGTATTTCTCAGTCATTTTTTACTCTTTTTCGGAAAAGATGTGAGCTCCTGATGCTTGTCATAAGCAATGCGATTGCCAAGTACAGTTCAGTTTTCAAAAAAAGAGAATATGTGGACTTTTTGCAGCCTATTTCAACGTATTACTTTAGTTCACATTCAAATAATTGTTGTATTACATTTGAATAAAAACGCTATATTTATGCTAATTCGCTACATTTAATTTGGTTTTATCAACATGTATAATCAAAAATCCAATGATAGCGCAATACCTGCACCGAAGAAAAGAAATCATTAAATTGTCACAATGTATTACTTACAATTTATTCGTAATGTAGTATTTATAATTAATAACGGGTTATGCGCACTGATTATAGATCATAACAGTCATCTGTTAAATAATATTCGCTGTTTATAAATACATAGTTTACAAATCAAGAAATGTAATACAGAAAATAAAGTAAATGAGATTTCATAATTAAACGGTATCTTTTTTAATTATTTAAAAATATAATATTTTACTTATATAATAGTATCCTTAATTGTACTAAATAATAATTCTTATCCATACATTTTATAAGGCTCATTCTTAAAAAATAGATGAGAAATTCTTATCCATAATTTATTGTTAAATAAATTTCTAAGAATGCAAGACAGCCTTAAGAAAAATTTTTTGTTAGAATATTTTATCGATGCAAAGTTTTGAGATTTAAACGTAATTAAAATTTACATTCCTATAAATAAGTAGACTTGGGAAACAACTTATTCCAATACTTGTAATCCTTTGATTACAAGTTTATTCCTTAATAAAGGAATAAACTTTATAATGTACACATAACTTCAGATACAAAAAAAAATTTCTCCAGAATCTCATTTATGAATATATTATTATTGTTCTTTTAACATCAGTAAAACAAAAAATTTATAAAATAAATTCTAAGTACCCGTGCCCTAGATATGCAAAACCGGAGTAACGTTTGCAAATGTGTACGACGATAGGTATCTTTGTTTATAGATGACTTTTCGTGTGGATCGTCCAATAAATTACCTCTATATGAATTAATATCGACCAGAGAGAAAGAGATAAAGCTATAGAGAAAGATTCATCGGCGCCGCATTGAATGACGTCTCGTAACGTAGTATAACTGCGTACGTATATACATACATGCTTTAGTATTTTCACTGGTACCATATTAACAGGGCAAAAAGGTACACTGAAGCTGGGGGAGAGGTATCCAGCACATATACCGCTAGAGAGATCCGCCTTTTACGGCCTGCAAAATGCGCGTGTATCGTTCACACTTCCCGGGAGTGGGAAGCGAGTGTTATAGTGACGTGGATTATTCACTAATATGATTTACAGTGCATTGCAGACTCGCGAGCGAAAGCGGAAGCGGGTCGCGACTCACAATGCGCACATAATGTGGTATAATTTATTAATTTTACTAATGGCTCCTGCCCATTATTATTGATTTCGAGCACTGCACCTCGCGTCCGCGACATTTCCGCTGATTTATCTTGGCCGTTATCGACCTCGTTTAAATCACACATAACGGCAGTCAATGTACAGTTGAACAGTTGTAGCTTTATTTCTCCTCTTTTTCTCGTTCCCCGTATTTTCTTGTGAACTTATTTTTATTAGATTATTTCTTTGATATTTTAAGAATTGCCTGCATTCAAGGAGTAGAAACTTGGTTACCTCTGCTTATAGAAATCATTATTACATTGTGAATGATGATTGATGAGCAATCCATTCCTTGCATGTTGTCATTGATTAGTACCATTAGATTTTCGGTATTTGAAAGATACATCAAGTATCACTTATTTATTTATTGTAAAATGTGTCTTCCGGAAGTTCTAACGTTATGGTTTCTAATGCTTTCTACATGATACGTAAATGATACATAAATATTTTAAATTATGTATTGCTTAGTATACAAAGTTTATGGCAAAGAGGAAAGCTCAGATTTAAGTTCTTTATATAGAATAAAGCAAGAAGAGAAACAGGAAACTATAAGGACCAACATGAACCCAATACATATTCGTCCATTTGTCTTTTATAGCGTGTCTCCACTGTACTTTAATTCTCCTCTATTTTCATTTTCTTTTCTTTTCTTTTCTTTCTTTGTAGAGCATTACGACCGTGTGTTCCGCCGCAATAACATTTTTATTAAATAATAAACATATATATGTAGGAGAAGTATAACATCAGGTGTATGTGTAGATATTTGTACTAGTTGTGCACGTGTGCATGTCACTACCGATATATTTGGTTGGACCTGTTAGTTTGTCTGCCACTGCAGCAATTTGTCCTGTTATTATTGCCTTTGTCTGCTTTCTGGCTCACTGAATGGCTTTCGTATCTTCTTTTCGTTGTTTCTTGTGGGTTTGCCTGTATACCTATATTTTTTTACACGTATATATGAGATACTATAGATTAAACATAAATACAAACTTTTTATGATAATATCTGTACCAAATTGTTAATTATTGATAATTGCAGTTGTTATTTACATTATTTTCTGCATATATTCGAGATAGTACCAAACATTTCGTAAATGATACTGTCGTTGAAATGTGTCTTTAACTTTTCTCTAATGATACGAATATTTTTTGACAAATTGAATATAGTTACACAATATAATTTTATATAATTTAGATAAACATTAATTATCCTGTAATTTCAATAGAAATAGACAATAATAAATAGAAATAGAAGTGCAACTATTAACTTGGTTAATAGTTTCACTTCGCTAATGTTCATGTTAAAATAACTTCTATTCAAATACATTCCTCTACAAAGAATCATAAGATCATAAAATCATAAATTTCACACGAAAGTATTTTTTTCTCTCCAAATCATTTTAAAGTATGTGTGAAAGAAGTGAGTCAAAAATAATTCTAATTTAGAGATTACTATGAAATTTCAATGTTCAACATGTTATTTTATAATTCCTTATTGTACTTATGGAAAATCTATTCCACTTTTAGGTATATTAAATCTATAAAATTATCATGCAGTTTACAGAATCACTCCTAAAAAAAAATTTTTTAAGAGAGTCAGAGAGAATAATAAATTCTTAATATAGTATGAATAATTTTCTGTATCGTTGAGAAATTTTATAATAATTTTTATCTATTCAAGTAAGTATAGATACAACAATAGAAATTTAGATAAAAAGAACTGATACATACTATTGTGACTGCGTGTGTAATTGAATATTAATATAAAGATAGTACTTATCACTTATTTTCTTGTAAATCAAAAATATATTCATTTCTGATATACATAAAATAAGTATCTCTTAAGATAATATTCGATATTTATTGAAATCCTGAATATTAATAAAATGCTTCATTTTATTAATAATATAATATTATTAATTATATTATTAATAAAATTATATTTTATTAATAATATAATATAATAATAATATAATATATTCATTTTATAATACGTAAAGTCATTTTTATGTAAAATTTACCTCATGATTTTTATAAAAAATATCTCAAATTCTATATACAATGATTATATAATGTGTAGAAATTAATGGTGATTAATTGTCATTTGTTGTAAAATGGTAAAATAAAAATCACAAATATACATTCTGATATCGATGGCGAGCACTTAGCATATTGAAAATGTTCTCAACTTATCGACATACCAAAGTTAAACAACCTGAATGTAATATTACTCTTATTTCATTTTTAGATCACGAAATTCCATGCCAAATTCTTTAACCTGCAATATTTTTCACTTAACTTATAAATAATAATTTCAAGAATGATGTTTATACAATATTTTACATCGTACATTAAATATGTGACTATTTTTTTCATTATTATTCACATATATTGCTGTAATACTTTGTGCAGAATTTTAATTTATGATTTTTTTACAGAAGTATCACTATTGACACTAGCTTCTGCTTCTTCCATATTTTCGCTTTTTTCAATATTTAATATTCGATTTCAATGCTTGACAATATTTTTAAAAAAGCTCTATTTTTACTAAATATCATGGAATATTTCGACTAAGAGATCTCATACTATCTAATATTTTCAATGGATTGTAGCAATACATGCATCTTATGTTAAAACTGTTATTAGTCCATAATCAGTAAGTTTTAATATAATTATCTGAATATATACTTAAAGATTCCAGTTCGAAAAAGTAGTCTGCGTCTGTAAAATTACATAATAAAATCAGATCTTAACTAGAAAAGATAGCTTTAATCCAGAAATATTATAGTATAATAAAAATATTGTCACTTATAACTTCGCTGGTTCTAGATGATAAAAATTTTTTAAAATATTTATATATAAAAAGCGCTTACGTCACATGACAAGTACTCATATAATATCTATAAGAAACTTCACTTTTTATACAATAATCTAAAAAGTTGTTTTTAAAGTTTTAAATTTATTCTAAAATTATACGAGAATAATAAAATTATAAGTACGCAACGAACTCTAAGAACTCACTATATAAAAGAGCACTAATTATATTTCTACTTATTAGAAAATGAATTACAATAAAGTTTTGTGAATTATTTCCGAATTATTTAAAAATTTTTCAAATTATGTTCTTTGTTGGTTAAACTGAAAAATAATTTAATAGGATTCTCATAAAATTATATTTAAAAATTGAAAAAAATTCTATATCGAAAAGATCGAACAATAACAAGCAAAGAATTACGTCAGGTATATTATTACTCTGCCCTACGTTACAAGGAATTTTGAGACATTAATCAATATATTAATTATTCATGATTGAATTATGATTAAATATTAAATTAATTATTAATTATAATTTATAAAAGAAATAATAATAAATTAAAAACTAATAATTCTGTAAAGTCCTGTAACTCATGAACAAATGTAATGCAGCGTATTATATTATTAGAATAATAAAATTTGCTTGCATTATATGTGGATATATAGGTAAGAAGTATAAATAAAATGCGTGATCCAAGAATTTCAACTACAAGGATAACAAATTATTGAGTTATACATGTTCCTTCCGGAAGTTCTCAAGCACGAGCGTTAGCATGTAGAAGACGAATCAAAGATGAAGTTATGCTTGGGTAGAGCTATACAATAAGGGGATTAACCTTTGACGATTCCGTTTGAGAGGTCTTGCCGTCCTAGAATTAAAGACGATGCAGACTACCCTGGAGTGGGAACCCCTTTTTGGTACACCCTAAGCTATCTTTCTCTCTTGTTCTATCCCTCACACAGTAGGATTACACGAGTCTCGTGGCCTTGTTGACGTATGAAAACCACAAGCCGGACGTGGCCATTATTAGCGCGTAGTTGCTGCTTCCTACATATCTTATACGCTGTACTAGCTCCACATCCCTTCTCTAAGCATGTGAATAATTATAGATATTCCGGTCACGTCTGGTCGTATTTAAGGACATCAAATCCATTTATCAATACTACCAGATTTATAATCTTCAATGGAAGTATCTAATTTAAGTTAATTAGCCAGGAGACAATAACTATAAAAATATATTTGTTGTCTTATTCCGAGGTACAATTCCTGACCAATTAATTATACCTATGTATTGAATTATATACTAGATTTTTTAGATATGCGTATCTTAAGAGTAAGAGTGGGTGGTTTTCTTTACTTCGTTTTTTGAAAGATAAGGATAAATTCAATAATTCCTAGTTTCAGTAATTGCTTTTCACATAAGTTCATATACACATTTAATGCATCATTACAAAAATATAAAAAACACACATTAGAATTATAATTGTGTAATTATTAATAAAAATTTGAATAATCGTTTTACTATTAATTCATTTTAATTTAATAAATTTATATTATGGGTATCAATGCGAAAGATATTTTTCGCATTCTATTTTAAATGCGAATATGGTTTACATGTAGACGAAAGACGTAACTTTTTGATTACATCAAAGTTTAAGTTCATTTTATAAATTATTTTTCAAAAACTGTTTAACTTTTATTATGAATTTTATACATTTCTAAAAGTTCCTTAAGAAATGAAGAGGAATCGTAATATTTATACATACGTAATCATGTACATACGTTCTCTGAAAATGTCAGTATTTTACAATGAAATCCATGCAAAAATCCCAAAATTTTAGAAAGATTGTATAAAAACTGTTTAAATCGACTCTAATGGCAATCGATGAATTAGTAAAATAAATATAAGAATTCTTGAGAACTAAGTGATGAATTTATAAGAGAAACGAAAATGAAAATTTAGAATTTTGTTTTATAAAAATACAAATTTAAGGATTATTTTATAACATAAAACTTCCTTCTTTGTAAATTTTATTATTATAGTTTTGCTTAAATAGAATTAATTAATTAACTTAAATAGTATTATTTCAAAGATTATAATCGACTTTTAAATATTTCTTATTTTTATTATAACGCGTAAGGCTTTCAATTATTCCAGATTTTCTATTTTTATTATTTATTAACGTCACGGTTTACAGCAGATATTAAATCTTATTAAAATTACTAACGTACAGTATTTCATTCAATGTATAAGTTACAATCAAATTTTTTGTATAAAAGAATATTGGTGAATATATCTTAGAGTAATAAAAACTAAAAATAATTATAAATACTGAAAGTGACATATTTTCTAAAACGATTTCCATTCATCAGAAACATAACATGAAAGAAAATATGAACTAAGTAATTACAATATATATTTTCCAAGTGAACTATTGCTAATTAACTGTTTTCGTTTTAAGAGTAAAATGTAAACGTCATCATTTCTTTAAAGTTAAAAATTTTCAAATCGAATTCTGCGATATTCAATATAAATATAATTTTTTATAAGAAAAGACACTGTACTATATATATCACGGTACACCTTCTACAGCTCTTAATTAAATTTTGTTTTAAAGTATAAGAAATTAGATAAAGGGGTTTACGGTAAGTTCCTGAACAAGTTCCTATGTTGTATAATCGTCAAGTTCTCTGTTTCTCTCTCCTGGAATGTGCATGCGTTAGGTTTTCACAAAAGACTGATAATTAGCTATAACAAAGCGATGCATGTTTGATGTCGAAGAATAGAGAGAGAAGTACCGCTAGCTCGATTGATCAGTTAATTTAAAGGGACGTTGACGGCGAGAAAGAGTAGGCGGCAGGGGGAGGCTGACGATGGCAGTAGTAGTGGAGTAATGGCCCGCGGGTGATGTTCCGATGCTAAAAGGCGCCATTGCAAGTGATGGATGCTTGGTTCTCTGGTACTGCTACCTTTCAAGGCGAAGCAAACTAGAAAGGAATGAGGGAGAGAGTAAGTGAGAGAGACAGACAGACTGACTGTGTTCTTTATGCGCTTCTGTTGTGTTGCGTTGTGCTACACCATTGGATCCTTTCGTTCATCTCGACACTCCGACAGCTCTTTCATCTATGGATGATTACGGACTTCTCCCCTTCTCTCTCTTTCTCTACTTATCCAACCTCATCATAGGTATAGATATATAAACGGTGGTTTAAAGTGAAAGGCATATGAAAATTACTTGATTTCAGTTTCAATTATTAATACTATCGACATTATATTTCTCCGCTTACTGTATGATAATTTTTGTCACTTTTGAAAATCTCGTCCTTAGGTCTTCTTTCATTTTACAAATATTCAGAATGATAATTTTTTAGTGAAACATCTAATTCTGTATATTATATATAAAATAAAATATAAATATATTGCATTTAAATAAGGCTTATGTAATCCATTAATATTCGAATTATAATTTTAAATTATGTTAACATTTTTACACAATAACGTACATAGTATTTTTCAAATAAAATTGAAAAATTACAAAGAATGAATAATACTTTCCCATGGAGTATTTTTGAACTATAATGTGTGCGGTTTCTATCGAAAAAATCAGTTTCTCTATATTTCAATACAAATTTAATAAAAGTTTTAGTAATATAGTATAGTATTTAAACATTTCTCAACTAATTAGATGAATATGATAAATTTTGGTTTTTAGATAAATTTTCAATAATTTCTTCGGAACATACATATACAGTGCAAAGAAGTTCATTTTTATAATATTAAATCTTTCTAATGCGAATTTTACAATTATAATTATTATAAGGAAAATATGTATGAAATGCATTGTATGAAACAAATTTTTCAATCTTACTTTGCACATTTACCACTTATTGAAAAAGTTCGGTCTTTAAATAAATTTTTTTAGTTTTTCTCAATAAAGGTATTAAGTGATATTGTTAAATTGTTTGATATAATAAAATATATGGGACATAACATTAATTTAATTATAAAAATTAGAAAATACATCAATAAAAGAGTACAAAATATTCACAATTTAAGGTTTAAACATTTTTTCAATTCCAGAAATTATATATTCAGATGTATAAAGTATTTAAAGATTTTTAGTATTTAGACTGCATTGTGAGATATATAATTTTGCAGTTTTTTTCATGAAAAATTATGCAAAATAACTAAATGATTTATCAGTTTTGCAATTTGTAATTATGTATTACTATTAAGTTTAATAATCTCTCAAATTAATTAATATAAACACATTTTTCATTCGAACATAAGAACTCGTCGTAGTTTTTAAATGCCTGTCTCAATAATATTATCCTGAATTCTCATTAACTACATAATTATAAGTGAAAAATACATATTCTTATCACTTTTACCTAGTTTTTAAATATATATTATTTATTCAAAGAAACACATCTGAGTGTTACATTATTTGTTTACAAAAATAGTTGGCTTTACAAAGTAGAGATGTACAACCCCACGCAAACTCACGTTTTTTACCGAAAAGATGAACAAGGTATTACTCTTTCGACTCATAGTCGTATGCTACTCATTTAGTCAGACAGAGACGACACGCAGAGTGAAGTAGAGTTTAAGCAGCTGCCAACGTCGCTGCCAAGAAACGAGCGACAGAAGTTCCATAGTGTGAGATGATATGTGTCAGGTCCACAATACTGCTCGACTCATGTGCTAAGTAAATGTTATTTTCGCCGTTGGTGTATTATAATTGCAACTACGCGAGAAGAGTATCTTGACATTCATGCCGTATACGTGGTGGTGCCACCTCAAAGAAAGAAATTGTCATTAGCTCTCAAGATAATATAATAACTAGAGAAAACTAACATATTACTGTGTAGAAAGAAGAGAAATTTTTCTTTAAGTTCATATTATTCTAGAAAACTATGAAATATATGAAAATATTTAAATATATGAAAATGAATATTGATGTACGTTCATTCAAGTGATTGAAAAACAGTACATTAAAAACTACCTATTTTGAAATTACATTATATTGGCTCTCAAAAAATTCAAATTTTGTATAAAATCGTATTTAAATAGTTTTTGAGAATCATTTTTGTTGAAATTATTGGTAATAATACTAATTTGTAATATTATATAATAAGAAATACAACAACCTGATCTAATTATAACGGTAGGACTTTTATATTTCCATAAAATAATATTATATTTTTAACAATAAAATTTGTGAAACACGCAACGGATGTATTTATAGATACAATAGTCTATTTGAATTTGTTTTAAGAACTTTTATTTCGTATTAAATATTGTTTTTTATTTGATTGCAATATGAATGTATAATGTATATAATGGATTTAAAAAATTATAATATATTGATTTTAAACTCACTACATGGATTTATTAATAAATAGATTTTAAATTCTTGGAATTGTGATATAAAAGCTATTATTATTCATTTAGAAGGTTTAATGTAATTAAACACTTTGAAGTATATTATAAAAAAGTTATAATTATTCTATGAAACTTATAATTTTCTTATTTCTATTTTAAACTATTCTATTATAATTTCTATTTTGAAATTTAGTATATATTATTAATAAAGCGCATTAGTTTAGTATGAAATATAAGATAAAGTCATTGACCTTTTTTAATAATTATACTAATAAAGTTGTATTAATCCTAGTAGCTATTGAATATAATATTTATTTATTTTAGTTTATGAAAATTCATTAACTTGTTCAAATAGCATTATGAACATGTGTTTGTAAATTATCTGTATTCACTGAAAACATTTATATGTGTCGATTTAAGTCATATTAATAAATAGTTGCACGGATAATACACATACTTAAGAAAAATGCAATTTCAGTTCAAGGAAAACGGTAAAATCTTTTGGCATACTCTTTGATTTAGTGAAAATGAAATTCATTTAAGAGAATTGAAAGGTGTCTCTTGCAGGTTCAATTTACGATCGCAGTCGTCTGTGATACTTCAACCATAGAATTCCGTTATCTCTCTTGCCATCCTCTCTTATATAAAAATCAGGAAGCTCTGGGAGTCCGTTCACAAATCATCAGTGCGTCATGCTGGAGTCGCAGTAAGGGCTGAAAGAGTGAGAAGCAAGGAAATGAATGGTCTGAATAGGCGACAGGCGCTTTGCTTCTAAGTCGCGACGAGATAAAGGTCGAAGACGACGACGAATCTACATCATTCTGTCCGACCAATGGACCGAAAAATGCCCAATGAAATCTTCGTCGACGAATATTTTTCCTTCTCCTCTTTCATTTCTCTGTTTTCCCGTAGCCCTTTTCTAATTTCTCCTTTTCTTCGCCTGTAGTGGTAAGTATAATGTCAAAGATTTCGGCTACGATTCGCCTCTTCGCGGATTCTAGTACCATTTCCGAAAAATACAAAAAAGTTGCTTCAATTGCAATGGCGTCGAGTTGAGGAGAGTTGGATCGAGTGATCTGAAATTCCAAAACTTTTCTCTCTGATAGTCTTTAGTACGTTATCGAGTGAACTCATGTTGAAGTTTTTTTATTTTATCATTTTTTTTAACTAATTCTTTAAAACTGTAAGCTTCTATAAGCTACAGATAAGTAGTCCTTATTGATACAGATTCCTTATCTCTCTGTTTCATTAGATAATACACGATACCAATATTCACTAAGATTAATTTTATCATACATATTTGTTGAATAATTAAAAAATACTTGTACTAATACATTTCAATAATAATATGAGTATATGTATATGATATATTAAACATTTCTACGGAAAAACATAATGCGATAAAAACACAAAAGGTAGAATAACTTCATTTTTATATCAACATATCAACTTATTATCTCGTATGCAAAAATTATTATTATTCTCTCTTGTATTAAAGTATTAATTATTTAAATTTAGAAAGTGGCTTAATGTAATGATTAATTTATATTCTAATAAAACAAACTGAAAATTTAATAGTAAAATTTTTGTTAACTAAAATATATCTAATATGAATTTAAAACAATATTAAAATTTATTCAATTAAATTAGAATTAGTACTTAACTTTACAGAAAAATGTTTACAATGTTGTTTCTTTTCGTAAATATATATAAAAATATTTTAATATTGAATATTATAGAGTTTTTGTCCATAAATTTTAAAATATATTTAATTGAATAATACTCAAAATTTTATATGGTTATAATATTTAATATTTTTAGAAAACTTAAATTATCTATGTTGATAAATAAGATAATGGATAATATATTTAAGATATTAATACAAAAAAAATTTCTTCAATTTTTGTACTCCTGTCGATTATGTTTATATAATATCTAAGCCTGCGTAGAAAAGCTAATATATATTATCATATTAATAATTAATTTAAAGAGATAATTTTCGAGAGAAAATTGTTTTTCTTTTAATATAATTTATTATGAAAACTTAATAATGGTTTAATAACAAATAATAATTTTATTTTAAAGACATAATTTCTTTTTTCAAAGAGTAATTATTAAACTTTGAAATAAGTTTCGTTATATAGCTTATAAAATTTATAAGAAAAGTTTAAATATACTTATTAAATTTTGCTTACTTTTTTTATATATAAACTAAAATTTATTTAAACTGAAAAATGTATGCTTCATGTTTAATTTTTATTAAATTTCTGTTAAAATATAAATTTATTTAAAAAAATATACATATTTAAATTTGAATTTAAATGATTTATATATATTTAATATATAAATAAATTAATGAAGATTTGAAAAATTAAACCAAAAGATCCAGGAATTAAAACATTTTTTCTATAGTTGATATTGACGTAATTTTCAATAATATTTTCTTGTATTTTAGTTCTTTAGGATATATATAAGTTATATGTTATTATATTTTATTAGTGGAGTTTATAATAAATTTTTATATTAAAAGTAAGTTTGAGAAAACATTATAGATTAGAAAATTTGATAATTGTAAATATGAATTATTAAATTTTAAGATAACTAAAAACAACAAAAAATGTAGAATTTATTTGATATAGTTAATTCGTAATGAAAAAGTATTCAATTAGTTAGATATATTTATGCAGGTACTTGTGAATTTCGGTTCACTAAAAAAATATATATTCCATTCTTTTACAATTACATCTATCATATAATATATTCGATTAAAAACATATTATTTTTAATTTACTTTATTATTTCTAACTCATAAAATGCTTTTTTACCAAAATAAATATTGGAGAAATAAACGTTTGATAAAAATTATATTAAGATAGATGTATGCGTAAACTTTCAATTTTTTTCGTACAGACAAACTTCGTCGAATACACAAATTTTAGTTAACATATATATCAAGAAAGAAAAATAAATAACATCAAGGAAAGGATAGGTAAGTTGGTTTGCACATAAAGCCAGTAGTAAGGATAAACGAGCAAAAGTCTGAAAGTCGTCTATGCGACCGACGGAATTTCCACTTCAAATTAACCGGCACGGTAGAGATAATACGTAAAACGAGATTATCATAATCTCCGGTACGTGAGGCTTGACTACGATAGCATTAAACGTATAGATACGTTCCTTGTACACAGGCAGTTGCCCTATTTACCAATGGGCCTACCTATGTATGCACGTGTGTTCGTCACGAATGAGAGCGGAATATACGACATGTAACTTAAGCAGAAATTTTTGGCACTTAAACCTTACTCATTTATCAACGATTTACTCACGTGCTGCACTTTGCTTCATTTTCTTTACAAACAAAGCATTAGCTGAATCCGGTGCCTTGTTTAGAATGAGTATACTTATGCAGTAGTATTTCTCTTTGTGTACATTTGTTTTGTATTGATTGCACGAAAAATATGCAAATTTATAATTTATTGAGGCGCTAAACGTATGATTAATAATAATTTCGACAATTCATCAATTTTTTAAACACTATAAATCATTTAGTTGTCTTTTGGAAAAATTCATTATTAATTCCACTTATGAATTAATATTGTATTTACTTAAATTTTGAATATAAAAAAACAAAACAAAAAACAAATAAATAATATATTTTACTTAAATATAAGTAGATTTATTATTATTATGCATGTATAATAATCATTAAATATTTATTATGTATCATTATAATTTATTTTGTTGTTTCTTAATTATCTACGATTTTAACAATCTTTCTCATAATTTAATTCGAAAAAAATATTTCAAAATATACTTTCTTGAATTGTTGAGAAATTTGAAGACTGAACACGATATTATATTTATATATAAATTGTAATACATGTGTTTTATAAGTATTGATGATAAGAGTAAAAGTTCAGTAATCTCTTTTTAAACTGTTTTCTCTTTATTCGTTAAAATAAACATTTTTAATAAGTAAGGGGTACAAAATTTATCTTAGGTTAGTTTATTTTACGTAAGTTTGATTATATATGTTAATACTTTTATTAATAAATCTCTGTAGAAATAACATTTTTAAATAATTTTTTGTAATACTTGATGTTTATTTATATGCTAAAATTTTCTATATAGACATTGAAACCTAATTCTTCTATTTATGATTCGAATATGCTTATAATATAATTAATGATAAGATTTTGGAACATTATTAAAGAATAATTAAAAATATTTTGTAATAATTACGAAGATTTTGAATAGTAAATAGTGAGTACTTAGTCAATACATATCGTTATGATAAGTATCATAAAGTAATATATTTATACTTACATTTATACTATTTATGGGATTCTAAAAATGATGAGTTTGTATTTCTTATAGCTGTAAGTATGTATTCATGCAGGATTGGTAAGAATTATTATTTGATTAGAAATATCGTAGTATTTTTAGAAGTATTGTTGAAAAAATAATTTTATTTATTTTAGTATTTTTACATACTTTTTAAAAATAATTATCAAGTCCTTGTAGAAATAAGTCTCTGTGCTAAAATTTGAATGAAGTCAAGCTATTTATTTTAATATACATCTTCCATTGAATAATGCATTATAAAATAATTTTATTATGAACTTAAAATTTCATTTTCAAATTCAAATTTTTATTGAAAATCGTCGACTACTCATGTGTATCCTCGCATGTTCCACCATCCGTGAATGGCGATGGTCTCTACTTTTCACGCCAGTGTCTCTGTATCTATCGTAGACTTAATCCCTACGGTATTTATTCGTGCTCTTTCGCGATAATACTAATGGAGTTGCGCACGAGGCATTTTCAAGAATTATAGCAGACCTTGCTAGCTCCAGAATAAATGAGTTCAAAGGATTAGCTAAACAGTGGCTCAAAAATGTTATTATATAGCGACATAAATATTCATGAAACACCGACTCGACGGCTGTTCCACGACAAGTGTTTTCAGTATCCGGAGTGGCTAAGTACGTTTGTTCACTCATGTACTGCTTTATAAGCCATTTTTAGTTCTGTTACTGGTTAACTTGTATTTTTGAAAACAATATTATATTTTAAAATTATATTTTATTTATTAAATTATATTTTATTAAAATTAATAATTTCTATTAGATCTTATATGCGTTTAGTATTTTTAATGACAATACATTTATTAGTAAAGCAACGATGTACACATTTATTATTTTAAATTTATTTCATTATACAATTGAGTTTAAACCATTACTTAGTCTCAAAATTAAATGATACCTAAATAATAGGATTACCACAATGATCTAAAAATTAGCTTCTGTCTTGTTTCTTATTTTTAAATATTATGATTGATTAAAGAGCTTGCAGAAAAATAATGTTTAATGTTTATGTAGGGAATGTTAGTAACTAATATTTGAAAAGATTTTATTTGTTTCTTTTAGATTCATACTGTTTGAATTTTAAATATTAGTATTTAATATTAAATTTAGTATTAATGAAACACAGTAAAAATAATATAATACAAATAAAAATATGCGAATATCATTATGAGTAATATGATCAGTCCATTATTTTTTATTTAATAATTTAAAATCATGCTGAAGTAAATTTCTTATTAATACTACTCATTTAGATTAAAGTGATAAAATCAATAAAATACTTGTCAGGTACGAAATACTTTTTTTATAGATATTTGGGAAACTATAGCTCTATTCAAAATATTGAAGGGGCTCAGAAATTTCAAAGAAGATAAAAATTAAAGAACATTATTCAAGAAATAAAGAACTGATAATAAAATAACAAAAAAATAAATATATAAAACAAATATTAAATAGTCAAGCTGTAGAAAAGGCATAAAAAAGAATGTAGTAAGTATAAAAATTATAATTAATAAAGTTGTAAAAGTCTTACTCTAATAAAAACGGAAAAAATATAATGAATCAGGAGTAGAAAAATAAAACATAGTGATGACAAAGATTCGATATAAAACAAATGCAGTATATAGGAAAATATAATAAAATATGTGAAATAAAAAATATAAGATGTAATAAAAAATATAAGATGTAATAAAAAATATAAGATGTAATAAAAAATATAAGATGTAATAAAAAATATAAGATGTAATAAAAAATATAAGATGTAATAAAAAATATAAGATGTAATAAAAAATATAAGATGTAATAAAAAATATAAGATGTAAAAAAAAACTACGGAATCTTAATATAAAATTACAACAGAGAACTTAATATACCTCTGCTACATTTAGAGTTAAATTATTAGTCGTAAGATAAATGATAGAAAATAGTCAATGAAAAGTATAAGTTTCAAGTTAAAGGTACAAAGTACATAGAAAATAAAAGAGTAAAGTGAGTCAATTGTGTATTACGAAAGATTGAACACAAAAGAAGTGAAGTAGAATAAATGAAGAGTAAGTGTAAACAGCATATGCATTACGACAAGATTACTCATACAAATAAGAAAGATTGGGTAAGATAACGAAGTAAAGTAAAAATTAAATTATAAATGAATAAGAAACAGTGTGAAAAAACAGTAATTATAAATATTTCTTTAAAAGGTTAAAGATGAAAAATTTAGAATAATAAAAACAAGCATAAAAAGGTAAGGAAAAAGGATGCGTAACTAATAATATATTTTAAGCTAGAAGGGAATAACAAAAATGAAGATAAAATGCTCCAATGAAATAATACTATCAAAAGAAAACAAGTGTTTATAAGAATAGGTATGAAAATAGATAAAATCAATAAAGTTAGTAAATTCGGTACTCTAAAATTAATTGGAATTAATAATTGAGTGTAAATTTGAATGGAAAAAAATTAGTGTCAAATCATAAATATAATATTAGGTGTGCATTTATGTACAATATAATAAAACTAAGATATAAATAAATGCGTTTAATCTTAACAGTATCATACAATTAATTATTTATACTATTCTAATATCTTCCAATTTTATTGCTTTGCAAAACTATTTTCGATAATTGATAATAACTCATATAGAGTAATTTCTAAATGAATGGAAAATTATTATACATTGAATATTTTATTCAAGAGAAATTTGTATTAACTTAAATAATATTAAACCCTTGTTCTGTAATCTACTGAAAAACAAGTTTTATAGCTAAATAGAAGTTTTTCATCGTATGTAACTATTAAATTATTTATTAAATAATAAAAATACTGATACTGAGAACGCGTTATTTTACACCTAAAAAAATCGATTTAAAAAGTTTAAAAAAATTAAATATACCTTTATTCTTAAATATTAAATAATTAAATTCCTAAAAATTAATTAAATATACCTTATTCTTATGATTACGTTATATTATTCCTATCCAAATAAGAATGTATTAAATTAGATTAGCAGAAACGTATGTTACTATAAATTATATGTAATTAATAAAATTAATTTTTCCAAAAACCATTCGCATATTACCAACTATTATGTATTTAGAAATATTCTATAAAATATTTATGTACTCATTTTTATTTTTAAAAAGATTGATACATACCGATTTTTGTGGGTTTCTTTTACTTAATATAAGTGACAGTAAGTTGATTCATTTACCTAAAGGACACGACAAATTATTTATCCTTATTTATATACGTATATATGAGTGAGAATCTCAAGTGATAAAAATCTTCTATACTATTAATGTTTTTAATACTAGATATTAAATTAATTATGAATAAATACTGTAATATTAAATAATATAATTGAATTTGTAGAATATTTTTTAATGAAAATAATAGTTTCAGAAATTTTTTAATAATAATCTTTTTCTTAATAATTTCTTTATAAAAAAAGAAAAGTCTAAGTCTCTTATACTTTTAATATATTAATTTGCCAAATTGAAATAGAAAGAGAAAGGCGTTGATGGTCTAACTAATCTTTTCTTTAAGAGAATTATGGTAGTTTTTATATGTCATTCGTAATAAACAATGTAGAAAGAGGAAAAATCAAGTCTGCAGGAAATCTGTATCTATGAAGAACGAAAAAAACGGAACGTCGACTAGGTGTAACGAGCGAACGAGTACCGCGTATTTCGATAGCGCGACAAAATGAGATAAAACCCATGTTTGGCGAGCACAGGTTAAAGGTTAAGCGACGAGGAGTACTAGTACCAGTAACAGCCATAGGGAGTGCAACAGGTCGCGTAAACTTGGATAAATTTGCTTTTCTGCATCTCTCTCTCTCTCTCTCTCTCTGTACACATACTTCTTCCTTGAGCCAGTAGTAGCTATTTTCTCACTTCTTATCATATACGTATATATAAGGAAAGACAGACACGTACAAACGCATGCGTGCACATAAATTCGTAAAAGTAAGTGTCGGATCACAATCATTAGTCAATGTCGACGCTTCTGGCGCTGTAACAGTAAAAGCACACCACGGAGCCCCGCAAAATGTAAGCATCTGCCAGATATCTCGTTCCTGTATCTTGCCAACAAATCCCTGCATTACGCATCCTGTCTTCGCTTTATATACTCGACTTGCACAAGTTAGTGTATACATTTTTTTTGTTGGCTTGGAATGAGCCGTCTACTGTAAAAGGAGTTTACTCGCTTCTGCTGAATAGAATTTTTCCTCAAAATGTAGGGTATATAAGAAGAAAAATATCATGCGATATTAAGTAGATGCAACACTACTATTTTGGATCATTTTTTTGACATACACATATTCGTGGATCGGTATACGGTAATACGTGTTCGTTAATAATAAGATATAATACACAATTAAAATTATTAGGAAATTAAAATGAAGGTATTATTTAAGGTATTATTTTGAAATTGAATTACTATCATATATTTATTTATAAAATTTTATTACTTTAAGCAAATTATGTAGTGATAACTGTACTACAATATTTCATGGCATTTTTAACAGGTCATTTATTTGTATTATTGAATATTCTGTACTAATAATATTATTATTATTATATGTATTGAAATATGTATTAAAACTTTATTTCAAACAATTCTATTTATGTAATTTTGAAAATACAACTAAATTATAATTTCTTATTCTACTTTAATTATTCGTAAAAGTGTGTGAAATGATGGTTGCGAAGTTTTAGAAGTAAATAGTTTTTAGAAGTAAATTGGCAGATGATGTCTTTAGAACGAGAAAAATAAAAATAATGTATAGAATTATAGAATACGTATATAAAACCTCAATTTTTATAGAATATTTATAAAATTTTACTAGAAAAAGTTCTAAATTCAAAATTAAGTATAAAAAAATTACATTGCAAATAAGAAGTTTGATTAGAATATCCCACAACATTCATTATTCTTTTCAAATTTGTACTTGATTGAAAGATTAAAGGTAAAGATTAAGATCGTACAGTGATTTTCATTGTTTGCTAATATTTTCAAATTTTTTAATAAGTAGTACCTAATCATTAAAAAATAATTTTATAATCTTTGAATATTTAAAGTAAAATTATAAACAATTAATATTGATACTGATATTCGATTAAGTGACTATTACTTTATTACTCTCATAACCAATAGACGATAGTCATAACCGTAACGTATTTCATTATTAGCACGACAGATGCTCGCTAATAAACAATGGTATTTAACCAGAAATTATTATAATTACGAACGAGACCTATGCATGCATTCTTGGTTAACATTTTCATCCACAAAGAAAAGCTATCTCTAAAAGTTCGCTCTATTTTCTCTCTTATTGACTTTTTCGCTACCTGCGTAAAAGCTACCTGTACCTGCTACTTGCGTTCCCCTCGTCAGAACATCACGCGATAATTCTTCAAGCCATATACGTTATGCGATGTCCTCTCTTTCTCTCACGAAAAGAAATTCGGCTATGCCAGATAAATTCCACCTCTCTTTCCTTTCTTTTCGGTAACAAGGTTGGAACTTCTTTTGTCTTTCTCCTTCTCTACTTCTGCGACATGAAAAAAGAGAGAGAAAGAGTCGCGATATTCCCCTTTACGCGAACTGAAAAAAAGTGGAGGTAGAGGCGTCAGAAAAACTCGTTGCTGGGATCGAAAAGTGCTTCCGGCCTTTATTGTCAGCTGCGTAAATCAGCAAGAGCGTTCACGCAGCAACCGACTAGGATTAAGCGTTCGGTGTAAATCACCCAGCGATTACGGACTCGCTTCACTCTCTCACAGAACGCGACGACGAACTTTCTCTATCTCTTTTCGACTTTTCCCCCTTTTCTTTACTCCTCTATATTTCTCTTTTTCTCTTTGCACGGTGGTCACTTTATTCGATGCTAGCACACACGGGTACGTAAACACACGTATTAGTTGAAAAAGAAAGAGGGTGGTATTCATCCTGGTTTGAAATGTTTATTTTTGAAATAACTTTAGGTTGGCCACAATACTGAGACACTGTTTGTATATTTTTTCTTTACATACAAGTAAGGTATTAAAATGTAATACTTTTGAATAGAAAGAAAAATACTATAGCTTTTTTTTATAAGTGTATTTTTCTGGAAGTTTTTATTTACAACATTACATGATTTCTGTTTCTACTATAATAATTCATGTAATTTCTCTTTTTGTTCTGCTATCGAATGACATACTTTAACTCTAATATCAACATAAATGACATTCGGCGTTTCTGTGAATAACAACAGGACAATCTCCGATGTTTTATATCAATTTTTCTATTAACATTTGTATTAGTCTCTCTAATTTTGTGTTAATATAGAAAAACATTTATACGAATAATAAAAAATTTGCCAAACTATCTAAAATTTTAGATTATTACAAGGTTCTTGTATATACACATATATGTGATACAATAATTTTTAATATATACAGTAATTGATACTATTCATCTTGTATTATTAAAAAATTGTACATATTTCAGTCTTTAAAAAATTATTTAACTTTTTGAAATAAACATAATAAATAGGTAAAAAATGTATAACATTTAAATATTTACAGAAATACTTGTCAGATTATAAATTGAATTTCATGAATATACAATGTATTTTAAATAGCGATGTCTTTGTTTATGAACAAACATAAAATTTGAACAATTTATCTCTGATTATTGTCAAGTTTAATAATGCGTTTAATTAAGAAAATCTCATGTAAAAATTACATAAGAAATTACTATGACAGTTTTATAAGTTGAATGTCGGCAATTGGTGTCACTTAGTTGCGATTAAAGGAAGAAAATGAAAAAAGAAAGGAAGCAGGAAAAGGAGGAGAAGAAGAAGGAGTGCCTTTCGAAAGGGTTAGCACCCGCAGAATTTAGCTGGTCTCTGGACCTGGGCGAGGTCGAAGAACAAAGCTTGATTTATTGTAATGAGTTTGCTGGAGTTAAGAGGTCTGCAGCTCTATACCCCGTTTGCCTCGTCGCGGCTCTTGACTCCGCGATTTCGCTCTCAGCTTCTCCCGTTCGCCTCATCCTTTCATCCCTCAGTCTGTAGCTCGATATTCAGACCCAGACCGGTGCGGTTTGATGGGGATCCGAGGATCGACCCCGTCATAAACCCTTCTTAGTGGTTCTGCCACAGTCTCCCGATGCCCCTTATCACCTTACCCTTTATTGACCTCCATCTCTCTCTTTTTTGTCTTTATTACTCTCTCTCTCTCTCCTCACTCTCTTTCACTCTGCTTCCTCTCCTACGCTTGATACCTAAAATCTTTTTGGATATTGTTTATTTCTAGTCTTAATAAATTTTTGAAACCGATAATGACATTATTATGTATTAATATTAATTAATAAGTGCATAATATGTATTAAGCCTTTGTAATTAATAAAAATATCTTAATTAATTGAAGAATTTATTAATGTATCTGTTTTCTTATAAAGGACTATGTATCACATTGCATATCGCACATGCTGTACAAGTGATTAAATAACAATTTAAGTCTAAGCACAAATCAGAGGTTATCATACAATAAATATAAATGAAATCTAATGATATTTATTTATTTAAAAAAAGCATTAAATTACTTAAAATAATAGTATAATTACTGCTAAATTATATTTTCCAGCAAATAATTTATCGTCAGAAATTTTATAATTCTTCAGTAAATTAATTCATTTTATAGCATATACATTGACAATAATAGAATTCAAGCAATATAATTCGTTCAAGATTTTGTATTCATAAACATAGCTTTATGAACAAGTTTTAATTCATAATCGATTTAATAATATTTTCTAGATTATCCGTCTACGAATTATAAACTAAACAAGATAATATGTAAATACTTTAATAATTTGACTAATACTGTTCAAATAAACAATTTACAATTTGATATAAAAGTACAGATAAATAATGATAAATATTTCGCTTTCGATAAATTTGAGTAAATTATTTTACATGTTTACAAATCTTACCAAGTACATTGCGTATCTTAATATATTATGGCTCTCAAAAAAGTAAACTTTAATCAAAATACATAAATTTCATATTCAAGCACAAAGTGTCAGTTTTCCGTTTACTATTCTGTTCTGTTCCATATGTTCATGAACATAATCCCTGCATTTGTCTAACTTCGCCTCTCTTTGAGCTTACTGAAATATGCATGAAAAGCCTGCATACTGATTGTGTTATTTGTATCATTTATTGAGAAGTTGGTAAGAAATCCTCCTTGACTGTTTTAACGGGTTACCAACTTTCTGTACATGTGCACTTCTATATTTTGTCGAGTCTCTTTAATCACTAAATCTCTTATCTCATTGAAGAAAAAATCGTCTTATTATTAGAGATGAAGAAAGATAAGCAGAGAAAGTGTCCACAAGATGCCGACATCATTTTGTTTTTGTTCTCTTGACATAGATGTCTTCACCGTCGTCACCATTCTTATGTCAAAATTAATGGGTTTCGACTGTGCACTAGCAAATTGTGATTTGCTTCCTAAACTCCAAAGCTTAAATTACGTTAAGTTTAAATATATTTTTTCTTTACAAACAGTATATATAACTACGGTTATAAACAGTAGTATCTAATTTTCATTTTTACTCTTTTATAGAAACTGATTAAGAATAAATTGTATGTTTTAATTTTCAATAGAACAATATTAAGCTTGAATTAATTCATTTCCCTTAGTTTAGAAACGTATTAAAGCTTAGTTACTAATTCAACTACTATATTTTTGAACTTTTCGAACTTTACAAAATTTTTGACTGAATCATGTTCATATAATTATCAAATTTTTAGAATTGCTTTATAAATAAATCAGGACATTAATAATAATTCAAGTGAATAATTTCATTTATGTATATTCTATTTAATATTAAGAAACTATTCATAATTTTATACTAAAACTATTTATAAATTTATACTAAAATATGAAAAATAAAAACAATTTCCGTAATTAATATCGAAGAACACAATTCAAATCTAAAATGTACAATAAATTCATATTTCAGTTTGAATATAATATTATTCACTATAATATTTACTACTTGATACTGAATCTCTGCACGACATCGTAAGTTTATACCTTTATTTATGATGCTAAAATTTACTTTTAATAAGGAAAACGATTAAAAAAGATTTTTTTATAATCTTATAAATCAGTAAAATTGAAATTTGATTTACAATAACCGTAGATTATGTTTTATTAGGCTAACCTTCAAGCAATCTCGACACTTCTTCTTTTTCCCTCTCCCTTGCAGTGTTTTTTCACGATCCTCTAATAATTTGATTCCCTATCAATGTTCTCTCTTAACTGAAATTTGAAGAATATAGAGAAAACATCCAGATTCATAGGGGTGGGAGAGAAATAATTGACGGAGGAATTAGAATTTCGCTCTGTTCTAAAGCACATTGAAATGTACTATATCGATTCGCCTCGGCAAAAGCATTGAATTCGTTGGAAATTGACGGGGGAGCCATAACTCTCATTTTCGTTTGACATTAATGTCTGCCCTTCTCTTCGAACCTTGCTCGTTCGGGCACAGAGATAGGCAAGGGGGTTAAGCTTGCTGCGACATATTTATGGAGAGGGTGAGATTATATCACCCGCGTTACCGTCTAGCCAGCGTTTGGTTCTCTCTTCCTCTCTTCTTTACTCTTTCTCGTCCAGCATCCTTTCTAATATCCACCTTGCAATTATCAGGCTTGATGTTCATAATTGATCCAGGGCTCAGTCCACGATAGTTGCTGCTACAAATCATGTGTGCATGTTAGTTGCTGCTACAATGTGTGCATGTTAGTTGCTGCTACAATGTGTGCATGTTTATGCCCCCATCCATATACATTTCGGTCAGATTCTTTTCTATATTTTCACTAGTTTAGAGAGCGTATCAAAAATTCAAATCCTTCTGAAACTGCGAGGAAACTTATTAGCTAACCGACATTCGGTATTTAATCCAGAAAAAATTTTTTTTACGAATATCCATTTCGATTTCATCTTATAATGCTAACATCATTCTTAAATATAGTTTTATTACTGAAATATATCTTTGAGGACAAATTTAGATTTTTTTCAAATAAATGATTTATGTGGAACTATTTGTTCTTAAAATACAATCATTTTCATTTAAGTCTTTATTTTCCATTTCATAAATTAATGAAATATAATATATGTTTGAAATACATTGTAATAATTGATAGGTCGTTGATAAAAAAAACTTCCAATTCAATCTCTATGTTTTGAGTACAAATGTATTGTTCATACTAATTTATGTATAAATATCCATTCATATCGGCACATATATGTTGATACGATAACTTTTTTTGCATCTTCTCATATATAGAAAAGAAAATAAAAAGCATTCTGTTCTTTATAATAGTCAATAGTGAAATGAACTCAATATGTATTTCAGAATTTTTTAACAGAATTTTCAGTACGATATTCATTGTCAGTGAATGTTGATTCACTAAAATGTATGTTTGGCTACTTTACCATTAACCCGAAATAAATTCATAATGTAGTTATATATTTAACACCAATTTTGTAGTTTCTACAATGATAAGATTTTAATCTTTTGAGCTCTTTCCAATTAAATTACTGGCTACCATAGCTTATGAATTTTCAAAATCACATGATCAAGTTCCTTTTAACTATACATTTTATAACAATTAGTAATCTACAAATAGAAGACTATTGGTATGTACGTATGAGAAGTTTTTGATTACTTTTATTTGGTGAAATTGAAATGTCATCACACCTTAATCCTCAGAAAGCGCAGAATGTTAGCGCTTTATAAAATATAGACGCATATAGCCAAATCGTACTTTCTCAAGAGGAAAAAACAAACGGAAAGTATGTGGATAGAGCCGAAGAACGTGAGAGAGGAAGAGAGTATGTGTGTGTGTGTGTAAATTAAAGAGCGTCATAGATTTTCGTGGTAGCCCACAGGATCACAGCCTTAGATTTGCGTCCGGCAGATTACCTCCGGGGTGAAATGGAACAATGGGCGTTAGTCTGCCTTTGCGCAGTGGCGGCAGTGGCTGCTTCCCGACGTTACCATATAAATAAGGATCCCTACAGAGGAAGACTCTTCTGCTGATGGTGGGACTACATGCGTCTCCTGGTAGTAGAGAATATGAGAAGAGGAAAAAGAGAAGGAAAGAGAAGACCAGTGGCTACCGACGGTGCTGAGACCGGTTGGCCAGTCGTCCATCTTGGACGTCGTCCTAGTGGTCCTTATCTGCACTCACAACTCCGCCGCTTTCGCTAGACGTCTAGTGATCTAGGGCAGTTCTCTCTTCGTCTCTTACTCTCTCACTCTCCCCTTTTTGCTCTGTCTGTCTCTCTCTCTTTCTCTCTTTCTTGCTTTCTATTTTTTCTACATCTTGCTATCTATCTCCAGTATATTCCCTTTTCGCCTCACTTCTTTCTGGAATCTCTTTAAACTTTTCGTATTCTGCTTCTATAATACTTCTGTCTTTCTTCTACTCTCCAATAGCCAATTACTCCCTTAATTATACGAGTTGTTCACAGATGTACACACGCATATAAAGAGAAAAATGAAATATTTAAGCAGAAAAAATGTATAAGGAGAGATAGAAAATCTTGTATCAATACAGACAGATCCAATATCCTGTATTTTAACTAAATTACTAGTTTTCGCCGGCATTATGATTTCTTTGACTTTCGTGGGCTTTAGTTCGAACTGAGGCTTAAGTTGTGGCTACTATTATTACTATTACTACTACTACTCAGTGACGAAGAGAGCTTATATCAGAACGGACGTCACTAATTTTCTGAAATAACTGTTTTTATACTTAAGAACTCTTTATCTTCTCTCGTCAGGCAATTCCAGGTTCTTTTCTGTCTTCTTCGTCTTTGACACACTAGTAAGAGTAAATGAGAAGAGGAAAAAGAGAAGGAAAGAGAAGACCAGTGGCAACCGACGGTGCTGAGACTGGTTGGCCGGTCGTCCATCTTGGATTAAAGATTTTAATTAAAAATTTTTAATTCAATTAAAGATGTTTTATAAAAATTCAAAGTTGAGAAAATTTGTTGACAAAGAAAAGAATTGATGACATTTCAATATTTCGTCAACGTATTTAATAGCCACATAACTTCATCTAATAGAGTTGCTACTCTTATTATTATTCTATAGTGCATAACTTCTTTAAAATCAGTGCATTTCATTTTAAATCCAACATAATTATTTTATAAAATATTATAATTACAGTTAAAATAATTGATCTAAAGTAATTTTTACAATACTCAATTTTTTATTACCATTTATACGTATATTTTTAGGTGGAAAAATAAAAAAATTAAATATTGATCTTTCATGTCCTTCATTGTTCATATAATAATGTTAATACATCTTTACTAATTCGATTATTGAGAGTTTTTCTGATAGAATCATATGTGATTCACGATTGAAACATAAGTCAAAGATTAGAGATGTGTTTTTGTAGTTATAACTAACTGTTTTAATAAATCTTTAAGTAATCTCCTGCATTATAGTAAAGTCCATAAGTATAAGTAAAGGAGACACGTCAATTATTCAATATTACACTACTTCAATGGCTATTGCAAAAGGTGCGTTCTCCTTCCCTTCCTCATCCCTGACTATTTTTTTCTCTCACTCGCTTTCCTCATCTATTTATTCCTTGAGTAACTTTCAAACTTCTTCCTTTTATTATATGTATAAACTTTATAGGTTTATTACAATATTTTATTTTAAACAAAATATTTCTCACATACTTCTTTAGGTTTGTTCTCAATTTATCTTATTTTTTTCCCATTTTTTCGATTCTACAGTTATTTCAAAAATTTGAATAAGTAATTATTTTCTAAGAATTTTTCTAAGGTCGTAAATTTTCATTTTTCTTTTTATTACTTTGAAGCAAAGATTTTGGGAAGGCTATCTTAACGAATCCTGGTATAATATTTGGTATATGTTTATATTTTTGAAATTTAGGTATTTCTACAAGTCAACAAATTATGTAGTGACTTTCACAAAGTTGTATAATTAAGAGGGTAATCGTTGAATTTAATTTATCTTGATATTCTTTATATGGATAAAATATCTAATTGTTAAGGTTAGTTTATAGAATACTTCTTCTTATTAACTGTTGAATTTATTTTAGTTAATGATATTATTTTTTATAAAAGAATAAGAGTATAGTATTTTTAGAATGTAAACAATTTTACTACAACCCTTTATTTTGATTAATCATCATCATCATTAAGACCGTCAACCCTTAATTTTTTCTATTTAGCATAAGTTTAATTATAAATATTTTGAAAAGGCTCAAAAAATGTCTGCTAAGAATTTAAGAAATGTGTGTTTGGAGACAATCAATAACTGAAAGTAGTTTCATTTTTTATAAACATAAAGTATTTAAATTAGTTCAAAAAATTTATTGATATTATCGGACTGAAATTATTAAAGTGTAACTGAATAAAGTTTAGAAAGAAGTAGATCAGAATTTTCCAATTAAATACTTTTGTTTTTTTAGGATATTTGTCAAATTCTGAATTTAAATAAAAATCAGTTCCATTTAAAATTTATAGCTACCTAAAAAAAGTAAATGTCTTATCTTTTATTTTTAAGTAATTGGATTTCCAGAGTTTTCTTTAATGATTTAAAATTATGAAAATTAATATTTTATTTATGTGGTAAATTCTTTTAATTTCTTATACAATATAAATTATCTTATATAAATTTCTATATTAGTATTGAATTTACTCTTTTCTATCATTTACTGAAGATTACATAATTTTCGTGTTTGCTGTAATAGATTACAAAACTTTATAGTTTTTAGAAAATTTGAAAAATGATACTCTTTGATATTTTATTGTACAAATAAATCAGCATAGAAACTATAAATGTTTCAGATTTTTTGTCATTTAATTAGATAAATTACGTATTTAGTTATTACAAGAAAAATAAAACTATAAGTTATTCACAATATGGACTTGACTGAAACAAAGTTCTCATGTGCCATGGAAGAATAAGAATGATTTACTTTCTAATCAAACATTTTTTATATGATCGAAACTACCTGTGTTAATGTTAAGAAGTCAAGACGGTTACTTTATTGTACATAATATCAATTTCAACAAAAGAATTGTATTGTATGAATTCTGTAGAAAGAGTTTGATGTGCGATGTGCTAAAGCTAATGCAAGTACTTACACGTATATATAACTTTATACGTTCATTTAGTGCAAGTAACACTTAAGCACAAATACGTTTAATATAGATTTCTTTGCGAATGACTGAAATTATCAATATATTCTATATTTATTTCCGTATATACTTTTTCATGTTGAAGCTTTTAATGATGTTAATCATTACGTAAATGTAATGAGTGATGCTTTTCTTAAGCATAGCTTTTATTAAGTTATCCTTCAAATAGTAATAAAAGATTCAACACAATAACCTGGAAGAATATAATATTCAACAGTACTTTGGATGTCAAAAAAATCTTCAACACAGGTTCAGTCTTTGCTTATGAATACCGCAGAAGAGATCTGTACGTTTACTGGAGTATCTCAGAAAAATAATAACCAGGAAGATATGACCGCATTCAAACAGATATATTTCCTTTATATAAAGTTTTTGTAAAATTAAATAAAAATTTGTAATTGTACACAATTTTAATTTTTTAATTCAGACTTACAAAAATTATTCTTAGAACTTAAAATGTACTTTAGTAATAATTGAATATTACCAATTGGTTTCGTAAAATTCTTCTTTAATTTGTTCATTGTACTTGAAATCTTAATGAGATTTTAAAGTTACTTTACATAAGAAAAATATTCTTTTTTTAACAGTTCATATATCATGTACATGTATTTGTCTCTTTATTTCCATTCAATTGATTCTTAATAGCTAAATTCTTTTAATAGTAACTGCGTAAGATGAGACAATTAAAGCATATGACATTAAAATGTCAGCAAGACAATACTTTCTATTAAGCTAAATGGTCTTTGATTCCTTTGCTCCGAATTACAATAAAAGATCCGCATTTCTTAAGCATATAAAATAGCAGAGAAAGTAAGAGAAAACGATCCATTATTTCTATCCAAATGGATCTGATAGTTCTGAATGCAAATTATGGTATCTATGCACTAAGTATTATGCTGCCGATAGTACGATTTACTACAATTTACTTCGTTTATTTACAAATTGTAGACTTAAAATTGGATGATTTATTGAATGCTGAACTTATAATGACTGTATATATATAAGATGAATATAAAATATCAACAAATGTATAAAAGAAGACAAGCTGCTGATAAAACTTCCACAAAAAGTTTGTACTTCTTTATATATGCTTTAATTTATGAGCTATTAGTTAAATATACCCAATGGTTAAATATATTATGTAGAAAATTGAATCGTTACTAATAAGTGGTTATCTCATATTTAATTATTCATAAAGAATATTCATTGTATTTTAATAATGTTTTAGCTACTTTAAAATAGTATATGTTTTTCTGTCTGTCATAATTTTATATGACTTAATTTTTTTCAAGTTTTGGATTTTGATATATTCAAGTATAAGGAAAATCATGACATGAAACTGTTTAACGATTAGAATATTATTTTATTAGAAAGCCAGTAACAAATTCTATTGTCTAGATTTTTTATACGATATTTTACCTTGTATTACTAATTTATTATTCAGAAATTATTTTTAAAAAATGACGTAAAATAAACATTCAGACTCTGAATTAGATAGTAAATTACTAAAAATTACGGAAATATTACTAAACTTGAATTTAGTTATTGGGTATGTAATGTTTGATATTAAAATATAATCAGCTTAAATAGTACATTTAATGTGTTTAATTAATTTAATTAAAATTAAAAAATTACAGTTATTCGATACTTAATATAAAATTATCTTCAAGATAAATTATGATACGTAAAAAATGCAATCAGAAATCAGTATTACTTTAATGATTTTTTTAAATAATAGGAATTTAATATTTCGAATACAAACATCATTTATTCTAAATTAGTAATATTCCTTTTTACCACTGTTACAACTTTTTTGAAAGTGCATTTAAAGAGCTTTTTCATAACTACATTTAAATTATCCAATATCTGAAGTTTAAGAAAGTAAATTAACAAATATATTTTATTATTAAATTAAAACAATTATGGACGGAATTTTCTTTTATATCTTGCTTTTGATTTAGTTTTTTAAATATCTAGTTATACAAATAACAATATTGACAAGAAATTTTAATATTTTATTTTTATTTTAGTACTGGTCATTTTTTATAATGAATCGATAAATATAACCTGCATTTTTTTAGATAGAAAATTTAATTTTAAAAGCAAACAGTTTAAAAATTCTATATTTAGATATAAATATATACATCATATAATGTTTCTCAGTCTCTCTTATAAATCAAAAGTATTATTAAGGTATTAAAATATGAGCAATGATTTTAGAAATTTCAAAGCAGACTCTATTAAAACTATAAGGTACATTAAAAAAACTCTTAAAATTTAAATTATTTATTGGAAGAGTAGAGAGACATAATAATCTAGTCAACTTATTAGAAGAGAAGCGAATACAAGTAAGCACAATTGATTCTCTGCTTAGTTTTCCAACAATTGCATCACCATTTATTACTAGAAAAAAAGTATAGATTTAAATTTTAAAAATGGAAAAGGATAAGGTAGTATAACGAGAAAAAACTCAGATAGCGTATTGAGAGGTAAGTTCAAGAGGTTATGTCGATTTATTAAGTAGGATAATATCCTTCAGAATTGGCTTTCACCATTAAGGTTTATGGACTTTGGTCAGTAGAATGACTTCAATAAAATATTGCAACAGAAATTCATATAGAATAAAAAGTTTATCTAGTACTTTAAGGAATTATATCCTTAAAATTAGTTATATAGGTGATTATAAATCGACACAAGGTATTGAACTTTATTATCAAACGCCGAAGTATATTTTTCAAAATTTTACAAAAAAGTGTAAGTAGCATATAAAAGTATTGTAACAATATTTTATTTTTTTTAGAGTATTTTCAAACATAAGTTTATTCAATACAATGTAAGAATTATTATGAAGTCCTTTTAAAATTATCATTTATTTATAATTCAGAATAAAGTTTAAATGAATGATGTATAATTTATAAAATAATTATGGAATTGCAACTGACATGATTGAAACACATAATTCATTAGAAAATACAAAACTTTTATTGAATGTGACTGAAATTATTTAGAGCAACAACAAATAGATAAATTCCTTGTATAAATCTTCAAAAATAATTTTTTTGTTTCATTATTCATTGTTCACTAAAATATATAATTCAATAATTACCTCAAGTTCGTAGAAATGTCTAAATAATCAGTAAATTATTAAATTAAGTATTAATTATTACATCATTATTTTTGTAAAGCAATAAGGAAATTGTATTAAAACCATATACTAAGTTATATTCCAGATTTAATAGTAATAAGATACAAGAAGCATCTTTTTTCATTTATTATAAATATTCTTATTTTTCTCTATACATGAAATATAATAAATTCGATGCTGTTTTAATGATTGACAATTGTTAAAATGAAATTCAGACGTTTATATTTATTAGATGAATGTGTTATTAAAATTATAGATACTACGTACTGAATATAAGTTCATCTTGTCTAATCGCTATAAAGTCGATGTTATTGTTGCTTATTTTATCATTATTTTTGTATCATAAAAATTAACATGACTAATTCTATTGAAAGACAAAAGGTATGGCACATCACTTGTTGCCATTTAGAAATTATTAAGTATGTGTACGATAAGCAACATGAGAAAGGAGAAATTTTTTAGAAAAGAAAATTGTTTCAAACTGAACAATTCACGTATCACGTAAATGTAGTACACTATTTCTCTTTCTTAACTTCTCGCCCTTACCTTTTTCTGTAATAACTACGATACATTAATAAGATAAATACGATTTGATTAATCAATACATTATAATACAGTATTGAATATAAAAGATTTAATTCGATTGTGTATCATCTTCTTCTGTATAAAAACTTTCTATAGTTTCATTAATTAATTATGCATATAATCAAATAGAGAATATTAACTTAATAAAATATTTAGTCCTTGTAATTTATGATACTATCAATTTAAATCTTTTATTTTACTATAAATATTAATTTTAAAGCAAGAAAACAATTTTTTGAGTAAAATTTCTCAATATTAAACATTTGAGTAATGTAAATGTAGGGCTATAATAAGTCTCTTATCACTAATGATTTTCTATTTTAATAATAATTTTCCAGTTAATATTACTATCATAGTATTATAAATCTATCAAATTATGTGCTTTCATAAAAGAGATGATATACATATTAATGACGATTTATCTTACCTTATACCAAAGCTTTAAATTAATGAAGTCTTCGACATTAAATTAATATCATTTTGAAGAAATTAAAGAAGTAAAAGTACACTAAAAGTAAAATTACAAGTAAAATTATACAATATTTTCATTTAAATATGATTGTAATTGAACTGATTTACAATAAAATATAAAAATACATAATTGATTTGATGTCATTTGCAAATAGCTAATCATTGCATTTTTATTTTCTTGATTCAAAAGAAGTAGAAATGATATATATTTGAAGAATAAGCGACCACCGAATGAACAATAATAGCTAAAGCTTTAAACTTAAAAGAAACGAAGAAGGTATAAAACTGCACTTAAGTATAAGCTAATACTATACAAAATTTTAATTATTTGCGTTTCGAACACTTTTATAGTATATAATTTATTTTCTTGCTTCTGCAATGTAAAATAATATGATTAAAATTATACAATTATAAAGTTCTTTTCTTTTATACCAGGCTTTCTTGAACTTAATATATTGTCATTCATTCCTCACTATCATTCCTCTGGTATATCACTAACTTTTCGGGTTTCAAAATTCGAATAACGTAAATTTGGCTTACTTTCATAAATGTTATTTAAAACAACGTTGAGACTGAATGATTTTCAAATATAAGCGAAACATTAAAAATATTTAATTCCATCATATATATTCATAGCACAAAATAATGTTTAAAGTATTACTACAATAAATAAAGTGGAGAAATATTGACTTTCTTTATCTCTATCTTTATCTTTATCTCTTGAAAATTACAATTAAAGGTAACAATTTCCAAAAAAATATAAATATAAAAAACAGCTTTAAAACACTTCAAGGTAATCAAATGCTCTATTAGTTATCAATGAATGTAAAATATAATTTTTAATATGTATATGGATAAATGATAACAAATATTTTGAACATCTGAAGTTGACCATTACCGTGACCATTCTTTACTGACATAAACTTCTTTGTAATTAATATATCTAATTAAATTTAATTAAAATATTTTACAAATATATTCACTTTATTTTGTAAATTAAATCATTATACATTTATATACAAAAAAATTATTATAAGACAAAATAAGTCTACAAAGTTAAAGTTAACTGAAGTGCATTTCAGGTAACGAATTAGATTTCCAATTATTTTGAAAAAATTAAGGAATTTATAAAATTAATTATAGCTTGAAATGTATCGAATTAAAAGCATTTACTAATTATTTTGAATTCTTTCGTCAGGAGAAAGATAACAGAAGATTTTGTTTTGCATAGTAAAGAGCCAAAATTATTAGAAAACCAATAACCACGGCCATCCTTACATGCTTATTATAAATATCGGGACATTAACTCCATTTTCAGAACGGTGAAAGAATACTCGAATTTTTCACAATAAACTATCACATTTATGAACATATATCTATATATTCAACATAAAATCTTGAAAAGAGAGAAAAGTACGACACTAGATTCTCTGATATTAAAGCAAATACAAAGAAAGAAAAAATATATAAGGCAGAACTAGATGAAAACAGCTAACCTTGTAAATTTTAGGTTACTTTTTGTTCCTTTACTTCTTCTGATTCTTATTTCTCTATTAGCTAGACTCTTGGCTATACTGAGAAATTGAACTCCTTCCGTTTATTGCTTCTAATTAAACGACAGATATTTCTGTTATGTTTCATTAGTGCGTAGTCCTCGAACATCGTTTCGTTAATGCATCGCGTTTTCTCCTTTTTCCTCATTTGCCACTTCGCGAGCATAACAGTATCAGAACATTTTCTTCGCAGAATTTAACGGCAATAGCAGATTTCCTCTTTTCCTTTTTAATAACGTTAAAGAATTTATGACTATAAGTAAGTAATACTATCATTACTTCATTACGATATTTTTCTCTCTAGTTCAGATATTATTTCAATATTCGTGTAATTAGATTATTCGTAATTAAATTTTTAAAACTTCCTCAAACCCATGTAAAAAACCTTTTCATCAATCTTTATTTACAATAAATAGTTTCCAAACGCTAATAAATATTAGAAATATCCATTACTTCGAATAAAATTAATATTTAACATAAAACAGATTTTTTTTAAATAACTTTGTAAATAAGTTCACCTGAATTGTCTATATAAGAATCCTTAGTAGAAGCAATAATCAGTTCTTATTTTATAATATAATTTATTAGAAAAATATTTATTTGTATAAATAGAAGATACAGAAATTATATTCAAATATAAAATAATTTATAATTCATATATCCTAAAAAATTCTTTGAAACATTTTGTTTTGTTTTTCCAAGCTTAAATTTGCAAAGATTTATATGAAACATAAAAGTATTCAAATTTGTGTCAAATTTGTATGTATTTAAGAATAAATATAGTACAATGAAATAGTTTTAAATATTTGTTGCGTATAATAACTTTTATATTCAAAAAATTTTTAAAAAATTAGATCTCTGTCTAATAAACATATATTAAAGAATTTTTATGGAAGTTATTTAGATATTATTAATTACGATTACAATTAATATATAGAAATTATATTAGTATTCGCAATAAAATTGTCAAATACAAGGTTTATTTATTATTAAATACTAGTATCTTTAAAATATTTTTGCTTTAAGCTTTTAATATATTTTTATTGGTAATAAAATCTAATTTTTCTAATTTAAATAAGAAAAAAAATTTTTTTATCCAATAGTTATTTTTCTAATTCTACGTAAACAAAAATTTATGTAAAATGTTAAAATAATGAATTATTAGTTGACCAATAAAATTTAAAATTTTAATATGAAAAAATCAATTCTTTAAAGCTTATTCATGTAATTTTTAGGTTAAATTATGTAAGGCTAATGTGAATTCTTCGTAGTTAATAACTCGCAATTAAATAAACAGTATCTGCAATTTTCAAGAGCTATTTTATTAAATGGAATATTTATCAATTTAAATGATAAATTTCATTATTTATAAACAAATTAATAATTTTTTTCACACCAATTTAATTTCTAATAGGATTTCATAAAACAATAATTAATCATTATCTTAGAAAATTTAAAATTCTTCATAATATTTAGTGTACTATAGTTTTGTTTCACTATAATTAACCATTATTTAATTATTTGTGCTTTATTCCATTTCCTTAGAAAATTTAATAATAGAATTTTGACAAACCTTTTATACATCGTAAATGCAATATTTACTTATTTTTATATATCTGAAATTCAAGAATAAACTTGTAGAAATGTATAGTTTTCATTTATAACTCATTATTTCCTATGTAAAAATTATTGAATTCCTACGTTAAATTATTTAATATTTTTAGTTAATAATATAATTATTTACTATCAAGGAAATTAATATTATTATACAATTATTGAAAAATTATACAATTATAAATTTATATTAAAATAATCATAATATTAATTAAAATAATAATATAACGTTTTTACTCTGATTACATATTAAAACTAGCTTTAGATTAAACATTAAATTTAAAAACTTTTAATAAAAAAAGGTTACAGGATTTTATAAGATATTCTCATACACTTCGATATGAAATATAATTCTTCTAATTTTCACTTATTGATGTTAAATTTTGAAATGTAGTTTTATAGTATAAAACTGCATATAGTACATACAAATCATTATGTAAAAGTGACATTTTAAAGCTAAACATATAAAACTTAAATGAAAATGACAATTTGCGAAATATAAAAATAAAGAAAATATTTTTATATATAATAAACTTAGTTTATACGATAATGTTTACATTATCTACCTATTTTAAGTTTAACTTTTCTTATACTTTTTTTTACTAAAGACTTAAAACTTTGTTAAATTACTTTTGCAGACCGAAATTTATGTATGATATAAATGTATCTGACGCCATATTGAATGAAATTGTATTCGTATATAACAAATGCGTTCCTAATACGAATTAACTTAAATTTACGCTTTCAACGATTCTTCTCTGTATATCGTCACGCGGTATAATTTGATGTCGTCTTAAGCCAATTCTAATTTTGGCACTTCAACGTAGGAACGTTGAATCTATGTGCTAGCAAGAACCCCGTGATGTATCTTGCGATTCATTATCACAAATCAGTGCAAGGGTTAATGCAAAGAACTTTATTCATGATGTTGGTGTGATGCGAGTTGACACTGAATGTATAACAGATCAATGTTCAAACAAACAAAAGGATAGATTTACACATTTATAAGATCGACATTTGTAAAAATATACTTCTTTGTTACTTTCTTCAGCTCCATATTTCTTTTAGATATTGCTACTTTTATTAATTAGAATTATACCATTTTATCTAATATTTACATAAGAAAATCTAAACAATTGATATTAAATAAAGTTATAAGGAAAGTGGAAGCTTCATTAATACATTATTATTCACTTCAATATTATTATTCAGTTCTTATTTTACTATTATATAATAATAAGAAAATATATACTAAACAAAGATAAAATTTATAATCATTAGTGGATTAAACATCATTAATTTATACCGAAGTTTTCGAATGAAGAATTAAAAATGAGTATAAATATGAAAAACAATTACTTATGAAGTAATAGAAGATGGAGTAAATTCTAAATAGTATTGAAATATGACTAGATTCTTGAGAGACAATCTATTTCTTCTGAAAATTATATTTTTCTTTCCAAGAATTATCCAACTATTTCACATAATATCTTTTTCGATATTCATATATTTTACAATTTATACAGATGTGTCAGTCGTATTGGTTCAGTTAAAGATAAATATCACAGATCAGAATTATTTTCTTAAATGTTTTATAACATGCTTATAGATCCTTGTACATTTCAGATATTTTATATTTATTAGAAGAAAATGCACTGAAAAGTTGTTCATATTCAAAAATAACAAACGCGGACTATTTATAATATAGTAATATTTATAGTACACTAATTTCTATTTGCAGAATATGGTATAATGATATAAATTTTGTTTATATAATAGTAGAAATTTTGAAAGAAATTGTAACAATGTAACTACTGATTAAAGATTGCGAAAATAATTACATCCTTTACAGTAATTAACCTAAAATAGCTTGATTTTTGACATAAAGTAATCTTTCAAGTAGTTGCGTTGTATATAACTGCAATAACTGCGAATAATTATCTTTAAAGGAAGCGAGACAATAAATTATAAGATTCAAAAGAGTCTTAGACAGCATAAAGTTATTTGATGCAGCTCACTTTCTAACTCGAATAATCGCCATGGATCTCTTTGAGTTCAATTCAGAAGAATGACAACAAGCTCACAAGTCTCTGAAGCTAACGCTAACATGCATCATCAATTATAATTAGTGGTTAATTGGAGAGTAGTAACTACGAAGAAACGATTTTCGAGAGAAGAACCGCCATGCCGTTTGATTCTTGTTGCGTCTTTTCTTTTTCAAGCACCGACAAC
Organism: Wiebesia pumilae; assembly: GCA_018907045.1. Lineage (NCBI taxonomy): Eukaryota > Metazoa > Arthropoda > Insecta > Hymenoptera > Agaonidae > Wiebesia > Wiebesia pumilae. Next base: position 10,178,257 of record JACCHZ010000116.1, read on the forward strand.
CTCGTATTAACCTCGACTAGTCACCGACTTATGCACTTTCACTGATTCACACTGACATTATAATGTACGTCTTGTTACATTTTCTGAGAAAGAAGGAAAGATTAGCGACATTTATTTATTTTTATAATATCTTTTATAAAAATAAGTTTTATAATATTTTTATAAAATCTTTACAAAAATTGTACTTCTGATCTAATGCAAGAATTAATTCTGACTTTTTTACGTTTAAATTGAGCGTCATAAAAATTAATAAGTTGCGTAGTCTATTGCAAAACTGCTAAAATATGTAGATATATTAAATATATAAAATAATTTCATATATTTCAAATAATGCGATACATCATTGGTAGTTTGCTTCTATACCTACATTTTTAATATAGAATTAAACTATATTTTTAGCAATGTTTGAAGTTATTTCTTAAACCTTATATATTTAATAATATAGTATTTAATCTGTAAATTTAGACATTTATCGTTTGAAAGATATTTGATAATTTAATCATTTTTTGTTGTATAATAATAATCAAATTAAACACGACAGTCAGAAACTTTTCATATTCATCCTTACCACACCTGTTTCGTTAATTGCGAAACAAGACGTAACACCTGCCGTTACACTGCCGTTATACGTTTTGGAGATTGACAACGTTAATCTCCTCTCCATCAAATTCTTACTCATTCACCAGTCTTGGCATCTTTCTCTCTTACTCATTCTCAGTTTAAACCTCTTTTTCCTTTTTGGAGTTTGCAAGTGAAGTACGTAAGCTTACACAAACTGTAAGACGTCGCATGGTTAAACTCTCATAAATATGTTTTGTTTTGCATACCTCTCGTTTATCGACAGCTCAATTAAACTCATATATCAAGTGAACGTAAATGCTCCTGCAATGCATAAACTGGAATACATTTGCGAGAACTTAAGATTTATTCTAGGCAAGGCTCATTCCTTTAAATTTTTATTTACATTGACCATACAAATACCATATAAATATTTGGATTAATGTTTATGCTACTTAAAGTATAACGGTTAAAAATGATTGAAACGGGAGTGTTAATGATGTTTAGAAATCTCATTTCATTTCTCCAGATATATAATTTATAATTATAATAAGTATATAATTTTTTATAAACTTATTTTAAATATTCTTACCTTGTTTATATTGTATAAAATATCTCATTCTTTTTTTACAAAATATATTTCCATTTTATATGTTCATACAAAATTGAAATTAAGGAGATAGAGAAGATTTTTTCTTTAGATATTTCAAATTCTTATATTAAATCAATGTTGAAAAATCATAAATGTATTTGCGTGTTTTCTTGATTTTCACAAAATAGTCTTATTTTTAACAATCGAATTTAGTATACGTATTGTCAAAAATTGACTGTCGTCTATCAAATAATGCTTGTAATTCAATGAAAATAAAATAGTGCTTCTTTCTCAAAGAAATGGAATAATAAAAAAAATGAAGAAAGGACGAAAGAAAGTGGCTATTTAGGTCCTTAATGCTATTGCTTGGGCATTTTATACAGCTAATTTTCCAAAGTGGTACTCGATGAAAAACATTTGGTAAAGTAGTTCAGCGACTTCGTCCAAGAATAGAAGATGCAAGGTGTAACACTTGTCGAAAAAAATCAATCTTCTCGTGGTGTGTATAGCCGGTGCGCAAGGTTGAGAAGGGGAGAGCTAGACGGTTGCAATTCCTATGCAAATGAATTATACCCTATGGAGCCTGATGACTGCATCGCCGTATCGATTTCGAGTGGACCGTCGACGCCGACGCCAATATCGATGCGGCTATCCCGTAGACATTTGTCTCGTCTTCTTTTGGACAAAAAATGATATAGAGAAGCACCTTAACAATGCATACGTATATATTTTATATATACGATCGGTCTCGTAGTCTTCTATCGAACAATAATTCCTTCGCAAATCTTACTATTAGCTATATTTTATTTCTTAATGTTATTGTTAAGATTATAGAAAGATTTAGATTTTATTATTTTTATAAGTATGGATAGATTTGTAAACTTATATGGAAAAATAACTTTGATACACTCAACTGAATTTATATTAAAAAAAAAACTTCACTTAAATTGATACAGTGATTATACATATACATATATTTATATAATGAATAATTTATTTTTATAATTTCATATATTTAGTTTAAATTTATCGATGGTTTATTACTTAATGTAAACAAATTGCAATGAAAAAATAATTATATTAAAGTATGATTTTATAATAAAATAACTTTGTATTACATGATAATTATAATGACTTAATTATAATTCCTTCTACAATTAATTTATGTATTGAAAAAGCCTTAAAATAGATTATTTATTATTTTTAAGATGAAGAAATCAAATTTATTGTAATCATAGATAAATCTACGATTTATTATATATATAATCTTAATTTTATAGATAGAGATTGATTGAAATTTTCCTATTTAAATGTTAAGGAAATTAATTTCATATAAATATGTTTTTGTATAAACAATTCAGGTACCTAATGTAAGTTACATCGTGTATCTATAGCGACCTTTTATGCAAAAAGCGACAACATTAATGATTCAAAGCATTTTTCCATCTTAAGAAATAAAAAGTGTTAGAAAGTTTCTTAATGAATCCAAGTTATGAAGCGCGCGATTTCCGAGAAACGTTACTCTTATGAAGCTCTGTGCTGAAGTAAAAATTGTATAATAATTAGCCAAGATACTTTCCAACATTCAGAGCTCTGTCCTTGCATTTTTAAACCGTAACTCCTGAAACTCTTGCGCGGAGTAAAATGCAAGTTTCAACCTAATGCCCAGCACGTATCGGAAACTCGCATCGTCTTGTCCTCGGCATGGCATCTCTTTAATGGGTCACGTATCCTTTCTAGTGTATCTTTCTAGATATTGTCTTTTGTTTCAACGTTGCATCGGAATACTTTAACCACAGACCCCATCCTAGTATTTTTTTGGCTTTTCTAATCCTGCCTAAAATGTCTTAAGTTCAAGCGCTTCATTGAAGATTAAACTTGACTATGACTTTGCATTGATCATTCTCTTCTAATTTTGACTTATTTTTAAGTACAAAAAGACTATTACGGAATGTAATTATACAAAAATATTGCTTTATCATCATAACATAGAATAAAATATTTACATTTTAAAACTAAAGAATTTTATCAGAAAAAATAGTTACACTTTGAAAACAATACTTTTGTAATAATTATTTTAATAATTATTATTAATTATTATAATATTATTAAATATTATTATTAATTTATATTTATAATAATAATAAATATTATTATTATAAAATATTATTAAAATATTATTAATTTAATAATTATTACAAAAATAATAATTATTCAATGTAATAAAATTGAACCAAGATGATATTATAAATTTTTAGTAATCATAACAAAGAATCTACTAGTTACAGTACTTGCTACTTGCATGGTTCAAATAATTTCAAGATTATTGCAATATTTTACTGAGTACATAAAGTACTGCAATAACAAATGTATTTTCTGTAGAAAACTACTAGTTTCGATGTTATTGCTAATCGATTCATTTACATTGATACTAGATCTATATTTATGATGATGAATATGTTAATTTTCGATTTTTGCATGTGTCAGGCATGTAATAAGCTGAGATAAGAAGAATGATGCTTGGTTCGTCGAGACTACAGAATTTCCATCAGGCAAGGAATGGCTAATGGCAACTTCCATATCGACAACCTGATATAATTTGTCATGACGTGACGTAATATGAGCTAGATTGGCTACATTCTTGAAAGTGTAGAAATGACTAAATATGAACTCAACATTCTGTTAAGTTGTTGGTCTTTTCTTATATAAAAATTATGTACATAAACTACGGATATCATTATTTTTATAAATATAATTTGCTATGGTAAATTATTGTAATGCACAAGTTTAATAATATAATATTAAAATATATTTAAAAATAAAATCTAAAAGAAATCGATAGTATCTTTCTCATTTTTTTATTTGAAGTAGCATCATCTATTGCAATTATTATTTGATTATACTATTATATATTGTATCACTCACAAAATTCAGGTAAAATATCATTTGCTAATATTACTGACAACTAGTGATTTTTCTTTTATTCTCAGTACCAATAAATACAACATATACGCTAAAATTGAATTTTAATATGAATACATTTATTATCGACATTGAGACCTTACATGCATAATGAATAAAATTATAGATGTATAATTAGAATACGCATGATTATAAAATTTATAATTTTAGTTGCGATCTGAAGCACTCCAAACCTCTCCATAGCGGATTATAGATAGATATTAAAGTATATTTAGGTATTGGTCGTAACATACTAGACCGAAATTAGAATTATGGATTTATAAATTGTGAAGTCAAGATGTGGAACATTAATACGTTTCTTATGAAATTAAATTATATGTTTAATTTAAAATCGAATGAATTTAATGAATAAAAAATTATTTAAGGTATCATAAGTCTAAATTTAGTAAATTATGTCTTATTAATTTCGCATAATATTCTCTAACATATGCTTGTTAAATATAATAATTAACCGATTCAAGTAAGCTTCAAGTATACATCTTATTTATTTTGAAATTGCTAAAAATATTGACATTGGACAAAACATTGACATTTCAAATATTTTAATTATATTAAAAATAGCCAAATATAAATATTTTCTCTTGATATTGATATTTGTTGTCATTTAATTTCCCGTAAAGTCTGAAAAAATGGATATGCATCAATTAGAAACTTCTTCCATAATATTTACTTTAATAAAATCCTCAAATTATTAAAGAAAATACAAGTCTTAATATACGTAAATTTAAAATATTTATAAATATATTTTTCATTTATAATAACTTAATATTATGAAAAAATTAAATTTGCATTGATTCTCTGATAAAGTAATTAGTTAATTTAGTTTATTTGTCCTACTCTGCAAGTTTCGTTAAATTTTTTCAAACATGTTCAAAAGATTAAAGATTTTAAAAGGTTCTTTTATTTAATTTATATGTAAGTTATTTTTTGAAAATAACTTTTGTAATTAATTAACTACTGTATATTTTCGAGTGAATAAAAACAAAAAAATTCGAATTTGTTTTTATTCATGAAAATTACCAGAAGAAAAACCTTCTGTCGCCAAAAATGGTTATAAAAAGATAGTATAATGTAAAGTAGTGAAAGGAAGAGTGAGAGGGGAGAAAACAGCAGATAGACAGAATTAGAAAAAGGAATAACTCGTCTTTGAGGAAGTATTCTTAATCTGTAAGTACTTTTATTATCGACTTTAGTCTGATCTGTTTCTACATTATTTTCGATTTATCTTCGGTAACGTTACGTTCTCTTCTTACAATCTCCACATCTAATCACTTTCTATCGTTTTTCTAGCATTTTTGTAGCACTTTAATTGTAAATATAATTTTTTTAATTCATACAATTTATAACCACCTAAGTATGACCAATTACGTAAAAACCGAATATTGAAATATCGTTATAAATAGTCCGTGCTACTAAAATATCTATTTATACCAGAGAGTTGCCTAATATTTTAAAATACTACTTAATTTTATAAGTTAACCTACTTTTTATTTTAGTAAATTTACTTACTTTAATCTACTTAATATTATAAAAATTGGAAAACAAAAAATAATAAACAAACATTTGATTGATAATTAATGTTTTAAAAGGAAACCAAAAAATAATAAATTATTACATCCTTTTTTACGTGCATATCAAGTGATCTTTACAATTTTCAGTGCAAATTATACCCATAAAATCAAGAGACTATAACCAACAACATATATTCACAAAATATATGCAAAACGTGTTACATAATCGGAGTACTATTGCTCGGAAATTTAATTTCCCTTAAAATATGCAAAGCTGGAATAATTTTTCGGTGCACGTACGATATACCGGCAGCACCAGAGCTTCCACTCATGCCCGATACATTGGTTCAAAGCGACACTTCGTGTCATGGAAAGTAGATCGGCTTTTCTTCCTTCAGAAACCAGAGATATACATGTGCACGCGTTTATTGTCATAGATAAAACGTACCGTAGAACGTCGAATTGTCGCTGTCGCGACGCGCATGTACTACAATTACTGCATGGCCACACGAGAAAACAGGCCGATCCTCCATCCGAAATTGTTATCTACACGTGTTATTTATTGATTGTGTCGTTTTCTCAAAAAGAAGCAATGGGAAACTCTGCTCACATTAGTATATACATAGTTTTATGTTATTTGCGCAAAAGGTCAATCTGATTACTTTGAGGAGGATTTGCATGTCTCAGATTTACGAATATTAATTCTGACTGGAAAGAAATTTTGCTTATTCTGTTATTTTTCCATGCATAATGCACTTATTTTTCTTTTCTCTAATAGAATTTACTGATTTGTTTGCTAATTTTAAAGATTCTCTTATTGGAATTTTTCAGCAGATATTTCTCAAGTAAAAAGTTTTCCCTTTCCATGTTATTTCATGACTTTTCAGTTTTATATTTTTCTAGATATCAATAGAGAAATTATTATATTTTATTATTTTATCACTAGAGCAATACTCGATGAGCTTAACTTTATTCCTAAGAAAAATATCTAAAATACTATTTCTTTCATATTTCTGATTAATTTAATATTTATATAAAAACTATTTGAAAATTATTTTATTATATATATATATATATATATATATATATATATATATATATATATATATATATATATTTAGCTCTAAATTAAAAAGTAAATTCAGAATTACAATATTGACAAGAAAAACTTGAATGATTATCCTTATCAAAGATACCATATCAATTTCTTAAGTTTCTTTTGATAAATAAAAATAAATATAAGTAAAATTGTAATATTCAAATAGAATATTTAAAACTCTTTAAATAATTAAATATTGAGTTGAAATAATTGTTAGTATAAAAATTAAAAACATCTTTTTAAAATATAAGTAATTATATTTGACATAATAGTAAATTAAGTGTGTTCATTCCAACCGGTCATTATATAGTGTGCACTGTTTACCTTAGTTTAGAAATACTTAATTGATATTCATCTCCTTTTCTTATCGTTCGAAATTAATATATGATCTACTTATTTGAAAGCAAGCATCATGAGCCTGTCGCAGTACATTGTTCTTAGACTGCTTAGATAAGTTTACGGTGGAACTATGTTGCACAAAGTCATGAGCGAATTTTATTTACTCGTATATAAGTTATTATTTTCTTTGTTTAATACGTTATTTTATCTGATATTCGTGTTAAATAATTTCAATAGAATAACGAACTCATCATACATTAACATTGGTCAATTTAAAGTACCAGCTACTTAAGTAATATATAATTATCATACATCAATGATCAATCTATACGTTTAAAATATAATTACTATAATAAATTCACATTAATCCGTAAATTAGCGCATATATATGTCTAGGTAAATGTATATTTAATATTCAAATTTGACATTATGAATAAAAAATGTTGACTTGTTATCTCTTTTATAAATACTATATTCACAAAATAATTAGAATGAAAGTTTTATCTTTTATCTTACTCCTTCTTTCTAAAAAAGAGAAAAAGAAGTTTGATAATTAATTTCTTGCTTTGTGAGCAAATTAATTGAGACTATTATTCGAAAATTATTTAATAGATCAGATAAGATTTTGCTTTAAAAATCTACTGATATATGAACTATATGTTTTCATGAAAGTGGCTTAGATTTCAACCGTTTCGTTTTACATTCAATTCCCTTGCGTGATCGACTGTGAATCTGCCCGTCGACGAAAGCAACATTACGGCAAACGTCGAAGAGAAAGAGACCAAGGGAGAGTCCGAAAAATAGTAGAAGATGTAAGATGAGAACATAGGAAAAGGACCACTTTATCATTCATTTTCTTTTACATGATCGACGAATTCCTCGGAGAAATCTATGCAGCATTAGATCATCGCGGTGCATGTTCATACTGCATTGTATATTCAGAAGACGCAGATATATGATCGAGTTGTTATTAGATTTTCGATAGAGCTGTGCATATTAAAATAAAACTAAAAGATCAAGAACTGACATCTAGTTGCTTTACTTTAGATGTAATGACATTATCTAGGTATAAGTATCAGTTATTTTTGAGAATGTTTCTCTCATTACACCTAATATCAAGAAATAGAATTTCTAAATTTTCTATATGAACTTCGAATTAAAACCCTAGCATTATGATGTCAGTTACAACGTTTGTATATCAACTTAAATGTCATTTATGATAATTTTTTTCAATACTGCCAAGAAGTAGTCCGATTAATACACAAAATTTGTGAATTTTAATATTTTTTTTAATTTTACATGAAATATAAGTATATTTTTACGTATGAATATGAAATATTCTAGTTAAATAAATATATCTTTATTCTTGTAAACAATAATGAGTGACGTATGTTAATATTTTTAACTATGATGATCACATCATATGAAATATATGTTTGGCATTTGTAGAAAAAAACGCTTTACCTTGTACAAATTTTATTTTAAATATAAATATATTCAAAAATCAGAAAATATTAATTTTGTTACTAAAAAAGAGGTAATTAAACAATTGGTATAGAATTTCTCGATTAAATTTTATTCATAATAAATTGATGTTTCCAAAATTAAATGAAAATACTATTGAAAATTATTTACTATATTAAAATTTGAATGAAATGTTTTATGAATGATTCATGTACTTCTTTTTAATATTAATTATATATCTTTTTAATATTTTATACATTAATTGAAGTCATAATTAAAATTAATTAAAGGAATGTATAGTATAGTAATATATAAAATAAGTGTCACTAGCATTGCATTAAGGTAATCTATAATGCCTTCTCCATTACCCATTTTATTGCCAGATTATTTCTTTGGAGCTTTGCTTTCTTCCCATATTTACTTCTTCCTGACTGCTTTTCTATTTCTCATTCATATTTTCCATCTGATGTAGTACTTTATTTATTTTCCGGTTACATATGTTACACTCATACTTATCCTACTTCTTTACAAAGTCTTCGTAAACATCAAAAGGACAGAGTAGAACTGAGAAAACGAAATATGGAAAGAAAAAAAGATTTCTTACTCGAATAATTTAATTATTCACTCGAGAGCCAAGGTTTGCCAGTCTTTGAACCTTTATGTCTTATTCTCTATCTATTTATCTATCTACCTATCTATCTAAATGTCTCTTCTTCAATCTCTATCCCTTTCTCTTGATCTATCTTCCTCGGTTTTATGCAGCGAATAGGGTGCTGGCGCTAGCTTTTCTTGCTGCCGCTGACGAATGCAGGAAGGAAGAGCGTGATAAAAAATCCGCGAGACACTGCAGTCGAGCGTCGACATTTTGTCATCGAGCAGAACGTGGTAGCTACGTTATCTTGCATCAAAGACATGCAAGCACTAGCACAATCGTCATTGACAACGACCATAAATTTGCGAGTCCTTCCTACGCAATATCTCTATTTTCTTGCTTAACTCTCTCCCTCTCTCTCTATCTATCTCTCTGCCTATCTATATATCTTTGTATTTCAACATTTCTTTTTATTTTACTCTCTTGTGTTTTTGCTGTCGCCAGATGTTCGACTCCAATTTGAGCCATCGAAATTGAAAAGCTTTCCTTGCAAAATTTTCTTAAAATTCGTTTAAGATTTGCTACTTCGCACCATTAACTCCGCACTGTGTGAATTTCTAAATCTTGTTTCTTTCTACAATCTTATAATACTGATTGAGCGATTAAATAATTAAAATTAAAAATTTTACGAATTTTACGAAAAAATATATTATTGCTAAATGTAAATATAACTGTACAATGTTTTTTTGAAATACAACCCAGTTAAAACAAATAGTTTAACCAAAATGGTTCTGAAAATATTAAAACATTTAAGCAATGAAAAGAAATATTCATAATAATTATTTAAATGAAGCTACAATACATGAAAAAGAAAATGTTTAACTTTGAACAGTGAATATCGCTTTTCGAAATTTCTAATTAGATGATATTTTAGATAAAATGGATAATTAACTTAGAGTGACATAAATATTTATTTTTTTATGTTAAGATATTCCTATATATAATTTAGATAATTTTCTATATTGATTTTTTATTTGTTTAATATAACATATATTAAACAACATTTTATTTGTGTAATATAATATATATAATGTGCTGATTATTCCAGTTATGCTTTTTTTCTTCTTAAATATTTATTTAGTTATCAAAAATGAATGTCCTATTCTCGTTTGATAAAATCATAGATAAATCTGTAATAAAAATATAAAAATGTGATTTATAAATTAGAATTTTTTTTATGAAGAGAAAATATAATAAATCTTCAAAAAGTGAAGAATTATTTATTTTTATATTTAATTTGATGATTATTATTTTGGAAAGAAATCAAATAAAGTAACGCTTTCGAGAATTATCTTTTACCAGATCGTAACGTTAATTATTTCGATTTTCAGATTGTAAACTCATTTGGAAATGGTTAATATATAATTAACAAAGAATCTAACCAAATGAACAATATAATAACTAAAGTTGCATTAGTCTCTCTCTCTCCCTCTCTCTCCCTCGCTACTTTTCTTTCTTTTGCGTACTATAAATATCGACTTGTTGCTCCCTTTTGTGTCTCACTGAATCACATTCAATATCGTAACATCCCTTTAACCAACTACTGATCGAAGTACATCTAATCACATCGACAGCGGCACAGCGCAACGTTTTACATAAGATGGATTTGTCACGCATCGCTGTTGCTTGAGCCGATAAAGTGACGAATTTAGCGCGCACTCCTAATTGAGCGATATATGCTGGAAGCGAGCGAGGAGAGAGCGCTAACTAGACAGAACGGCACTCAATTATTACCGTCAGAGCTCGTATTGCTTAACTTACCCTTCTTGTGCGCCATGCAACTAGTCTCAAAGAGATCCTCCTTTTCCATCTTTCTCACTTCCTTGATGCTGCTATTATATCTCTGCCATTTATATGTGTGCATGTAAACAAACGTTAACGCAGAACATGTAGGTTGAGATAATGAAAACTGTTTTATACAACATAAACGATAATAAATGGTATATGATACAATAAAACAAGCGAAAAATACTTTTATTTTTTTCCGTAATATTAATAACAGATACTTTGTTTATAGAATTGAAACTCATCTTCCAACTAAATAGAAAGTTCATTTAAATATTAAGTTTTTAAATATAATATTAAGCATAATAATTTTAATTAACTAAACAATACCTGTCATATTTTATCTTCATTAAATTTACATATTATTTGCAATTTTTATATTATTTTGTATGAGATTATGTAATTGAATCATCAACAGCTGACAATTCAGGAACAGTCGCAAAACATCCTTATTAATATTTTAATATCCTACATACATGCGGTAGATACAAAAAATTTTTACAACGGTTTGGTAAATCTTCACTCTGATGATAGCTTAAATTCATTGAACAAAATTCAGACTGTCGGATGTTTTCGTTTTATATATTCGTGAGACAGTTAAGTATTTAGTCTTACTTACCATTTAGATTTCAGTGTTAAATACGTCCTTTGAATTGACTAATAACGAGAATATTTGAAAATATTATCATCACTATATTATTTCTTCATTTTCTTCGAAACTAGGATTTCAAAGATACATTTTCAGATTATGTTTTATGTTAGAAGTACTTAAAATTTAAAAAGAACATCTAACGTATCTAACAAACACAATTAGAAATTAACTTTATCAAAGAATTTTCTTTAATTATAAAGTAACCTTTGATTTTAATTCAACAAAGAAAGCTTATTTTATTCAACAACAAAATCCTATGCTCTTTCTATAGTTTAGATATATATAAGAAAACGAAATTACGAAGTAAAATAATTACACTTTCTCGGCATTATCACACATACTTTACATGTTCCCTACAATTTACGACAGAAAACGTCCTCGAGAAGCGATTTACCCATCCCTATGCAGTTTGCTACTCTTCTCTTTTCTCTCCTTCTCGTTCGCCTCACTCTCTCTCTCTCACTCTCTCTTTCTCTCTTGCTTTCCGCGCACTCCGTCGACATCAAGCTTCCCCTCAACTAAACACTTTACGAGCAGCTTGCTAGTGCACGTCCTGTACGATTAGTGTCATCCTCGTAGTGGTGCTTTATCGAAAATGGCAGGCCGTTAACGGTCGCTGCGCGTATAGCAGCGAACGGTTCTGCCATGTAGGTTGCGCCACGCATCTTCAGCAACACAGCGATACCAAGAGAGATGCAGACGTGTACTGCCACGTAGACGATCTAAGATGCTGAGTGCGACGATTAAAAGTGTCAACCTGCGTCTGGCTTATACGCCGCTTGTTTCAAAGAGCTGTTGCGTCGTTGGATAAACAAGTGCCCCGAGGATTACGTACAGCGCAGATCTTTACTTCGTTAGCTGGAGATGATTTCTGCGCTTTTATTTATCTTTTTCTTACTTTTCAGTGCTTTTTCGTTATCGATGACAACCACCATCCCTTTGAGAATGCTGAACATGGTGGAGTTGGATGGATTTCATTTCGATGAATGAGTTGCGGTAAGATTCCTTGAAATGATACTCAGTGCAAGCACGCGTTGTTTAATTTTCACATTTTAAATAGTCGACTTCTATAAATGAGCTCAATACGCCTGCCAATTTTATTCTTAAAAATTATCTAGTATAATTATACTCTACTAATTTACAGTAACTAAATATCTTAATAAATTATAACGTGTCCACATTTCAACAAAAAGCAGATATGACTCCGCTGCAAAAAGTAATTTAATTTAATTTATCTTAATAATTTATCTAATTTATCATATTTATAATTTATCATAATATTTAATTTATCATATTATATAATATAAAATATCAATATAATATAATTTATCATATAATATAAAATATCAAATTACTATAGTATTAAAGTGTATTTAAATTATATCTTTGCTCTCGAAGAAATACATATTAAAAATTAAATTAAATCTTCAATTTGTATGATTTGATGAAATGAAGATTAGACATATTATATAACGAAGTACTTTAATTACATGGTAAAAATTACCTTAATTATATGGTCTTAAATTTAAGTCTAAATCACATATTATCTGTATATGATACTTTATGATACTGTATTGAATTATTTACCTAAAATATAATACATTCATCAATACCATTATAAAATGAATATTAGGTATCCAAATTTGTGAGCACTTTAAAAACAGTATGGTAGAATCTGCATAGATCTGCATATTTTCAATAGTTTTCTAAAAATTCGATCGCCTTTTGCCAAAGTCAGTTTTTAAAAAATTTTCAAAACGTTAATGTAGTCTTATAAAAAGTATGCTCATAATTTTTAAATTTTCTTCTTAAAAATGTATTAAATAACAAAACACATTTATACATACCAAGAATTTATGCAAAGCTACGAGAGGGGAAGCAGTTTGGCGGAAAAGAGAGAATAAAGAGAGTAAACGAAACGATGCAATGGTTCAAAGTTGAAATTTCACGCGCCATTGTTCGATCTCAAGCAAAGGAATAGAAGAGTTAGGAGCATTTAGGAAATGGCAAACGTGGGCACGAAGCGCGCGCAGTGAATTACGGCTTGAGATACGCCAAGACGTGAAGGGGCGAACGCCACCTACTTTCATATCTCTCTCTCTCTCTCTCTGTCTCTCTCTCTCCTGCATTCTCTTTCGCTCGTTTGTTCTTCGAGTCTTTAATTCTGCTAGTTTGTTTCAACACACGTTCAAGAGGATGTTCAAGTTCTACTTTACCGACGTAATCTTTTGAAAATCGAATATTAGATAGTTAAAAAATAATTCTTTTATCTTTTACAAGACTCAAAATTCCTACTAAAAAAATCATACAAAAATTCACATAACACATTTTTATAATAGTAATATACTAATAAATAATATCTAATTTATGAAAATTTGAACATGATATGCGTATGCATTTACTATTTAACTAAAATTTTTATTTTACTTTATTTTTATTTGAAGTTGAAATTTATTTTCCCTACGGATTTTACTGATACATGCCTAAGAATTTACTTATCGATAAGACTGTACCATTTTTTAATTTAATGAAAAGTAAAAGAATGATATCATAGATAGATTATATGTAAACTAATCATAATATAAAGAAAGATAAAATTATTAAATTTAGACGAAATTCAAAATTTTGAAATAATTTATACAAGAAAAATCGTTTATTTACTAATATAAATATAACTATAGCTATTTATTGTTATAAAAAAAGTTAAGTCTAATGAATTCGAATATTATTCTTATACTTTACATAAATTCTTTTATTTGTTTAAATAAATACGATATTGGACTATAATATTTAGAAAATACGTTCTCAATTGATATCTATAAGAATTAGTATAGATTCATCAACATAAACTTAAGAGATTGAGTCAGTTTTTGTATACTATCCTTATGAATTCGAAATTTATGAATTAAATTTCCATATTCTGATGAAAAATTGATCGTATTCCTCTTTATAATATCTCGAAATTCTTAGAACTCTTTCGGAGTAAAATGACATTATCTGAAAAGGTACATCTTTTTACATCGATATATGAATTAACTTATTCCATTCCTCGAATGAAAACATTCATAAATAATCTACATGATAATTATTCTTTAAAATAGAGAAATAAAAGAAACCTACTTCGATTTGGTCTTCTTCATTCGAACCCAATTTTTAAGAAATAAATCAGCTTGGTAGAATAAGAAAAATGAGAAGTAGGGACAGAGAAAGAGAGAAAGAGAGAGCGAAAATCCTAAACATCGATGAAAGACTTGATTGAAAGCGTGGTCAACCAAAATATTTTTACTTTGGGAAGAATGTAAAACGAGAATACGGTAACGAAAGTAACGAAAATAAAATCTTAGGCCAAAAAACAGACGTCCAGAAAGACAGATAGATAGACAAACTGACAGACAGACAGATAGATAGATAGAAAGATAGATACACAGATAGATAGATAGATTAATAGATAGATAGATAGATAGATAGATAGATAGATAGATAGATAGATATAGTGAAAGAAAGAAAGAGATAGAAGGAGCCGTGCAATAGTCACGAAAATCCAAACTTTATAAACGAACGGAGAAATTTATGCAGTCCGAACTCGTATTTCGAAGATGCAAATTCGGGATGCGTTTAGCGAGAAAGAAGGTCCCTATAGGATGGATGAAGGGGTGAAGCAGTTTGCGCGCGCGTACGTACATATACCGACAGTGAAACAAGCAAAAGAAGGAGAGACGAATAAAGAAGATGAAAAGAGAGGAAGAGAGAAGGGTCCCGCATTCTCGGAGATTATCGTGCTCGCCATCAGCGTATCACGGCGTCACAGGACAAGATTTATATGTAGAGTTTATTGTCGCCGAGTCCGCCCTACTGCGTTTTATAGATGTTTTTCGAAGGAGCACACTGCCGCCTGCGTGATCTATCGCGGTAAAACCCCGCATCCTCCCTTTCTACTGTATTCCTACCTCAACCTCTCGCCTTTTCTCTCTTGTTCCATATCCATGCTCTCTTTAGATTCTCCTTTCTCTTGAGCTTTCCTCATACTTCTTTTTTATCCTTTTTCACTCTCTTTAATTTCTCTTCTTCACCCTTCATTTGTTCGGCTCTTTAGCACTGAATGAAATGTCGTTTAAAGAAGCGAGTATTTGGAAACGTAGAATAAATGCTGGGTACGTTAATTTACACATTTTTAAGTGTACATTATTCTTTCGTATTACATATTGCATAAATACAGCATTGCTCATATTTATCTTTAAAAACAAGTTTCTCAATAATTTCAACTTTAGGAAATATGTTATAGATAGATACATGATTATATTTTACAAACGAACCTGAGAATTGTTAATGTATCATTCATTGGTGTGTGTTATTAGGTAATAACCGAAGTCATGCATCACAGAAAATAAAAAATTATTTTAAATATTTCTTCACACTGTATCCATTATATTCTGTAATTTTAAATTGAATGTTACATTTTATGAATATTTTTTCGAATAAACCTCTTTTTCTTAATTACAGATATTATAAATTTAAAATACGCTTCAAATAGCTATCACGTATCATTAATTAAATTTATATTTTATCCCAGATTTTTCTATTGCATGAATGAATTTAAATATATAAACATCATTTCCGTATTTGAAAATATTTAGTAAGAAATTTAATAGAAACTGTATCATGTTATTAGCTGATTCATATGCTATACATTTTGGTTTAGATCTATTGACATTGATCGTGACAATATTTTGAATTACATAAATTTATAGGTATATGCAGAAATTTTATTATATATTTTTGAAAGTTTTGAATTGCTTGAAAATTTTACGCCTATTTAAGATATACTTTAAAATAATGGAGTTTTCATTATAAATTTAAAGTTTATTGTGCTTTAAAAGCCTGACATTAAATAAAAGTTTATTAAAAATTCGCACGCTAAAGTATTTTTGGTAAGGTTATCTTTTTAAACTCAAAAATATTAGTCAGATATTGTATTCATATAAGTTACACTATTTATATTATTTCAAACATGAAGATGTCATTGAATTGTTATTTTTTATAAATATTGACAATAAAACCGTGTTAATAATTGCATTCTTTTATACGCTGTAATTTCTTATTTTTAGAAATATTAATTTACATTAATCCTAAAAAATTTTAATAGCTTTCAATCTTATCTAATTAGTCATTATTATTATTTTTAAAAAATTATATAAACGTTTTTAAAATATTGAAAATATATTAATCAATCTGGATTGTAAATGATTTTTTACATATATAATATGAATTTATTACAATACGAGTAAATTTGATTTTGACTTAAATATTGTATAGAGTCAAAATATACTTTGATATATTACATACCAATGGGTATATATATGAGTGGGTGTCATCGTTTTACAAGAAAACATTGAATAGTTTCATTGGCTAATTTATATTTTTTATCAACAATATCTTTATTATGAATACATTATTTAAAAATAGAAATATTTAATATTTATAATACTTCTGAAGTGATAATGTTGTCCAAATGTATATTTATACTGAATATTGATGAAAATACTTATTTTGATTAGTAATGATTTAGTTAAATTTAATAATCCTTATAAAATAATTCCATTAAAACATTATTAGAATTACTACTTCTATATTAAAGATATAATAACTTTTCTTGTTTCAATTGGTATTTAAATATTAAGCACCATAAATCGTAAGACTGTAACACTAATTCTAGATGAAAGCCTAAGAGGATATCGTATTTACATTTTTGTTTCAGCACTATTTTTATTTATTTTCATTTAATATAAGCGTTTTATTGAGAAGTGCTGTGTATATGTTTTGGCAGGTATTGATACATCCTTTTTGTAGATATTGTTTGTAGATATTGTAGATTTGTAGATAGTTTGTAGATATTGATACTATCACTGCTATTTTTGCCACTCCCCTATATCATATGAGATCAGTATCACTTGAATGAAATATATTTTCAAATTTTGTACAATTAATTATACAAAAACGCGGTTATTTAAAAAAAATATAGAAGTTCCCCAAATAGCTACAAACTAAAGATGTTTTTATATATTTATTTCGTTATTATATAGAAGAAAATGTTATGTTTTCTAATATATAATACTAATAATTCTTTTATATAGTTTTAAAATGTCACTAATTAATTACTTCATCAAAACAAAGCTTATTTTTTCTTATTTTTGCCTATATGCCCATAAAATTATTCCCCTTTAAAAATTTCTTTAGAGAACTCTATTAGGTATAATTTTCTTGATAATTCTATCTATACACACTCTATTGATTGATTCTATTATCTATATACATTCTATTGATTTCATTCTTTCAATTTTTGTTACTGCTAATACTTTTGTTAGCTCTTTGTATTTAAACAATTTTAATGCGTTTTCTTTATGATTAAGAAACTCGTGTATTTAGTCCAAATGTTATGATTTGTTTATTAATTAACATCTGATTTTATTATTACTCTTCGAATCTTACGTTTAAACATATGTAAAAATCCTGATATATTCGTTTATTTTCAATTTCTGTTTCTATTCATCATTCTGTTTAGTGCTAAACTATTTAATTTATTTTCTTAACTGAAGCTTTTTGCAGTAGTTTTTATCAATTTTCATTAATATCAGCTAATCTATTGCATTTTATACTATTGATGGATAATACATATCAAAGTTTCACTCGGTTAATTCTAATCATAATAAATAATAATAATCTAAACTAATTTTACTTATTCTATAATCTATAATCTATAATCTATAATCTAATCTATAATCTATAATCGATAATCTATAATCTATAATCTAGAAGCTAGAATCTATAATCTATAATCTATAATCTATAATCTAGAATCTATAATCTATAATCTATAATCTATAATCTATAATCTATAATCTATAATCTATAATCTATAATCTATAATCTATAATCTATAATCTATAATCTATAATCTATAATCTATAATCGAAGCTATAATCTATAATCTATAATCTATAATCTATAATCTATAATCTATATCTAATCTATAATCTATAATCTATAATCTATAATCTATAATCTATAATCTATAATCTATAATCTATAATCTATATTATCTATACTATATAATCTATTCTATAATGATTTTAAAATATTTATAATAATTTATAAAAATATTATTCAATTAAAATAAATATATTTTTAAGTCATTATACGAAATCACTCGAATATTCTTATTATATAGCGTAACTTAGTTTCTTAAAATTTCCAAGTGAAAATTTTGAAAGTTGACAAAAAAGATATAGATTTCTTATTTTTTAAAGAATCATTTATTTAATTTCTAATACTTTGTTTGTCTACTTTTAAGTAAATACTCAGTAACATAATAGAAAATTATGATTTCTATTAACCAATTATAATATCTCTCAAACTTATCAGTTCTGTTAAACTCACCATTCAGGTAAGCTTTAAGTACTATTTCAGGTTTGAGAAACCATATACAGTCCTAAAAATTCTTATTGTTTTACCATAGACAGTCGTGAAGAAAAGCAGATTCTGTTGAAAATTTAATAGTATTTTACTGCACACAAACTAAAATAAGATTACATCATGAGCACTTAAAAACTAATTACTTTTATTTGAATTATATTCAATTTTTAATTAATTATCTGATTATAAACTATAAATACAAATATATTTCCCGTCGATAAACTTGTGGCAAGTGTCAATTATATCATATTATTTTGTCTGCTTGACGATTAGCTGGTTGAGAATCAGGTAACTTAATTTCCGCTTATTCTTTTTATAATAGGAACTTGGTTGTATAATTTCATATCATATGTAGTGCGAACTTAGATATATTAGAATTTTTTGTGTTTCTAGTAAGAACCAGTTCCAACATAACATTTTGGCTGTCGATATAAATATGTAGTAGATATGATTGTCATTAGAAAAAGATGATTAAAATGAATATAATCAATAAAGAAGATTATTAGATAGTAATGGTAGAAATTTGAATAAATTGTATTTAATAGATCTAATGATGTTAAGTAATAAACTTATGCAAGTTCAGTAATAAACTCTGGTAACGCTGTTTAATACATTAGACTTGCCTAATTCGTCTCACCTAATATTTCACTAATAAATTTTCTCTTTCTTTGTTTATACTCTACTCATATTATATGCTCTCTCTCTCTATCTTCTCATTTTTATATAATTTTCTAGATAGTAAAAGCACTATTCGACTTTCTATTTTAGGCACTTATAGTTTTAACGGCATTTCTCGACGAAATTTCCATCCACCAAATATTCCTTCCATATCACCTCTCAATTTCAATATGCGTACCAATTGGTTTATAACAGCATTTTACATTCATAGTGAATATATAAGAAAATACGTGCTCATTATTACATATATACAACTGTATTCTCTGGAATAATGTTAAAGCGTATATTTTATTGCTTCTCAAATGTCGAATAATGTTACTACATGAAATATGGATATACAAGATATATAGATGGTATTATATCTCCGAATTCATAAAGAAAAAGGCAGTAACAATAAGATTTTGAAAAAATATAAGATGAAAAGATGTCAATTGATTGCTAGCTATCTTACATATTACGTAAAATAATATACAATATTATGAAATAGATTAGTATATACAACTTTCATTGATAATGTTACCGAAATGTGCAGACCTTAAGTATCTTACTGATTACTACTTAGCGTGAATAAGTATGAAGCAATTAATTTAACTTCAGATAATGATGCAATTACTTAAGACACTTACACACTTTAAAATAGATTAATAAAAAATTTAATTTTTATTAGTCAACTAATATGATTTATTTACTCATGTAATTTATTCTAATATAAATATTAATCATATAATTGTATGCATAATATAAAAAATTATATATGCCTTAAAATCACTGTGAAAGATATACCTTTGATATTAGTTTCAATACAATTTAGTAACATTTAATTAGGCGTAATTTTAATTATTTTTGGATACAGTGTGCAAATTAGTTTTGCATCTAATAGGCAATGTACTAGAGTGTATCAAAATAATACTAGTGATAATTTTGTTAAATTTAAAAAACTTAAAATTACCTGATCTAATATTAGCTCAATAATATGGACACAAACCTATAATTTATTGTTAATATTGAGTATACTATTAACTTCTTTATTTTATATTCGTTTTAATTTAAAATTTTTCTATCTACATACATTATACTTATTCATTTGAATTTCAAATAGAATATTGAATTTATTCATATGTTTAAGAATTCATTGTAATTGTAAATTTATAATTTAATTATCATTAAAATTAGCCGAATAGTATACTATTTTATTGGTGAATATTGAGCACAAGCATAACAGTATTTCAAACAATTGTTATGTTATGTTACAGAAAAAAATTATTATTTTGTGGTCTATTTGACAACATTTTTTGTGCTGCGTCTCATAATATATAAATAATTACAAAAGAATTATAAAACTAAGGCTGTAGCAAGAAAATATGAAATATGTAACTTCAGACTGTATGTTAGTTAATATTAGTCGATCTTAGACATTCAAATTTATGTAATGATGTTTCATAATTTTTAGGAGGAAACTTTTAATAAAATTTAATATTTAATAAAATTTAAGTATAATAAAAAATATTCTTGTAATTTATATTTATAAGTTATCACCTTAAAAACTAGAATATTTAATTATTTTAATAAAATCCATCATAGTTATAACATACATATATAAAAATTCTAATAAAATGATTATTTATTGTCATTGTTAAAATTATGTAAGAATTTATGTTAAATTTTATTAGCTCTATAATTTTTTAAAACTGCTTTTTTTGCTATCAATCAGTATCACATTTAATGTTTTCAATTTTGATAGGAATAATAAATTTTTATGTTATATTAATGGGCTTAATAGCCAAGTACGAGAAAACTGTGAGGCATTCATATACAAATTTATGAATATACAAAAATACTGCATGACTTTTTAAAAATACGTTAATTTGTATTATCACTCACTTTAGATTCTTGTGTAAGAAGCGATAAGCCATTTTGAGGGTATTATTTAAACTGGATCTTTAAAAAATCAAGAATATCAGGAGTTTAATTCAATATTTTAAAGTTAACTAAATAACGAAATATATCCTAAACTAATCGTGTAGAAGGCTAATAGAATTAAATCATGCATAAAGCTCCAATTATAAAATAACTTATTTATCCGTTATAGAGATTAAAGACTAACTTTCTAAATAAATAGATTCATAAATAATCTCGGTTATATACTAAATTTATAATATGTTAT
This sequence comes from Wiebesia pumilae, assembly GCA_018907045.1. NCBI lineage: Eukaryota > Metazoa > Arthropoda > Insecta > Hymenoptera > Agaonidae > Wiebesia > Wiebesia pumilae. The sequence continues at coordinate 10,200,203 of JACCHZ010000116.1, forward strand.
AAAATTATAAAAAACATTAGTTTCACATTAGTAGTACATTTTATTATTCTCATAGTATCTTCATTTATATTTAATACAAACCAGTAAGAAATTTTTCATCTTTATATCTAGATAATCATTAATAATTTGTCAGCTATTACAAATATAATTGCTTTCTATAATTTTAAGTTTTTACTTTACAATTTAGTATTGTATTATATGAGTTGATATTAAAAGTTAATTAATATAATTCATTTTTAAACTAAGTTATACTTCATAAAACTTCTTAATTCCTGTTAATACAAATCTTGAAATTTTCAAATTTTCTAAAACAACACATAAGAAAGTCTATGTAATCAAGTTATCAGATCTATACATTAAATGCATAAAATATTATATACTTAATGATAAATTACATGAACATAGTTCTCTTAAATAAAAATTATTGAGATGTGATACAATTGCGTTATAGATAGTTACGGAATACTGATTATTTGAATTAATTTTTAATAAAAGGAAAGTCAAGTATTGTGATTAATCTAGTTTATCATAAAAGAATCATAAATAGTGAACTTCTATTTATGAATTATTAAAGGATAAACATAACTAAAAAATTAAAAAAACGAATACAAATAATTAGAATATTAGCTCTTTCACGAAATATATACAAATTCCAACTGTATATATCGCATATGTAAAGGAATTCACATTTACATTAATGAAAGTAGCATCATCATGAGTTTTGAAACAAATATTAAAAGCAACTTAAATCATGAAAATTTTTCAAACTTTCAGCAACGAGAAGAGATACATATTAATTTAAACTAATATTCTACTTTTTCATTCATGCTATAATAAAGTTCATCAACACTCAGTTAAAAGTTCAATACACATTTATTTTTTCATAATGTAAAATAGCAGCGATATAATACGCAACACTACCTTTTCTAGAACAATTAAAAAAATTCAGACCAAATTCAATATTACTATGCATAATTAAGGACCAGAATAGTTTCGTTTAATCACTAAACTAATATAAAACAGTATGTGAATAATATTATTCTCATAATTGTTATTATTCATTTAATTTGTTTTTTATTTTTTCCATAATTTTTCTATTGTTTTTAAACTACTGAATGAAATATATATATTTTAAAATATAATATATTTTTTAATATTTTACAAAAAGAAATAAGAAAATTCCCTAGAAATTGAAATTATTTTTTTATAACATCAATGAAAACAATTTATTTATTACATAATCAAAAGCCTTGGAGATGAAACTTTACAATAATCGTTATGATAAGTAGTCTATCTAATAATAGACAAATTTTCCAACAGTTACGAAGAGATTAAATAAATAATAAAAAAATATATATGTAATAAATAATAAGCATGTTTCATAAAAAAAGTTTTATGTCTAATTAACGAAGTTTCATAGATTACGGTACTTTCAGAATCAAAACTAAATATATTTTTACATCTGATGATTTCGATAATATAATATGATACTTTATAATTTATTAAAATAAAAAAATTATTCATTTATTTAATAAATAATAATTGTTTATTTATATAATGAATATTTAAATATTACGGACGATTTTTTATAAGCATGTTGCCATTAATTGCAAGGTCGGTGGTAGAAGTAACTATTTGTTTATATGAGATCTCGTTGCATCTTAAGAAATTTAGTTGTATTATATTAGATGATTATTTCCTCTTTTATAATCTTAACTACTAAATATAGATTCAAATATATAAGATGGAGTTTTTTTGTATACTTTACTTTAATTTCGATTTTCTATTGTAGAATTTTCTTTCTGCTTCATAATAATCAAGAATTTTATTATAATTTAAAAATTATCATAAAGTAAATACTTGCATTATTTACTCTTATATTTTATTACTTGATTTTTCGTTAGAAATTCAGAATTTTTGCCCAGAACAATTATTACACTTTCCACAAGTTTTAATTAAACGGATATAAAAGTTGACATATATTGAAATGTCTCTTTCAATGATTGCTGTTGTTTATATTTATAAAGAGACTCATTACAAATTTGAGCAGCATTCATTTGAATCATAGATTTGTAACAGCTGTTGCGATAAATAAAAAGGTAATTCAGTCTTAATTATAGTTGATCGATTTCTACGTAAGAATTGACAACCTAAGCTGATTAGTCCATTAAGAAATGCTTTCGTGGATTCGAAATTGTAAATTCAAATTTAAATGAAAGCATTATATACATTATACTTTAATATACATGCTTCACATACAGATCTAAATCAATCTATCATTGTTCAATAAGCTTTAATATAATCAACATATTTCAATCAACGTGTCGGGAAAAGTAATTTAATATGGTAACGAGGAATTATATAAAAAAAAATATTTTGTTCTTAATTTAAATGTAATTGTCTGGTTTAGTAAATAATCAAATAGAGTTGAATTAATGTTGAATTAAATCGCTGCTGCGTTTTGTAATTATGTGCACTTCATGTGCGCTGTGGACACACACCGCTAATACGACACCGACATTGTCTCATTAGTACTACGTATACTATCGCGTGCAGATGGATATAAAGATCAGGTATTGAAGCCGTAGAACGGAACTTTTAGCTAATTTTTTCGTTTAAAAATGAAACAGAATATAAGCCTTTAAATACTCTTAGAAAATGCGCTATTAAGAAAATGCTCGACTTTCAAAGGAAAAATAACTAGGCGAAAACACAAGTCCAGCGAAACACAACTTAAATCGACGTTATGTCCAAGCCATAAAAAACAAATGAACAGAATATGTATCAGAGATTGAAATTAAAGATTTATCAAGAGTTCACTTTTAAGAAAAATAAGCTGCTGTTTTATGAACCCAATATGAACAAAGACTCTATTCAAATTGATATGCCGATTTACAATCATCAAACTTCATTGAAATCTTATTGGTGAACTAACTGTCTAATTACGAACGTTGTGCAGAAGAGTGTATTGAATTGAACACAACTCAGTAATCAGTCCACTGAAGAAAAATTCTGCAGATACTGATAAAGGATGATACGATTGTCTTCTCCTTTGGTTCAGATAAAAATCAAGCAACATGAATCTATAGTGGAATATGCATCAGTAATGGAAAAAGCTACTGGAGTAAAAAAAGCTCACTTATTAATTATAGCTGAAAAGAGAAATCACCAGACGCTGTTTACTGCGGTAAACTGGCTGCGTGGAACAATCTATCTCGAAACTAAAATAATAAAACAATTGTGCCTTATTTTTATGTATAGTTTTTTTTAAATAACAGAAACTATAAAAATTTAGTTACAAAATTGGATTACCTTTGAACATATATATTTTATTTTATTTTAAGGAATAGATAATTGATATTATAATATGAGATATATATATATGAATGTTCCATGAATACAATTTTGAATACTTTTGAACGTAATCATTCATACTAAATAATTTATTTGAAGGCGATGGTAATTATTTACTTCGTAACATTAAATTGCAATTTATTCAATGACTAATTGAAGTGTATAAATAAAAATGCAATCAGTGTAAAGAAATAATTGGAATCTCGAAGAAGATCTGAACGACGGTAGAGGTTGGCTTCTGGAACTCAAACGAGTTGAAAAAAGTAATCGGATACAGGGTTCGAGAGTGAAAGTAAGTTACAATGGTGTTCATGGCATTCTGGATCGGGGGTAGGTGGCTGATGCTGCACCAGCTGCGAAACGGGGACGCATGTGTGTGTGTAGTGGTGTGCTACATATAAACTCGAAGTCGGGCCAGCCGGAGATACATGGCGGCAGTACGTTACACGTGTTACCGGCCAGCACGTACTTGGGTTACGTCCGGCAGTCAATCGCTCTAATACTCGCACTTTGTGTGCACCCAGCGTTACATCGTTCGCGACTCTCCCTCGAAAGTACGCAGTTCCACGTAGATACGATTTTTCTTTTATTCACTTATCACATATCGGGGCGTCTTTATATTTATTTTTTACTTTATACTGTATTATCTGCTTACTTTTTCTCATTTACTAGAATTCGTTTTAGAAAGATTATACAATTTTTTTCCATTTATTATAAGTTCTTCGGTAAGAGTTATTAATTGTTTGCACTTATATAGCAATATGAGCACAATTTTAAAAATATAATATATTAGTCGTTCCTCGAGGTTTTTATAATACATCCATAATTTTATATAAATACTTTATTCAATATAGCTTGGCATTAAAAATGTTTAGATTACTTCGAATACTGATAATCGTAAGAAGTTAGAACTATTAGATTATATTAAAAAATATAATATTGTTGAAATTCAATCTAAAGGAGATAAAATTTTTTCTCAAAAGAATTGGAAATAAATTAAATGATCGAATGGCTTATAATATAATATTGTATGTGTGGTAATGATTTACCTTGTTATACGTAAGATATTCTTATATATTTATATGAGTTTATATTTCATATAAACTCCTGCCTTCTATTGTCACGTTTATTTTATGGTAAAAATAATTTTATGAAGTACGATTTAATTAAGTATGTCTTGAAATTCATAAAAGTGGAGCAAAATTTTAAAGCGAATCAATTTTTTACTTGTAAATATTGTAACGTGTATAATTTTTCCTATTATCTTCTAATTACAAATATTTACAGGTACCATTCACAAATGCTAAATTTTCCGCAACATTTGTTAAACTGGCCGTTGTAAAAATATAGCTGCATGGAATCCTCATCTCTCCTGCTGTCCATCGTTCGACGCTTAAAAGTTTCCTCCTCTTCACATATCACTCGTTCTCTCGCAATCACTCTCGTCTCTTTTCCTCTCTTGTCCTCCCTCACCTATGCTGGCAACACTGAGAGAACTACATCACCAAGTGATTACCTCCACCTCACTGCAGCAGCTATCGCACCACGTGAACGTTTTGCTGCGAGAAAAAGAGATGGTCAGAGAGGACTGACTTTTTTGTAGTTACTCTCGAGGCTTGATGGACTCGGTGGAAAATAAAGAATTCTCCAGAATACTTGTTTGCTGTTGGACTTGACTCTACTGTGTCAGTTTTACGACTGTTTATTTTATCCGACAATATATTTATTTAACTCGAAAACCAAAGAACTTTTTACTTTTATACGGTTGAATATTTTAACAAACAATGATGTTCGTTGGTCTTGTTGACGATAAATAAAGTACGTTGTAATTTCAAAACTACTTACATTTATAAATTCCCTATTCGTTTCTTTCATAAAATTATCTTATTCTATTTTTTATGAGATGTATATGCTTTGATTTTATATCTTTAGATCATTTTCATCGGGGATTTCAAATCATAACGCTGCCGATATTTCTTATATAAACTATAAAATAAATTTTAACAGATTCGTATGCTTTTTTAAAATTAATATAACTGATAAACTTCATTAGAGGTAAAGATAGGTATATGTGATCTATTCCTATAAAGAATTAGCAAATTCGCGTATTATTCAAATTAAATTGAACGTATTTTTTAAAGCAGAATAACATTAAAAAATAAAATTAAATCATATATTAAAAAAATGAAAACGGACGATCATTTCTTAGTACATTAAAACTTATATACAGATAAATAATTCAAATGCATAAATGCAAAATAATCATATACTTGAATATTTTATACTCAACATATTAGCATAGAGATTATTTTGAAATATGTATTTTCATGAGTATCAATGTAAATAATTTTTCATTTTAAACAAATTAGGAACATTATAATTAATTTGTGATATTCTAGTATGATATATTTAATATAATGCTAGTTTATTAATAACAAATATTCCATTGATACCGTACAATTAATTGTACGATATGACTTTGTAATTTTGATATAAATAGAATTTATTTTGTTTTTACTAAACTATATAAAACACGATTATACTCCATTTATTAACATTATTTAAATATTTTATTGCGGCACGTCGAATACAAAATGTAAATACATTTGTTTGAAATTTCTTCTATTTTGCTACAATCATCTTTCAACTAGCAAAGTGTTTCACAGATTTATTCTGGAATCAACATAATATTGCGTCAATTTTTTTCTTAGAAATAGAAGACAGTAAATACTAACGATCACGAGAATATATTTTGATAAATTTCAGAGATTAGACAAGTTTAAAAGTCGAATCATCCATATTAGTAATATGCTTTTTCGTAATAGTGAGAAACCTCATATCGATGTTTGAACGGAAGTAGTCGGCTCTTTTTTTGTTAAAAATAACAATCTTAATTGTAGAAGAGCTTATAATTTTGATACTAAAGAAACAAATTATTTTTGGAGTTAATTTAAAAGTTAAATATTCTTCAAAAACAAATGCTTATAAATAAAATTTATAGAGATGTAAGTTTATTATTAAAAATAGCAAATTTCTAAAATAATCTATATCGTTATTCTTGATTTCGTATAAAATTCTACTAAAATAAATATTTATTTAATTATAGACTGTATATCTTGTATCAGTTACTTACCAATTTGTTATTTTATTAAAAATATATTTTCAATTTAGTTATTAATGTTGAATGAAAATAACTAGTTTAAGTAAAGTCAAAAATATCGATTAATAATAAAAGTTTATATATAATATGTATTAATCATAGTGATTCAAATTGTAAAACCATTTAATGAAATATCGTACAAAATCTTATACATTTTAAATAGGAAAATAACGTACCTGAATCATTTTACTTCTGGAAAAGTTGATAATCCTGAATTCTTGTATTCTTTTGTATAGGATGAATATTGAAAGGATACATTTTCGAAATATAAATTATCGTTATGCGTGTGCTGAATACATATTCTTATTAGATGAACACCAAAGCTAATAAATTCAAGAAAAAATCTTATTCAAAGCTTATACATCTCTATTATTTTAATGGCAAGTTGTTAATTGATTCAAGTGGTTTTTTCTTCTTAAATTCTTTATTTATTTTCGTGTGTTGAGTCCGTACGCTGAAAAACGACTCGCTAAGTGAATATTGATGAAAAAAAGGGTATCCCATTCAAGTCACCGTTCCTCCTCTTTTATGCTTTTTGTATTATCTTTATTTTATTATCTCAATGTTACCTATACTTATATACAACTGATAAGGTAAGTAATAAATCCATTCAGACGTTTTTGTAAAATTTCCTATGATGGTGTAATTGTTAATTGGTATATTGATTAGGCTGTCACAATTCTAACAAATATCATATGTCATCAATTCACTTAATCCACATTACATCACAGCTTTTACTCACTTTCTTACAAAAGTAACTAATAATTAATAATACTATAGTATTAAATGTATATCTAATAACTAAATGTAAGTTTCTGTTTTATTTTAAATTCAAAATAGAGTTATCAGTAAATTATTAATTATTTTGATTATTCTATAATGTCGAAACTGTAAATATATTTTACAGTGAGCTTCTAACTTTTAACCTTTTAATTATAGTTCTCTATGCTATTCTACATATTTTTATATTTCAAATTATCGTTTTTCGTTTTATTATGATTTTTAATGAATATAGCTAGTTCATTGTTTACAGATAATATTATCAATGGTATAACTTTGTGTAACTTATCAGTCATATACAGTATTTCATTTTAATTCAGAACGTCAATGCTCTTTACTGTTAAAGAAGCAAATATTTAATAATATTGATTAATAAATCAAATAAATAGTATATATAGTCGGTAATAAAATATTGTATACAATATAATTTTAAACATTTTTCAATTCGCTGGTCCATCAAGAAAAGTCCATAGATATTTTAGAAATAAAAAATATATTTGTCATAATTTTTAATTTATGAAATAGCTTAATTTATTAAAAAGAAAATATGTTAAATGTATGTGAGTACATTTACAGTATAAATACAGTTTACTATTGCATTAACATTATCTTCTTTTATTAATATTATAATGAAATAATAATTTTATTGATTATTTCTCCAAATGTTTAGGATTTAAGTGACTCCAATCTAAATTCAGCTTACTTATGTTATAGAAATTCAATTTATTCTTATTCTAATTTCTTTAAATATAAAGAACATTTTATTTTATATGTTTACATGCTTTTGAATTACAATGAAAAATAGTAAAAATCATACAAACGATTAAGTTGCGTAAATTTAACTTAGATATTATATTTATACGGCGTTTAATGATACTTTTATATTAAGAAATCTGATAAAACTAATGTAGAATATTAACATATATCGAGTTTTCAATTAATTAATATCACATTATTTTACTTTATGCAATCGAAAGCGTAACTAGTGACTTAGAAGAGAAAGAGAGAGAAAGCTATAGGAAAAACCCGCAAATTATGATAATGGTGCGGACATAATGCGATCCAATGAGGCAATCAAGGGATGGTGGTCGTTTGTCGGTATATCGCCAGTACTCAACTGGTTTGTCTTTGTATCTCTATGTATGTGAATTTGAGCCAGTTGGACAGGAACGGATAGAGAAGAGAGAGGTACCGCCTGTATTACCACATCCCCTTGCCATTGATGGCAGAGTAGCGGGAGAAGTGGCCAAGGGGGAGAGCAGTGAGGGTTGTCGCAAATTATGAGTCCACTGTCCGGTTGAGCTGGTGTTAGTGTTAAGCCCCATGACTCTAGATTCATAGATAGTAATCTAGAAATGCCGAGCTCGCTCGATGTGTAACTCCATTTTATAACGCGCCTCGACGCTGTTTGATAATGTTGTTTGTCATGCGCGATAAGATGTTTATTGTGGAATTATGAGTTTGGAGTGTGCGCTGGGGACAACTAGGTTTAAAAGGATGCGTTATCGCTGAAAGTTCGTGACGAAATATGGTTGAACGTATGACTGGTATTTTCCAGTGAACGTTAAGAAGAAATTTATAACATTAATTATAATTTTGTCATTTAACTAGTATTTTATATACAATGAATTATATTTTTTATATTCTTATTATTCTGTAAATTTATTTCAAAAGTGAATAAAGTTCGAAAATATTAATTTATTTCATAAAATTGTTCTTTTTACAGTATTTTAATTTATTGTTACATTTTGCTAATCTATGCTATCATTATCTAATATTATTTTGAATTTTTCATAATATTAATTATTATCAATGCATAATACAATATTCATTCGTTATAATATAATCTTTGTATAGTAATCTTGAAATTTCATTCTTCTCAATAAAGAGATTTTAATCAAATAGTTAAGAATTTATAATATATTTTAATTGTATACATTTTGAAATTACTTTAAAATAATTTCATATTTGATATATGTTTGAAATTTCAAGCTTGAAATCTATTCTTGACGTAGTTTAATAAATATAAACATACGCACGTAATTGCATACACATAAATACGCGAGTACACATATGTACTTGGATGTAATGAAAAATTCTAACGGAAAATATGACTAAGGATACATTAAGTTTTACAATTAGATAATTATATCTTACATATATTTATGTAACAAATTCATCTATTATTACATATTTTCAAATCGAATATGATTATTTAATGTACAATTCAAACATACAATAAAGATTTATTATATTACGTAAGATGTAATGAAATTTATCGAAGAGATAAAGTAATCGATTTAAAGATGAATAATAACCTTTGTTTTTATACAATTAGCATATAAGCCAGGACTTTTTCGAATTGTAACTCATCACTTTCACGTAATGAGATCCTCTGAACAAAATCCATACTGAATATTTGAAACATGTATAGATGGACCAAAAAATTTTATTTTTTATTTCACTGATCACTTGCACACGCGAACTAAAAGAGACACAAAATGTAACTGCTTAAGAAAGAACGATGGTATTACGTTTTCGCTGTTGATGTAAATGTTGGATAAAAATAAAGGACTCTCTATGACCTATAACATACTTACAATGCAATGTACATGAAATAAATTAGCAATCTGTCTTCAAATCTCAATACCATTCATAGTAGTTACTGAGATTGAGTCTATTTGAAAATTTTTGGGTAAAAAAGAAAAGTCATATTTAACCTTATAAAGAGATACACACCCTCAGGATAATGATTGCCATAAAAGAGCATTTTTATAAAAAATAAATTGGCGTTGGTTTCATTAAAAAATGTTCATTCGTTTTCTAGATATTAAAAAATAACTTTTCAAGGGTGTACGTTAAGGGTGTTTTTTACCCCTAAAATGGTCGTATAATTATATGCAAATATATTTATTATATTTTTGAATATATTATTCTTATATATTTTTATAATAAGGTACAATCAGGAAACTCTTGCTAGTGGTAGTTATCTATTTTTTTCAAAAACTCAAAAATACGTATATCTTATATATCAATATTGTTTATCATAGAATGATTTTTCATGAGATTGGTTAATTTAAAAATTTAAAAAAAGAAGAAAATCATATTTACGTTTATAAAAAATAAGGGATGCAACCCCTTGGAGTAAAAGTAACTTCTACATAAGTGTCTTTTCAAAATAAACAAATTAGCGTTGATTTTATTCCCAAATTTTAATTCGTTTTTGAGATATTAAAATAAAACTTTTTCAAAGGTAAATTTTAAGGGTGTGTTTCACCCCTTAAATCGTCGAATTAGCACGTATGAAAAAAACCTATCTAATATTTTTTCCATAATTTCTGGATATTTTGCTGCATCATGTATGCTTAAAACTCATTTTGCGGCATTAAGTCCTGCGATTTCTTTTATTATCTCCTTAAAGCCTACCATGCGTCGAAATGCATTATTGCCTTTTTAAATAATCTTTCGTTATATAACTTATAATTTCTATTTATTCCATAGCAACCCTACTTACATTTACCAGTCATTGTATTTACTAGCTTTAATTACAATACATTGTAGTAAATACAATGTATTTACAACATTGTAAATACCAGCTGTATTTACTATCTATATTTCATTATATAAGTACATTTTTCGAATAAAATAAAAAATTATAGATAATTGAATAAAGAATTGAATAAAGAAGTGTAAGAAATTTATAAAAGACCACTACAATTAATTCATATATATATATAAGTATATGTACCAAAAATATAAAATGAAATAAAAATTTATTATTATTTCAGTATAAAAAAAATCAAGTATAAATAATTATAATATTCTACATTCTTATATTACTAAAGTAAAAATTACTTGATTATATTAATATACGAATGTGATTATTGAAAATACAAATATCAAAATGTAAATCTATACTTATTTTCTTATTACTTACTAGATAATTGCAGCTTCTAAATTATTGTACAATCTTTTTATCAGAGTAACATTTACTCACCCAATTTTGTATACCAACTACTTTGCATCGTCAATTATGAATAAATTTTCATAAGAAATATGTTATGCAATCACTTCGATTTAATAATTAACAATTCTTAAAAAAGCATCTCATATTACTTGTTCTTTACTTCGTTCAATAGAGATATATGATGAACGGCTCTTACATCTAGTTAAAACATCTCATATTTTAACCCATTTTCTTATAATTATCTTTTGTTTACTTTTATCATAACGCTCTTACTTTCACAATTTTATTGAACATTATATTTGTTTATATAAATTTTAATATTTTAGTATTTAAATTCTCAAAAGAATTTTTATTTTGTTTGTGTTCAGTAAATAAAAAAAATAATATAATTCAATAAAAAAAAGATTGACTACTTTGGTAATTTTAGGTTTTATATATATAATTTTTATCAATGTACATATTCATATAAAGCGCATAAAATATTGTTTTTCTTTTTACAATATTTAAAATATTTATTATATCAATAAAAATTAAATAAATAATTTAATGTATATGTTAATGTTAAAGCATATTTCGGAAACTGGAATCTGCCTTTGCAAAGTGAAAATAATTTTACAATCTTTTGTACTGAATTTGAAATTAGCCTTTAAATTAATTCAATATCAAATAAAATTTCATAAATTGTTCTATATTATGAGTTAATAAAGTATCTTTAATATATTGAAGAGAAATATATTTTTTCATTTATTTTGCAGAGATATTGTATTCATTCGGTTATTTCTGCTCATGTTATAATAAATGGAAAAGATGAGTAGTAATACAAGTAAACCGAAATTGTTAATGAAGAAATCGAATTATTTAAGTAAGATTCAGCCAGCAAGTTTAATTTTTTTTTACTATTATGAATGATATATTTATTTTATGACAAGAAAGATGACACAGAGTAAAATTCTTGCATTTATATTTAAAAATCATGTGACAGAAAAATGACTAAAATGATGGAAAGCAACGAAGCCAATTATCATTAGATGTATCAACATGCGTTTATGCGTAAGTTTCTGGAGTGCCGGTATACGAGGTTGCATTGGATGGTTGGGATGTCCTACATATTGCTCGCCTGACAAAATTGTCAGGGTGTCAGAAACTCCAGGAGCACCATTTCCATCAATCCGGTTTACGGTAAATGCTTAACTTGTTCGATTTCCATCCCCGTCCCCTTCACAGCATTTTTATCTTTTTTTCTTTCTCGTACTGTTGTTCTGTTATATTAAACAACTAAATAAAGTGTTAGTATACAGTTTTTATCAAGATGATTTTGAAGTTATTGATATATATGAAATTGTTCGGTTTTAATTAATAGTTTTTTATAAAATTTAATAATCGCTGAAATTTTGTTTAAATTTAATTATTGTTTAAAAGTTTATTATAAATAATACCTTAGTATATAAATAAATCTAAGTGAACAACCTAATCTAGTCTGTTTGAAATATACAGATAAGTGTAAATAATATATTAATTTTACCTGTTGAAAAATAAGAAAATATTTGGATTACAAAGGGTAGAAAATTATTCAATTGAAAATGAATTATTACTTTCAATTAAAATCATTAACTACGTATATATGTGCAACTGATCATTTGACTATCTAATACTTATTTTTCGAAACGATAAAAGTACTATTCTTTAGCATTTTAAAGTTTATATTTTCATTGTATACACTTTATAAAGAAATAATATTATAATTAGACTAGATATTTTACACAAACTCGTATTCTATTTTAAATTAAATAGAAATATTTATTTAGTAAAATGTTAAAGTTTTCATTTTTAGGATGTTAGGATCATTATGAATTATTTTTAGAAAATCAAAATAAAAGTATAAATATATTTATAAATACATGTATATATATTCTGCTTGAAAAAACAATCTTACAAATTACAAAAATATTATTAATTACAAAAAATATATATCAATTGTTTTTTGTGTAAAAATACTTTTTTTTCAGTTCGTGACGTTGTCTTTTAAATTACCTGAATGATAATTTCTTTAATAAGCTTTGCTTGAACTAAAAATGATTTCTTAAAAGACGTTTGGATTTTTCACGTTATAAAACTGAAAATAAAATATTTATATACATAATAGAGAGTGTAAATTACGATACAACTATCAATTGACAGTACATGTTTATATACAAATCAAGCAGTTGCATGGTAATTTTTTAATAAAAATTTATTCTTCTAATGTTAACTGTGATTTTGATTACATAAAAAATTGCAATAATGAATGAAACTAGCTACTTTAATCATATCTAAGTTGGATAAGTTTGATAACTAAAAATTTTATATACGGTTGATAACTTAAAATTTTTGATAACATTTTCTCCTTAGTAAATGTGAAGTAGTTGTTAAAGAAAAATAGCATTATAAACGTGAAAAATATATATTATGAATTATCTTAAATAAGTTGTTTTCTAAAATCAAAAACTGATTAATCTGACTATAGTATTTATATAACTTCCTATTAAAATTATTTACTATTAGATGTTTGGATTAAAACAGAAATTTTTCTGTTAATAAGAACTAATTTTCAAATTTATTATTCTGTTATTGATATGTTTTTTTTTTCTAATAAAAAGACTACTTTCTAATGAATTGAGATATAAATATAAAAAGTCGATTACCATGATTATTATGTCAATAATTTCTTATATTTCTTCTTAACACTTTGACATATACTCTTAAAATGACTATTGATCTCTTTTATTTGTTTAAAAGGGTGTTCACTTGAAAAAATTTCTAATATTTCATTCTTTGAAAAAGTTTTATTCTTTTCAGTTTCCTTGAAAGATAATTTGTAATACAAAATTATTTTATTTACATTTATGTTTCTAAAAAATAAATCTCTTCTGGGCAGCCATCTACCATTACGACATTTTTATTAAGTTAATAAAGAGACCTGAGGAAATGCTTTTTTCAAAATAGTAGAGACAATTACTGATATTTACATTTTGTCTGAATATAAGAATTTTTTTGTTTATGGTACTGTAAATTATTTTAAGATGAAACGAACCCATAATCTGAATTTTAATTTAGCTTTCAAACTAAAAATATGCATCTGTATATGTACATCATTCTTCGAAAAATTATTATATGTACTGAATCTTGACTAGTATTAATACATTAAGTATTATCTTCATAAAATGTGCGACGAATTCATTTTAATATCATGTTACGTTTTCTTATATTTCTTTCTGTGGCAGCGATAGAGTTACAAGCATTGAACAGTTGAATTACCGAAAATACACTATCCTCATTTTTCCATGTGTAATTCACGTCAACATATAACAACATTGAGCGAAAAGCCATTCTCCAGTGTAATCCTTGAGTAGAGGAACGCATAAACAAAGACAGGTAATTGCATCAATTCGATACGAGCGGTCGCTTTCTCTACAGAGGCGACACGTAGCATAATCATTGGCATCATGCATGTTGCGTATAACCTACACATTTGTAGCCACACAGGCGCGCGCGCGCCCT